>JAQJVK010000001.1:185092313-185692313 GCA_035578135.1 Flexamia atlantica
ATGTATAATATATATATATATATATATATATATAATATTATGATCAATGGTATGTTCTGTAAATCACTTACTGTTTGTCATGTTGGCTTCTTGCTGTTAATTCAGGTAACAGGATTTATTTGGTCTATTCTAATTGGGGAAGGAACTGGCTAACTTAAAATTAATTGACTCCTCATGAAAAGTAAGTTTATTGTAATTATAATTAGGAAATGATTGATTTGTATTGTATAAAATATTGTATATAGTCTATGATTCAATTTTCTATATATATGTATTTAAGTTGTGAAAATAATTGAAAAAACAAGATTATTCTAAACTCACTGTCTCACATTTCATGTCCTATTTTGTCATTAAGTTTTGCACATGTTCTCAATTTGTAAATTTGCTGTTTAAATTCATTTTTAAATAATTGTATGTATTTTTATTAATTAGTTTGGGTTGTTTGTTTATTTCCAGACGAGGCTCAAGTCACAGAATATTACTCGAGTCAAAGAAATAAGCTCAACTCAGAGGATTTTATATGAAATAATATATTGAAGTCAAGAAATACTAAATTAGAATCCAAGGATTATTATGTAAAATTATAAATTTAATTAGAGAATATAGAAGAAATAAAATTCAAGGGTAGAAATACATAATTAATTATTATTTTAGATACAAGTGATGCCTGCCATCCTCATATGTCAAGTAAGACTGTTTTATGTTTTATTTTCTTCATGCTTAACGGACTTCCAGAATTAATGTCAATAAATTGGTATTTCTACCCAGCGCAGTTTCATTTAATTCCTAGCAGCAATTCAGAATCTAGATTCTCTAGTAAAAAAATATTATACCAATTGGCCCTTATGGTATACTTTTTTTAATACTCTTTGAAATTCGGTATTTGATCCATCCAATGTCATATAAATCGGAACTCCGTCGATTACTAGGTTTCAAGTACATATTCTAGGAGTTCGATCTTTTATCGCGTTATTGGATGTACTTACAAACAATAACGAGCCGAATCCATAGCCGTAAAATTAATATTGGCGAATAAATGTTTTTATTAAACCACCACGTAATACAAACATAGATAATTTCGAATACAAAAGAAACCAACGACGAAATATGCTACGGACTACGGATATATTTTTCGAAAAAGTACATCTCATGCTGTTTGGTTAAAAATTCTTCAAAGATTTTGAAAAGGATTCATAATTATTACTAACGAAAAACCCAAAACTTTCTCTAAAAAACACAGGAAACGTTTCCCCAATGTCTTTTACTAAATTTTACACAAGAATCCCGCAGAAAGCAGCAGCATCTGATGATCGCTGTCAGGTGGCTCCATAGTTGGTGGGAAATGGAAAGACTCGCCAAATTAAAGTGAAGTGGCAGAAATCCCTCCCGAACAACAACGGGCAAAGATTAAGACCTCTCTTGGCAACTTAATTATCTTTGTGAAAAGAGTATACCAAATGAGTCCTGAACAGTTAGTTTCATATGTTCAGATGAATGCAGTAGTAAAAATCGTTCCTGTAAAAATGGAAAAACTCCAAAAGGAATATACAAAGGAAATTATCTTAGAACATTTGAAACCCCCCTTATGCTATTAATTTAAATTATATACATTTTAACTGACCAAACTATTTTTGACTAACACACCAATACCAAAACATCTTGGTGTTAAATAAAAGTAATTTTCCCACAACCGCGCGTGGACTGCCAGTTCGCACACTGAAAACAAATCGAAAAACAGCTGATTAACATCGCAGTAACAGAACAAGACTGGAGACTGTACTGAGGAGCGAGCGATAATTCTTCATTGCGTTTACCTTTCCGTTCGCCAGCTGAATGCATTGTTATATATTCTTAAGCGCTCCAGCCAATCACAGCCGTCGGCTCCAGAGCTACTGTTTCCGTTTTAATGCGATTGAGCTCGACTTACTTATATCCTCAAAATCATGATGGCGCATTCAGATACAATGGACGTGAATAACTGTGATTGTATACATCGTTTGGGAATCCCAAAATTCAGTTGTAGGAAACATGGTGTACGTATTTTGCGTGCAAATTATCTTTCTCGCTTTTGCTAAAATTACCGCACGACTCTTCGCGTCGCCTGGTAAGTGTTTAGCTCAAGCAAGAAAGACCTACTTTCCGCACTTAATACATAAATAACTATTTAAAGAAATATTTAATGCGACATTGTACCGCTTAATATATATTACACGTAAGTGTTAACAGTTAATAAGTGTTCATGACCCGACCTTAGCTGGTTTATTTCTTTCAAGAGATCGCACCTTGCAAGAACGTCAGTACCTCGCTAAGCTAAGGGAAGAACTCAATAATCGTACCGCCAATGGAGAAAAGGATCTGACGACCAGGCATTCCAACGGGATACCCTCTATAACCAAAATAAACTCCTCTGCAAAAAACAATTAAACTCTTCAAGCCATTCTAAGCTTCATATTTATTTCCAGAACGTCAATGGGCTTAGGAGTAAACTGAGTGAACTGAAGCAGTCTATTGCATTGAGTAGTTTTTATATAATTGCACTTGTTGAAACGAATCTTACACCCGAAATCGGCGATGCCGAGCTTGGACTTGTTAATTACACTGTCTACAGATGTGATCGCTCACCTCTAACTTCTGCAAAGAACAGCGGAGGCGGTGTGCTTCTCGCTGTTAAATCTAATCTCAAAACCCAGGCGTGTCTCTTAACCAATTCTTCCATGCACTGAGAATATCTTTGTCTCATTGAAATCACAATTAAATCAAACTTTCATTATCGGATGTGTCTACTTACCACCCAACAAACCAGCTAGCCAATATGTGGAGTTTGCCTTATCGGTTGAAGATTTGCTGCTTACCAGAGATCTTGCGAAAGATCATATCATGCTCTTAGGTGATTTTAATCTCCCAAAAGTAGACTGGGAGTCTTGTCTATCAAATGTATCTGATCCCGCTACTCAGCCAATTCAGGATCTTGCGAATTTGTTTCATCTCACTCAGGCCAACCATGTCAAGAATGATAGGAATGTAATTCTAGATCTTGTGTTCACTTCTGACTCTACTACATCAGTCGAGAAGTCCTTGGACCCACTTTCACCAATCGAATGTCATCACCCTGCCCTTGATATTTATTCTCCTTTCGACAGCAACATCACTGATACTCAATACAGAGCCTTTGTCTTCGACTACAGAATATGCGACTTGAAAGAAGTTTTCAATTCTATCCAGAACTGGAGCTAGCCAACAGAAGTTGACAATTATGAAGCGGCATTTGCTGGTTTTTGTGGTTTGCTGAGTGATGTTATTAAGCAGTTCACGCCGAAAAAGGAAATTGGTAAGCGCCTTTATCCGCCTTGGTTTTCCCAAGAGTTGAAAGCACTTGTGACTCGAAAGAAACTACTTCATAAACAATTTAAGGAAACACGTAGTGCTTCAATTTATAATGACTTCAGTCTGGTTCGTGCCCAATGCAAAGTGCTCTCAGCTACACAAGAACTATATATTGTCACTTGAGAAGTCCTTCCAAACTAACATCAAGGCCTTTTGGGGACATATAAAGCACACTAAAGATCACAAACCCAAGCTTAGTGTGCTACATATGAATGGAGTTACTTGCACCAGTCCAAAGGACATGTGCAACCTTTTTGCGGATTATTTTTAGTCGGTCTTCAGACTCCCAGCTAGAAATCCACCAGAATACGACACCAACTCATCTCTGAACCTCTCTACTCTCCAATTCTCGTGCCAAGAGGTCGAGGCTGCCTTGGCTTCTCTAGACACAAACAAGGGCTTTGGGCCTGACGAAATTCCCCCAGCTGCTCTCACGTATTGTAGCTGTGTTCTTGCTCCACATATCACATGCCACTTTAATGCTTGTTTGAGTTTGGGTTGCTATCCTCAAATCTTGAAAACCAGTTATGTAACGCCAATTCTGAGAACTGGAGACCCTTCCAATATGATGAATTACAGGCCCATCGCAGTCCAACCTGCTCTCGCAAAAGTCTATGAGGTATTGGTGCTTGGCAGACTATCCTTCGCATTCAAGACTATCCTATCTCCTGCTCAACATGGGTTTGCAAAAGGTCGCTCAGTTACTTCCAACCTTCTTCTATTTTAAGACGACATCATTTCCTCCTTCAATAAAACTCGTCAAGTTGACTGTACGTACATAGACCTGTCCAAAGCCTTCGACAGGATTAGCCACCGCCACCTGTTAGCAAAACTTGAAGCATTTGGGATGTCGGGATCGATTCTTAGGTGGCTTGAGAGTTATCTTGTAGATCGTTCCATTATTGAAAGATTTAGGGGGGAAACGTCTGAGCTTTCACTGCACGTTCCGGCGTCCGTCAGGGGTCTTTGTTGGGTCCAATTTTGTTCTCCCTCTTCATGAATGACCTAAAAGATGTTGTTGCCAACTCCAGCTTGCTGATGTTTGCTGACGATGCTAAAATCTACAAGGAGATTGAGTCTGTAACAGACTCTCAAGCATTAGAAACGGATCTGAATAACATTGTCCTGTGGTTCTCTTCGAATGATATGGACCTGAATATTGCCAAATGTACCACAATTACTTTCAGTAGGTCAAAGAACCCCGTGCATTACGATTACTCCATAAATAGATCCTTTCTGAAGCGTTCTGACACAGTAAAGGACCTTGGAGTGCTCATGTCCTCGACCTTAAACCAAGATGTCCATATATCAGCAATATGTAAACGTGCACATGGTGTCATGGGCTTCATAATAAGAACATCCAAAGACGGGTTTTCTCCTTGGTCTCTGCGAACCTTGTTTGTGCAACTTGTTCGACCCATCCTTGAGTACAGTTCACCTGTTTGGTCGCCTTATCAAGTTGGTCACATTGAGCAGTTGGAGCACATCCTGACCCGCTGTATTAGATTTGTTGGTCTGACTCTTGGACTCGCTTATAATGAGGTTCCTGTGGAGGTCCTGCGCACACAACTTGGTCTTCAACTCCTCTCAACCAGACGAATGATTGCCGACCTGGTAATCCTCAAAAAGATCATCAACTCGACCTGTGACTGTCGTGACTTGTTGGCAAGGATTCACATCCATTGTCCTCGGTCGGCAAGAGCTCCAACCCTGGTCTATAGGGAATTCCAAGCGACCCAGTACGCCTACAATAGGCCGCTGCCAAGATTCCACCGACTGGGCAACAGCCTACCTGCAACTTTCGACATCTTCTACATGACCGACAGCCAGTTCAAGAGAGGCTTGATCAAGTTTTGTGAAGCAATTGCTTGTTGATTGAATTTAAAGTTATTTATTGTATATTTATTTCTTGTTGAGCTTCTTGTTTTTTTGTTGTTGTTGTTTACACATAATTATTGTATCGAAGGCATTACTTGCATTGATTTTGTCAGCCTTTAACTTAATATTGTATCTTGTGCTTTCTTTGCATTCACTCTCTGCATTTACATGTATTTTGTTTGCTTTGTATGTATTGCTTCACTTTTGCATTGTAATTATTTATCTTATTTGTATTTACCTTTATATTTGTCACATTCACTCTTTTTGCTTGTTGATCAATTGTTGTTAGGCATGTACAATATTATGTGTTGATTATTCAGATTTTTATTCCCATAGTAGCCTACACTTTGTTGCACTGCACCCAATATGTATTAGCTTTAGCTTTTTGCATGTTTTTACTGTCTGCTAGCATTTTGTTTCTATAATTAGTTTTAAGACAATATATGCATATTTATTTCAGCACTTGTCATTGCATTATTGCATGTATACATTTTTGTAAAATTGGTGTAGACAGTTTATAAATAAATAAATAAACAGATAAAAATGATGGCGCGTTTATTTCACACTGGTTATATTCTTACTTCAAACCTGAATATTTCTCTTCCCTACTGGAATTATTTAAAATGTCTTCCTATCTTTATTTTCATACACAATGTGAAGCATGAGAGAGGGAAAGATATGCATAAATCATTTCATTCCTTATATCCCTTTGAATTGATAGAAGCAATATCTCGTGAAATATGGGCGTCTCAAATATTACTCTTTTATAGCTAGAGAATGTGTACTGTGACAAGTCTACACTTTCGTCATATCTTTAAACATGTAAGCATACATTGCATTAAAACTCCTACAATATTGCCATGGTTATTCCTTGGTTGAAATATCATGCGATACGGTTAGTAGCGTGTAGTAACCATAGCCGGAGATATAATGCGCGAATCGTACATATGCTGTGTTTATTTAGAGAATAAAGAACATTATCTCTACTCCTTCGTGGAAATTATTGCCACTGGCAAGCTCGGACGCCAACATTTTTACTCGTAAGACAATGTACAGTTCGCGCACGCTCATCCCGACCATTTTAAAGAACGTGTGCGAGAGAGATGGACAATGAATGTTTAGAGAGAGACAGATGATTCCTAAATAAGCGTATGTCATTGGCTGCAGCAAAGTGTTTTTTGTACCTATTTGGTTCCCTATAGGACGATAATTTTTTTCTTGTTCTTGAAGTGTTTTTATTATCCGTTACATAGCAACTCTTAAACCTGGACCGAGTTGAAAGTTCCTCAATTAAAGAAAATAAGTAGTTTTCATTACTAGGAGCGAAAGTGGCTCTTTTTGGTACGTGATCGTAATTTACTGGCGAGGCGCAGCCGAGCTTGGAAATGCGATCGAGTACCAAGGAGACACTTTTGCTCCGTGTGATGAACAACTATTTTCATCATTATGTATAAATAACCTTTTAATCGTTAAAATATTTGACCGTTGACTGTGAATCCTAAGGATTCCTTAGGATTCACAGTCAACGATTTGACTAAATAATTTTCAGGTTATCCAATATAGTCATCGTCATTTACACATCTGTTAATTGTTTACAAACACAAGTTAAGAAATCGTTCAACCTTTCAAACGTAACATAATACAAATTTTGACATTAGAGTACGGCAAAATTTACCATATGTTTTTTCAGTACTCCTATTCGAAGTGATCCAAAAACGATCATTTTGCGTACGATTTAGAGAACTAAAAACGCTGTTTTCGGGACAGTATGATAAAAACAATATTTGTTTACTTTTGGGAAAATTATTTTTTAATTAAAACTTACTAACACACAACTATTTCAAATTTAAACTCTTATTTAATAACAAGTATATATACATTCGGAGAATACAAATGCATATTTCCAATTTTACAGTTGAGATGACAAAGATAAAACTTACGTAAACAAAACCTCAAACCTTAACCTTAAATATATTTTGACAACCAAGAATTTTACTTTTGATTTGAATATTAGTTCACTTATTTACAGCTCGTAGCTCGTAGCAGTAGTAAAGGGGCGGGCCTTGAGTAGGGGAGAGACTTCCCCTCCTCCCCCACACCCCGATGCGTCTAAAGTCTCGCGCTGGTCGGGATGAGCGTGCGCGAACTGTAGTTTACTCCGTCAACACACAAATACTATTGAACTTACTTGAACTTACTTACTTGAACTTAGTTGTCTCGTCCAGTTGTACTCAATTGAGTCGATGGACGCGTCAAGAGTGCCCAAAGGATGGGTCACTAGGCTATGGTTGGGGGGGGGGGATTTGGTCTATTGCATATGGTTAGGATGGTTAGGATATGTTGCTGTAAAATCTTCTATTTTGTAGGGACACAAAGTGATGAGGTAGTTCTTTAATTGTGATTTGAATCTTGAGACATTGTCTATGTTTTGAATGGTGTCTGGAAGGATCTGTAGGAATTTGAGACCTGTGTAATTTGGTTTTCTTTCATACAGAGACAATTTATGATATTCAGCAAAGTGATTTTTATGTCTCGTGTTGTATGAATGTCTAGTTGGATTTGTGACTATTTTTTGTGTTTTTACGTACATGATACTTTCAAAAATGAAAATTGCCGGCACAGTCAAAATCTCAAGATCCAAAAAGGCATTTTGGCAGTGGGAATTTGGCCCTAGCCCCATTATGGCCCTTACTGCTTTTTTTTGTTCAACAAAAATTTTCCTAAGATGCCCTTTCACTGCGCCCCACAGAATCACCGAATAGGTGATGTGTGTTTCTATGAGGCTAAAGTACAGAGTTCTGGAGAGATGGATATTACCCAGCCTACTCACCAGTCTTAGGACGAACAACCCCTTTGCCAGTTTGGTATTGATCTTCCCCACCTGTTCATTCCAGGTTAGGGTATCGTCCAATCTCACTCCTAAGAATTCTGCTGATGTTCGCAGCTCAAGTTGTTGATCGCCAATAAACAGATCTGGAAGGGTATTTGAATTTCGGCTCTTTTTTTGTCGGGTTTGAATGCAAATGTATCCAGTTTTTGATGGATTCAGTTTGAGAGAATTTGAGGAAAAGTATTGTGCCATGCTGTTTGCGTTCACAAACGACTCGACTTCAAGCTCCTCACAAGTGCCGCCTCTTGTGAAGAGCGTCGTATCGTCAGCGAATTGAAAAATGTTTTGAGCTGAGACTGAATCTGTGATGTCATTTATGTAAATGAGAAATAGAATAGGCCCCAAGATTGATCCCTGCGGCACGCCGCTAGTGATCAACCTTGGGGATGACTTTACGGTTTTGACTTTGTTTTTTTGTTGAAAAATTATTTCAGTGAATTGAGACCGATTGCTCAAGTACGACTTGAGCCATTTGAGGGCGTTACCGACAATTCCGCAATTTTCTATTTTCTTCAAAAGCAATGATGTATCAACACAATCAAAGGCTTTGGTGAGGTCAGCGAAGCAGCCTATCACTGACTCACCAGCCTCCAGTGCATCGATACATTCATTTATGAAATGGGTCAATGCCAATTTGGTCGATTTACCCCTCCTAAATCCGTACTGCCTGTTGTTCAAAACATTGTTTGTTTCCAAAAAGGCAGTGAGTTGGTTACAAACCACTCTTTCAAAGAATTTAGATGCCGATGGAAGGAGTGAGATTGGACGATAGTTATTTTTGTCCTCTTCATCTTCTTTTTTGTGGATTGGCCTTATTTTAGAGGTCTTACACCCTTCTGGGAATACTCCATCATCTATTGAGTTGTTGATAATGTGGATCAGAGGTTTGGAGATTTCTTCCATGCAAAATTTCAGAACATGCATGCTTATTTCGTCAGCCCCAGAAGATTTCTTAGGCTGGAAGCTTGAAACAATTTTCATGAAGTTGGGTTCGTCTATTTTGTGGAAATTTTCTAGAAGTGGTTTATTTCTACTCTGTGTTTGGTTTGAATGGTCACGTGGGCTTCCAGATATTCGATTTTGTTTATTTCCTTCGTTTACTATTTTTGCTACATCTGTAAAAAAATCGTTTAAAATTTCTGATACCTCTTTTGGGTTTTTGACTATTTCTGAGTTGTTATTCTTTAAGCTAATGTTTTTCAGTGGCTTGGTTTTCCCTGTTCTGTACTGGTTCACAATGTCCCAGGTGGTCTTGGACTTATTGTTAGATCTCTCCAATGTTCTATGTATCCACTGTGATTTTGCCTCGTTTATAGACTTTTTGTATTCTTTTTTTGCTAAGTTGTATCTCTCTTTGTTGTTCTGATTTCTTCTGTCTGTTTTCCAGCCTGAATATCTCTCCAGAACTCTCTGCTTTGCTTCTCTCACATGGTTATTCATCCATCTATTTTTTGTCTCACTTTTAACAGTCGTTTTGTGATTAGGGCAAGCTATATCAAAGTGAAATTTAAATGTTTCTATAAATTCATTGTACTGCCCTGAAGGATCTCTACTTTGCATGACATTTTCCCAGTTTTCTGATTTCAGCCTAATTTTTAATTCTTGTAAATTTTCAGTTTTTACTTTTCTTGAAATTTTAGTTGTTTTTGTTTCCTTAATTTTATCTTCCACTGACAGCCTTATCATAATAGCGAGATGATCTGATATGTGAGGCTGAATGGTACTACTGCTTGTTTTGTGAATGTTTGTGGCAAAATTATCTATGCACGTTTCTGTATATTCTGTTATTCTGGTTGGTACGGTGATGGTTGTGGATAAGCCTTGGCTCTTCAGGACATTAAGGAAGGATTCTTTTTTTGCTCCATCTTTCAACAGATCCACATTAAAGTCAGCCGCAATGATAACGTTATTAGATACTGCCCTTATTTTGTGAAGATATTGGTCAAGGTTTTCTAAGAACAAAGGCAGATTTTGGTCTAAAGGCGATCTATACAGTGTTGATACAATGATTCTTTTAAGTCCTATCTTTATTTCTATTTCTGTGCATTCAAAGATTTGTTCAATGCTAATATTTGTACCTATCTTGAGAGCTCTGATGTTATCTTGGTTAATTTTTGTTGAGGTGTAAATGTAGAGTATATATTTTGTTGAGGTGTAAATTAATCCTACTAATATTATTCATGTGAAAGTTTTATTACCTTTGTTTGTTTGTCATATTAAGTAAACAAAGTTTGTTTCTCATGTAAACAAAGTTTGTTTGTTATTCTATGTAAGTAAGCTGTAACAAGCTATACAAGCAGACGAATGTAAAAAATTCCAATTCACAGATACAGTACAAAAAACAGTGTAGTTGCATTAAATTTTGAATGTGGGTAAAGCCACGGGGAACATCTAGTTTACCATAATTTTAAAACATATTGTTGTAAAAATAACTAAAATTTATCATGGTCCCGCCGTCAAAAAAGCCCGTCCAAAAATTCTCAAGTCAAGCGCCTTCAAATTTCCAAGCAGACATGCAAACATGTTGCAGCTCATCGAATTCTGGCGCTACCAGCTGATTGGAGGCATTAGCTTAGAGCGGAAACATAAGAGAATGCGTATTATATCTTGTGACTATATTAAGGTTTTAGGTTATATTAATCAATAAAATACAATCAACTTGTGCTTAAAACTTGTATTGACACGAAAACTATAGTTTCGTATCAATACAATAAATATTTTTCTAATTTTTATTTATTTGACTGTACAGGTGGTGGAAAAATACTGTGTGTATTTCGGGAATAATAGTACATTTCATAACTAGGGACTAAAGTGACGCTTTTCTTTCGAGGTCAAGTTTTTCCGAAAAATGATCGACTAACGTAAAGCAACTCTAGTCTCGTGTGATAAACAATATTTTTCGATATCTCGCTCAATATATTCCACTAACTGCAGGTATCGAACACATTTAACTAAATGAGCGAGTTTTGCAATATCGATTTATATTTTGACGATTTATAGGGAACATATTACTGACACTCGGTAATATTTTTTATCCAATTAGCACTGACGTCTGGCACTGACATCATACACTCTAATAGGCCTTATGGAAGTTAGCTAACCTTATAATATTGTCCTTTTCTTCTCTTCAGACCTCGGTTTAACTATAGTAAAAACGAACAGCTTGCGTCCTCGACTTAACTGATTCTTTTACTCCCTAAGGAGAAAAAGAGCTTCTTTAGCGTTGTAGCACAAGTGATAAAAACTGCCGTTTTCGTAGCGGTATAACAAAAAATACATTGTCTCCCTCACGCGTGAAAATTCCAAGTAGTCTGTCTCTCTCGGCAAGCTTGGGCGCCAACATTTTCACTTGCGAGACGATGTTATATTTTACTTCCTAAACACACAAATAACTATTGTGTCGATGTTACAAAACACAAATAAAAACAAAATCAATTTTACTGTGTATTTCAACTAATAATTTTTTGTCTCCTGGTATTCAATGACAAAACCATAATGCAGTAGTTATTTTTATATTGATCATGTTTGGTTATCCGTACAGGTGGTGGGGAAATGCCATGCTTATTTCGGAAATAAAGCACATTACCTCTTGGTTCCGTGGGGCCAAGAGTGTTTCCTAAACACGTACGTTAGGTATGTTACATATTAACTTATTGACCTTCACTTATGCTATAGATTTTAATATATTAAATATCCACCAACAAAGTAATGACATGCTCGCTACAAAAATATGCGTATGAGGCATGCTTCCTCCTAATACTGTCCAAGTGACCTCTATATATTAATATGCAAGCGGTTTTCTTTTCACAGTCCAACCTCAATAATGGCTGGGCAGATTTTAACGTTTGAGGTGTAAAATTAAAGGGATTTTTATATAGATTTGTCAATACGTCTCAGAATCTTAAAATACCCCTGTTGCAGTAGACCTGCATACTCAGCGAATTTCAAACACAAAACAACATATTTAAATCCAACATAGCGAGATTTTACATGTTTTTGTAAGCTCCAAAAGAATAACATGGGGAATGAGTATGCAGGTTTGCTGCTACGGGTGTCTTAAAGTCGGGTGGTTTTAATTCAATATTTAGTATATCTGACCTAGAAGAAGCCATTTACCAAGTTTTAACAAGATATGTTGAGAAATAAGCGAGATATAGAATTTGACTTATTTCCCATAAGGTTAACATTGGGACAGCGTACTGTGTTTACCACTTGCAATATCTTGGTAACCAATGGACATAGAGCAATGATTCAAAATACTAAATTGTTTGTTTTTTTGAGCTGAATTCAATAATGCTAATAAAAATTGGATTATTTTTATTTTTATATGTAAAAAACTCAAAAAACTCATATTTGGAGGGGTTTACCCCCGTTTACCCCCTCCTTATGGTAGTCCGATCGGGCTGGTTTACGAACTCGTCCGAATAATTACTACTTTACATGTCCATGCCAAATTTTATTAAGATTGGACCATTTTTACGTGAGTGATCGTGCTTAAAGACACACAGACACACACACATGAAATGAACGAATGGTGTTTTTGGCATTTGGTGACCTCAAAAAGAAAAGTTATGATGGTCTCGGGTTTATGTCTTACCATGAGACCTACGGTAACAGCTTCTTCCCTATAGGGGAAATTCGCTAAAAGGGCGTCATTAAAGTACAGTTTTTTTTTTTTTTTTTTTTTTTTTTTGGTAGGAGGTGGAATGCATTTACGCACACTGAGGGGCTCATTGTCCCCTCAGTAGTGTCGGACTCCCACGAGCTCGATGTCCCGTGAACTACCGACTAAACCACCTCCCTCGGCACCGAGGACACTAGCCTGGAACTGTTTCACACATTACTTCGGGCTAGGCCTTTGATATTACGCCACTAGGGCAACCTCCTTGGGGAAAAGCTGAGGATTAAGGCCGATCGAGGTCGACCTTTTTCGCCCGAAGAATGGCCTGGACGTAGTGCTGGACACAGTTCCAGTTGCCCTCTCCCTGGAGCATAGCTTCGACGATGTTGTTTGGGCTGACGACCACGCCGATCTCAGATGAAAGCGAGGCTCGGCGGACGTGCCAACGGTCGCACTGAAAGAAAGTGTGCTCGGACGTGTCTGGGATGCCGGGGCAATACAGACAGTCCGGGCTGGCGACCTTGCCCATCCGGTGCAGATAGGCTCGGAAGTACCCGTGCCCAGAAAGAAACTGGGTCACGTAGTAATCGACCTCGCCGTGCTGCCGTTCCACCCATGGTCGGACGGAAGGTATGAGCTGGAAGGTCCAACGTCCCCTCAGCTCGGCTTCCCAGTCGCGCTGCCAAGAGTCGAAGCTGCGATCGCGCTCTTCCCTGGCAGCTGTTTCCCGGCCCACTTCAGGCCTCCTCCGGTAAATCGCCTGCCTCTCCCTCGCGAGGAAGAGGACGGGAATGACTCCGGCGATCACCATCACAGCAGGCTCGGAGACTGTGCGGTAGGCCGAAGCGACCCGCAGAGCTCCTCGGCGCTGGACTCGGGCAAGCCGGTCTCGGTAGACTCGCTTCTCGAGTGCGTGAGCCCATACCTCCGCCCCGTACAGCAAGACTGACTGGACGGCAGTCATGAGCAGACGGCGCTTGCAGGAACGAGGACCGCCGACATTGGGCATAAGCCTACCAAGGGCAGCGACACCCTTAGCGGCTTTGTCGGCGGCGCGCTGGATCTGCTCGCCGAAAGACAGTCTGCTGTCGACCATGACTCCCAGGTACTTTGCAGCAGGCTTAGTCTCGAGTGTGACGTCACCTATCTGCACCGGGAACTCGGTGTTTATCCTCTTTTTGGTGAGGACGACGATCTCCGTCTTACTGATAGCCAGGGACAAGCCGTGATCTCGCATCCACCCGTTGACCTTGGCCATTACAACGCTGAGCCTCAGTTTTGCCTGCTCGACGTTCCTTGCAGCGATCAAGGCAGCGATGTCGTCAGCATAGCCAACAAGGCGGGTCTCATCGGGCATGTCTAGCCTCAGCAAGCTGTCGTAGGACACGTTCCAGAGATCTGGTCCGAGAATGGACCCCTGCGCAGCCCCGGAAGTGATGGGAATGCGCCGCTGACCTTCGGTCGTGTCGTACAACAGAACGCGGTCTGACAAATACGCTTCTATCATACGCAGGAGGTAGGAGGGAACTTGGAACGTATGCTCAAGCGCCCACAGCATATCGCTCCACCTGGCGGAGTTAAAAGCGTTCTTCACGTCGAGCGTGACGAGAAGGACCACGCGGCGCGACCAATGGTTGTGATCCTCCGCCCTCCGCACTGCCTCAACTACCTCCTGAATAGCGTCGATGGTAGAGCGGCCGGATCTGAAGCCGTACTGCTGCGGGGACAAGTCCCCCGCAGAGACGATGGCCTCGGTCAGCCTGACGCGCAGGAGCTTCTCAAGCACTTTCCCGGCCGTGTCGAGCATACACAGGGGTCGGAAAGAAGAAGGGGTCCCCGGTGTGCTCTTCGCCTTCGGGATAAGAACAAGGCGGGCCACCTTCCACGAAGAAAAGAAAACGCCTTCCGCCAGACACGCGTTGAACATATCGAGCAGAAGCCTTGGATTCACCTCCGCCGGAATGCCATCGGGACCGGGCGCTCTTCTGGGTCGTAGGGATCGGACGGCGGCGGTGAGTTCCTCTTCCCGGAAGACTGGGAAGGCGCCTACCTCTCCGAATTCCCTGACTGGCCGAACTGGGTGGCTGGGAAACAGTGTGTCGACGACGGCGGCCATGGCTTGTGGTTCCATGACCGCAGGTGGTGAGCGAGCCCCTAGCTTCTGGGTTACAAGTTTGTAGCCCATCCCCCAGGGGTCGTTGTCGATATCCTGACACAGCTGTTTCCAACACCTTACTTTACTCCGGTTGATGGCACCGCGGAGCTCTCGGCGGGCCGCTCTGTGCTCAGCTGATCTGGCATTTGCATCAGGGCGGTTCCTGGCTCGCTGTGCAGCTCGTCGGAGACCAAGGCATCTCCTCCGGAGTTCCGCGATTTCAGGCGTCCACCAGTAAACCGGCTTCTTCCTGTGGCGGCGGGAAACTCCGGGCATCGACAGCTCACACGCGGTCGCGATGAGACGCATCGTCGATGCTGCCAGATCTTCGGCACCTGTGAAATTCACAATGCTCTGGTCTTTAATTACTTCTTTAAAAGTGTCTTTGCTCAGACGACTGGTGTTCCAGCGTCGAGCCAGAGGAGCAGTTTCAGCGCGCAAGCGCGCACCCTCGGGAAGGACCTTGAAGAGGATCCCCTGGTGGTCGCTAGAGGAATACTCCTCGCAGACACGCCAGTCGGAGATCCGCTGGACAATCCCTTCAGAGGCAAGGGATATGTCAGGGATCGTCTCTCTGCACCCCGGACGGCGAAAGGTGGAAATGCCGCCCGTATTAAGGATACAGAGGCCCGACCTGGCAGCCGACTCGAGGACGTAACGACCTCGAGTGTCGGTCCGCGGGGAACCCCATTCCACGGCTTTGGCGTTAAAATCGCCACCGACTATGACCCCGCCAGAGGTGTTCATGATCTCATCCTCAATGGAATCGACCATGTGGCGGTAGTCTGCGATCGGTTGGTTAGGCGTGAGGTAACAGGAGAAGACAGTGAAACCCCTGCTCCTCACCCAAACGAAGCCGTTGCCCGATCCGGAATCGAGAACAGGCACCTTCCCGAGGTCCAAGATCCAAATCGCCGCAGTGCCGGAGGGATCCGAGAACCACTGCGCGGAGCGTCGGTTCTGGTACTGCTCACTGAGAAGCAGTAGGTCAGCACCCTGCTCCGTAGCGAATTGGAACAGCAAGTCGTTTGCTGTCCTGCTCCTCTGCATATTAAGTTGCAGAACACTGATCATTTCTGTTGTTTCTGGCGAAGCTCCTGGATGGCCCGCCTGTACTCCCCGCAACGACCAGACCCAGCGGAATGCTTGACCTGGTCGCCCTTCAAGCCGGCTACAGTACACAGGACACATGACAACGCTGCATTGCACGCGCTGGCTCTGTGGTCCTGGCCGCCGCACTTGAAGCAGAGCTTGCTTCTATCGGGTCCAGGGCAGCGATTAGCTACGTGACCGAACCCCAAACATTTAAAACATCTGGAGGCCACGAGCTTCTCGCGCACCCGACAGCTCACATACCAGACTTTCAGGTGGCCCTTCTCCAGGAGCTTCTCAGCTGCTCTGGCTCCCAGCGTGAGGATCGCCACCTTCTGACCCCGAGCGTTCGCCTTTGAGAGGAAGGTTTTCACCTCGACGTTGTCGCCGATGGCGGATTTGACGGCAGCAGTCACCTCCGCCTCGGTCGTCAGCTCGTCAAGGTCCCTCACCTCCAGCGTCGACTTGGGTTCGAGAACGCGGACGGTCGCGTTCGCCCCCAAGATAGTCTGCAGGTCCTCGCTGAAGGCGGCTTTACTTTTGGAGGCGTCACCGAGCTCGACCAAAAGATCGCCGGCTCGGGTCTTCCTCATGCCCTTGATGACGGCGCCCTTCTCATCGGGCTTCGCTTTGCTGCGAATTTCGCCCAGCACGTCGGCGAAGGATTTCCCCTCCGACGGCTTGATGAGAAGAGCGTCCGGCCGCTGCTTGCGGGACTTCTTCCTTGGCGCCTTCTTCTTGTCCTGGGTGCCAGGCTGGCTTCCAGGCTGCTGGGGAGGGTCTCTCTTCTTCCCCCTCTTCCTGACGACGTCGGTCCATTTTTCGGGGTCCGATGTCTCCCCTGGACCGTTTCCCCGAGGTTTCTTCTCAGCCTCCGGTTGGGCGGGGCTAGAAGCGGCCCGCTTCCCACCGGCCGCCTGAGCCTTTACCCGCAGTGACGGGGTCGTCTGCGTCGAAGCAGTCACCGACTCACATGACTGCCACGACCTCCTCAACTGGATGATATGGTGAAGTCTGACCTCCAATTGGACGATGCCATCCTTCACATCCTGGCTGATATTCTTCTGCCGGTTGGTCGCGGCCTTCATCACAGCGAGGATGTCAAAGCACTTTTTGATGTGCTCGTCCTCCTGCTGCTTGGCGAGCGCGATGACTGCCTCGAAAGGAGACGTTCCATCGTCCATCCGCTCATTTAGAGTGGGTGTCTCATCGGTGGCCGCTGATGTTCTGGCAACTGATGAGGCAGGTGTCACGACACGGCTCGGCGGCGATCTTTCGACCCGCGACCTTCTTTCGAAGGGGCTTGCCACCCCGTCGTCGAGCCCGCTCAGAGAAGAGCGTTGTTGGTTGCTTTGTGGGGTTAGGGTACCCCGGGAAGATTCCTGCACCTTTTGAATTGTTTTTCCTTTTGAACCGCTCATGATGTCTGGATTAGCCCCCAAGACTGGGCGTTTGTTACCCCCCAAAACAGTACCCCAATGTGATTGTCAAAACCGACCCGTCACCAGAGCAACTATATCCGCGCTCGACCGCCTCCAAAACACCGGCGGTCCTAGACGAGCAGTGGCCTCGGCAGAGCCCCCCCGTGACCGCAGCAGGGCCCTACCCGGTCGCCAACCGGCACCGCCACGGCCAAGGGGATTTTCGCCGGCTGATAGGGCAGCCAGGTCAGTTGGCTGAGCTGACCCGGGCCCCTGTACTATCCGGCAGCCTGGGAGGTGCAGAACCCAGTTTTTAAGCTGTACCCTCTGCTCGTCCCAGACCTCCAGCGCAATGGAGGCTGAAGAACACAGAGTCACCCCGGCGAAAAGGCCGGAATGATTTAGAAAAAACAACCGGGCTATTGAAATTAAACGGAAAATGGAGTTGTGAAAAGGAGACGCGAAAAAGGACCAGTGCGCCCCCCTCCCCTTTTAGTCGGCTCTTACGACAAGCAGGGGATACTGTTGGACATTCTGTCCCGGCCCAACACGGGAAATTAAAGTACAGTAAAGGGCTGAAGTTTTGGAACAGTGGCGCTATTCATCGACATTTCAGCAAGCTCAGTTCACTTGTTTATTATTATTTATTACAAACCGAACATATGGTCAAGCTCTGAAATAGTTCTACAGGTAAACCACAGATTGCAGCACTTATAATTAATTTTTCGAAAATAGCAGTTATTTTTACAGTTGCTTTGGCTTACAGGGCCTGATTAACCACTAGGCTGACTAGGCTGCAGCCTAGGGCGCCAGCCATCCGGGGGCGCCAAGGGACGCAAAATAAATATTTTTTTAGAATAAAAAAAGAAACGAAAGTGTCGCGCCCCCTCTTGCTTAAGTCTGTCTTGCTTCACATAGTTTTTGTGTTAAACCTAAAGGGACATCCTATAATCTTATATGAGCAATGTTTGCTTGGTTTGATTGCATGCTTAATTGCACAATTATCTTGAAAAAGGCTCTGAGGATATCCTTCAAAGTCTGAAAATAACTAAACTAATTCCTGACTCAAAAACGTGATCTATGCCAGTCACTTGACCAGAGAAAATCTAACAAGGTGATCAAAAGAAATTTAAAGTGGAAAAAAGTTATACTGAGCCCTATGAGTTTCTATGTAGGCTAAGCAACAACATGACGAAAATGGACATATATCAAGTTATTATTAAATAGCAGTTTTTGTGTTGGAATCACTTTAACAGACTGATTTTGCTGGCTACTATTTTACAATACGACATCATGTGTCAAATACCATAATATGATAATGATTTGTTTCCTAGGGAGCTCATTCACAAATTGCGAATTTTAATATTTTTTTCTGATGTTCAATCAATCTTTCTCCCCCGGCAGTTTTCTGTTCTTGTCGAACATTACATGAATTTGTCCTAATATCGTTGACTCGTAAAGGAGACGAAAGCATAGAGATAAACTTATTTCTATGCTTTCGTCTCCTTTCTGTTTCAGGGTTAAAATTTTCAATTTTTATAATCTTTCGATTGTGGATCTTTGCCATAAAGAATGATTTACCTACCTCAATTTGGCTAGAATTACCAATAAAAGTAGCCGAAGTTCATTTTCATTCAGCTGTATTGGATCATGTTTACAGTTGCAGAAATCTATTTTTGCGTTTGTGTCTGGTTAAAATTCGTCCTAACGTAATCGGCTGTTAATTTATATTCACATGTTAAACCAGTTATAACGCAAGTTGATCAGCACTGGAGTGTTGAAAGCACCCTCTAAAAATAAATTAAAGGCTTGGTGGTCGAAATCGTAATAGAAATGCCCATTTCAACTATCGGTTGCCGGTGCGCTATTATTAATATGTTTTATAATAACACCTCATAACTAAATCTTATATACCTAGTAACTGGAAAAACTGGTAAACATGGAAAGCTTGATCACCAGGTCTCTTAGAAGTCTAATGAAGACCAATACGATTGTAAATTGAATAAGCGTCACAGGTAGCGGTGACTTGTCCTCGAATATAATTTAGATATTTTCCAAGTTAAATTTAGTTTTAAGGTATTAGTTCTGGAGATATTAAATTTGTAATTTCATATATCCGATATATAGGTTGATATGGGGGGAGGGGGCGCCAAAACAACTCAAGCCTAGGGGCGCCAAACCTCTTAATCAGGCCCTCCTTTGGCTTCTGTAACGTGATAAGAATGTTTTAGCGAATTTCCCCTATAGGGAAGAAGCTATTACCGTAGGTCTCATGGTAAGACCTAAGCCCGAGACCATGATAACTTTTCGTTTTGGGGCCACCAGAAGCAAAAAACACCATTCGTTCGAATTTTAGCGAATTTCCCCTATAGGGAAGAAGCTGTTACCGTAGGTCTCATGGTAGGACCTAAGCCCGAGACCATCATAACTTTTCTTTTTGAGGTCCCCAGATGCCAAAAACACTATTCGTCCATTTTCATAAATATATATATATATGTGTGTGTGTCTTTAAGCACGATAACTCGCGTAAAAATGGTCCGATCTTAATGAAATTAGGCATGGACATGTAAAGTAGTAATTATTCGGACGAGTTCGTAAACCAGCCCGATCGGACTACCGGAAGGGGGGGTAAAGGGGGGTAAACCCCCCCCAAAAATGGGTTTTTTGAGTTTTTTACATATAAAAATAAAAATTATCAAATGAAATTTTTGAATTCAGCTCAAAAAAACAAACAATTTAGTATTTTGAATCACTACTCTATGTTCATTAGTTACCGAGATATTGAAAGTGGTAAACACAGTACGTTGTCCCAATGTTAACCTTATGGGAAAATACCCCCGTTGCAGCAGACCTGCATACTCAGCGAATTTCAAATGCAAAACAACATATTTTTATCCAACGTAGCGAGATTTGACATGTTTTTGTAAGCCCCATAAGAATAACATGGGGAATGAGTATGCAGGTTTGCTGCTACGGGTATACTAAACCTGGGTGGTTTTAATTCAATATTTAGTAGATCTGACCTAGAAGAAGCCATTTACCAAGTTTTACCAAGATATGTTGAGAAATAAGCGAGATATAGAATTTTTCTTATTTTTCCATAAGGTTAACATTGGGACAACGTACTGTGTTTACCACTTTCAATATCTGGGTAACCAATGGACATAGAGTAGTGATTCAAAATACTAAATTGTTTGTTTTTTTGAGCTGAATTCAATGGTGCTAACAAAAATTTGATAATTTTTATTTTTATATGTAAACAACTCAAAAAACCCATTTTTGGGGGGGTTTACCCCCCTTTACCCCCCCTTCCGGTAGTCCGATCGGGCTGGTTTACGAACTCGTCCGAATAATTACTACTTTACATGTCCATGCCAAATTTCATTAAGATCGGACCATTTTTACGCGAGTTATCGTGCTTAAAGACACATATATATATATATATATATATATATATATATATATATATATATATATATATACCCCCGTTGCAGCAGACCTGCATACTCAGCGAATTTCAAGTGCAAAACAACATATTTCGATCCAACATAGCGAGATTTGACATGTTTTTGTAAGCTCCATAAGAATAACATGGGGAATGAGTATGGAGGTTTGCTGCTACAGGTATATTAAAACTGGGTGGTTTTAATTCAATATTTAGTAGATCTGAACTAGAAGAAGCCATTTACCAAGTTTTATAAAGATATGTTGAGAAATAAGCGAGATATAGAATTTTACTTATTTCCCATAAGGTTAACATTGGGACAACGTACTGTGTTTACCACTTTCAATATCTCGGCAACCAATGGACATAGAGCCATGATTCAAAATACTAAATTGTTTGTTTTTTTGGGCTGAATTCAATGGTGCCAATAAAAATTTGAAAAATTTTATTTTTCTATGTAAAAGTCTCAAAAAACCCATTTTTGGGGGGGTTTACCCCCCTTTACCCCCCCTTCCGGTGGTCCGATCGGGCTGGTTTACGAACTCGTCCGAATAATTACTACTTTACACGTCTATGCCAAATTTCATTCCGATTGGACCATTTTTGCGCAAGTTATCGTGCTTAAAGACACATATATATATATATATAGATATATATATAGATATATAGATATATATATATATATATATATATATATTTATGAAAGTGAACGAATGGTGTTTTTGGCATCTGAGGACCTCAAAAAGAAAAGTTATGATGGTTTTAGGCTTAGGTCTTACCATGAGACCTACGGTAACAGCTTCTTCCCTATAGGGGAAATTCGCTAATATATATATATATATATATATATATATATATTTATGAAAATGGACGAATAGTGTTTTTGGCATCTGGGGACCTCAAAAAGAAAAGTTATGATGGTCTCGGGCTTAGGTCTTACCATGAGACCTACGGTAACAGCTTCTTCCCTATAGGGGAAATTCGCTAATAAGAAAAATTCTATATCTCGCTTATTTCTCAACATATCTTGGTAAAACTTGGTAAATGGCTTCTTCTAGGTCAGATCTACTAAATATTGAATTAAAACCACCCAGTTTTAATATACCCGTAGCAGCAAACCTGCATACTCATTCCCCATGTTATTCTTATGGGGCTTACAAAAACATGTCAAATCTCGCTACGTTGGATCGAAATATGTTGTTTTGCATTTGAAATTCGCTGAGTGTGCAGGTCTGCTGCAACGGGGGTATTTATATATATATATATCTATCTATCTATCTATCTATCTATATATATATGTGTCTGTAAGCACGATAGCGGCCGTAAATATGGTCCGATCTTAATGAAATTTGGTACAGACATGTAAAGTGGTAATCGATTGGACGAGTTCGTGAACCAGCCCGATCGGACCATCGGAAGGGGGGGTAAAGGGGGATAAACGCCCTCAAAAAAGGGTTTTTTGAGTTTTTTACATAGAAAAATAAAATTAATCAAATTTTGAGGGCACCATTGAATTCAGCTCAAAAAAACAAACAATTTAGTATCTTGAATCATTGCTCTATCTCCATTGGTTACCGAGATATTGAAAGTAGTAAACACAGTACGTTGTCCCAATGTTAACCTTATGGGGAATAAGTAAAATTCTATATCTCGCTTATTTCTCAACATATCTTAATAAAACTTGGTTTGTGGCTTCATCTAGATGAGATCTAATGTATTTTAGTCTAAAACCCCCGAAATTTCCATTTTTGAGGCAGCAAACCTGCATAATCATTCCCCATGTTACCCTTATGGGAAATAAAAAAATTCTATATCTTCCTTATTTTTTAACATTTCTTGATAAAACTTGGTACATGGCTTCTTCTAGTCGAGATCTACTAAACAATGAATTAAAACCAACCAGTTTTAACATACCTGTTGCAGCAAACCTGCATACTCATTCCCCATGTTATTCTTATGGAGATTACAAAAACATGTCAAATTTCGCTATGTTGCATTGAATTATGTTCTTTTGCATTTGAAATTCGCTGAGTATGCAGGTCTGCTGCAACGGGTGTATTTTCTTTTGTAAAAGATTTATTATGTATATTAGGTTATGTTATGAAGTGTTTCAAAGAGCTTATACATTGCAGTTACCAGTTTTACAATGTAGTTTACGATATCTCAATACATTTCAGTTTAGTGTTTTTTGAAGTTTAATAACTTGAGCCAATTTATTTTTGGATTTGGTGCAATTATTATGCCACCAATAAGTTCCCTGTGAATCCTGTTTTGGCGAAAACTATCAATAAGGTGCAGGATCAGTCCCTAAACAAAGGAGGTCATTGCTCACGGCGCCATTGTTTGCTCACGGTCAGCTACTTATGTTGCTGTAAGCAGAGCTTGATCTTTTGCCGTTATTAAAACATACATTTCAGAAACAAGAGATCATGGGAAAATGAAGGTGTTTCCCTAAAAATCGTTTACTAGACTGCTGCGGTAATCAAATAAACTTTAAAAGTTTCAGGAGTTTAGCCATAATTTTGTTATTGAATTTAGCCCTTTGATTAAACTTTAAAAGTATACTAGGTGAATCCGTGCGAATTCGCACTATTTAATTAAACTAGTTTTTTCCCGTCGATACTCGACGGACACGGCTCCATGTTAGTGGTGAGTGGAGCGCAAGGCAGTTGGCGCGAAATATTTATAAAATGTCCTTTTTAACAGTCATTCCCTTCCATGTATTTTTCTTTCAACAAATTTAAAAAAGAAAAACAATTTTCCAGTCATTAGTGAAATCCACTAATATTTTATACTCATAATCTACTTTTCTGGGATATCAATACAGATAGGAAAGATAGGAGGAAACACGATTTCGTTGCATAAGTGATTTAGTTGCCAACTACCACGTAAACAAACTGTCACAAAGCGTCACAACTTCGGAAAACGCTGTAATACAGGATGTTCACTTTTACCGGAAACCGGTAGAAACGTCAGTGTTTTATGCAGTGTGGTGGCAAAGAGTACCTAAATGATGAAAGCACAGCATATATAACCATTTACAGTTTTATTAAATATCTTTGGATGATCCAATGTGTAAAGTTGTAATGAGTACCTACGTTTATATAGATCAACCCCAGTTGCAAACAGCAAAAACATATTTCACAGAAAATACAACAATCTATTTTCTGATTTTAGTTTGATCGTCTGTCAGAGTACCCCTTAAAACAATAATGGAATCTTTCATACACAGATACTCTTTAGGTCTTAGCTTAAAGCTTAAACCTTAGGTCTAACCATGGGACTAAATCTAAGGCCTCATTACTTGGTCTTAGATCTTAGTAGCCTAATTACAGTGTTCTATTAGATTCAAAAACATCACAAATAAGTAGGTCTAAAACCATAAATTTGTATTGGATTAGATGGTTTTTAAAATGTTCAAGAAATAAGTCGTTCGAGAATTTTCAAAGGCCTATAGACATTTTAATTCCTATAAAACTTAGCTGACCTAAAATAAATATCAGTATTAGTAAAAAGCAGACCTTAGTGATGCCATTTGTAACGACGTATGAAAAAAGTTAGCGGCGCTATGCGGATTCGGGCAGCCTGCCACTCTGCCGTTACTGCCACAGTGGCTTGCGTCAGTGTGGTCGAAGTAAGCAAAACGAATTCATATGCGAAAAATTGACTACTTGCTGGGGAATAAATCTATATGTTACGATAATTTCCTTAACACGCACAGGATATGGAGCACGCGTCGAATTAAAACCGGTTTATTATTACTGAAAAAAGTATTACTGAAATCGGGGTTAATATGAGTTTTTAAAGGTAATCTGCTAGGCCTACCATATAATTGTCTTGGCTACATTTAGTTATATCGACTGCTAAGATTTAAATTACTTAAAATTAGTTCCTTATTATGCTAAAAATGGTATTTACTATGAATGTAAACCATTTAAATTAACCCGCCTTTACAATTAATTTGCCATTGTAGTCATCCTTTGGACCATTAATGGATGCAATCAGCTGTTTCACATAATTAAGTAACTTTAAATGTAGCACAACCAAATTTAACAATAAAAACTTGTTTTTATAATTCACTAACTATAAACTTGTTTGGTTAAAATAATATAAAACTGTATTATTATCCCTTTTAATTTAAAGTATTTGTACACGTTTTTGGGTACTGGCCATAATAAACCAAATACTTCTTGAGCGTTCGCTCTTCTTCTGTCGATAGATAACATAGCTCGATGCCGTTAAAATCAGCTGATTGAAGAACTGTTAAATAAGATTATTTCAAAGGTTTGGAAATTTAGATTTTTTAAATTTAAAAAAGCTAGATAATGTAAAAGTAAATAAAACCTGCAAATATAGATAAGTTTAGCTTTTATTCGGCACAAACTGCGTGTAAATCGGTCCAGTAGAAGTCTCAGACGAACTGTCTGAAGAATTGAAAAAGTTGACTTTCTTCCCCATGTTAAATCTCCATAAGAAAAGTTTATTTTTCATTTTTGACCCATTTAACGTAATTTTTTTCGAAATACGAATAAAACCTGCTAATATAGGACCGAAACCCTTTGTTTTGGTACAACCTGCATATAAATCGGCCCAGTAGAAGTCTCAGACGAACTGTCCCAAGGTTTGAAAAAGAGGACTTTTTCCCCCATGTTAAATCTCCATAAGAAAAGTTTATTTTTCATTTTTGACCCATTTAACGTATTTTTTCAAAATACGAATAAAATCTGCTAATATAGGACTGAAACACTTTGTTTTGGTACAACCCTCATATAAATCGGCCCAGTAGGAGTCTCAGACGAACTGCCCCAAGGTTTTTTCTTACGGCTTTAAAAATATAGATTATAAATGATCGGCTGCCTTCTATGCACACATATGTCGTCAATCTACTGCAAAATAGGTTTTCGGAACGATGTAGCATGCTAAAAGTGTCTCTAATAGCCACTCATTAGGATTCGTATTGCAGCATTGTAAGCGATGTTCGTTGTGCACTTCCTTCAAATTGAAATTATGGAAAAAACAACAGGTCAGCCATTGGGTCCAGGCAAAATTGAAGAATATGTACTCTTCTAAGTGGCATATCTTTCGGGTAAATAATTAAGTCACGCTCACACTTGGTGGTTCGCTATCGTTTGTTCTAAAAATAATAGCAACATCAATCGAAGATATGTCGTTGTATCGGCGCTAACATTCTTTTCGATCTCTGACGTGCATTCCGCGTTGTGTATGCTGCTCATCAGGAGTATTTTTCAGAACGCAACTCTTCACGTTGAAAATTTGCGTTTAGGGATTAACTTTAACCAAGTCTTCAGTCAAGCTGTGCATGAGTTCATTGCTGCAAGAGCCGTTGGCTTTGTTTAGCATTCTTTCTTGATCACCAATTTTGACGTCTGTCATAGATACAGAGCATAAAACGAATGTTCTCCTCACGGTTGTAAGGTGCTATAATTGAGTGATAAATTGTTGCGTACAAATTTATACATGAAATCTATTGTTTTCTTCAATTTAATAGCTCTTTTGCTTATCGTTGCGAGTGCAGCATTCTTGGCATTAATGTTTTATTTGTAGTTTCTGCTCAGTCTATCGGTACCAGTAAATACTTTGAACGTAATCGTTTCGTTGAGATGTAAGTAGATTTACTTTTCCTTTATGGCAGCTCCGTGAAAATCCTTTGTATCTCCCTCTTTTTTCTCCTTGAAAATGTAGCGCGCCACATTTTTGACATGGTAATGCCATCCCGCCAAGAGAATGCTGCTGAATTCTTGAATTTGATAGTGCGATTTTGTCAGTGTAATTTTCCACTAATTGTTCCAGCTCCGCGTATGAAGCTTCTGTTTGCACACTTTCCCGTACGTTGTCCCGCCGTGTGCGAACATCTTTCTGTACATTGCCCCGCCGTGTCCGACCGCTATAAAACTTCTTCGTCGATTCGTTCTTAGCATGTTTGAAAGAGTATAATGTTTTCGATCACAACAAATTTTCGTCGTCTTGTTGCAGTAAATAAAACCTGCAAATATAGATAAGTTTAGCTTTTATTCGGCACAAACAAAAAAACAGCTGGGCTGAGTTTTAAACTACTTTGATAACTAAATTTTTTTCTTGGTCTGTGATCTATATAGGCTACTTTAAATCCCACACAACTGATCAGATGTTTATTTGTTTACTTTTTCGCTTGTCAAAACATTTTTTATTTTATAATAAGTTTTTCACACTTTTTTCATGTTATATTGCCTAAATTAAAAATCTAAAGATGCTTACGGGAATCTACACATAGAGATGCGTGTTTTGATGTATAATATCTAGGGGTAAGTCTTAAAATAAGAAAGCCTTATCCTATTAAAGTTTTCATGTAGCGTATTAATAATATAGATGTGTAGGCTGTTTATTCTTTGTTCTTTTACTATACGATGTTTTTGCTCGATTTCGAGCTACGTGTCATCTAGGTATTCCTAATTTTGTTACATTAGGCTTCAAAAGTTTGCAGGTAAGAAAAAAAGGGATTTCATGTTTGTTTACTTGCTTTGGGCAAGCAGATGTAGTTAAGTTGGTTTCCCATAGTTAGCAATCTTTGAGTGGATGAAACTTTCAACAAGGAGAAAACCATTATAGTCACCAAAATATTTAGTGATTGACTCACTCTTTGATCAATCAAGCCGTATAAAAATTTCATTCAAGAGTTTACGTTGCCAGTGTAAAAAAGATTAATTCCCAGCAGCAAACAACAATAATTTTACCTGGCAGGTGAGAGTGGAAATCCCAGGACAAATTGCGCCCGGAACATTTATCTTCGTGAGCGTTAATTGTTGTAGATTGCTGCGGTCGCAAAAATTAAGTGTCCCGGGAATAAGACGGCTTGGGTCTAAAAGAATTTAAAACTGTATTTTTAAAACTCAATCTACAAATAATGAATCAAAATACTTGATATGATAAGGCATGCAAATTATCTTATATAAATATACAAAAGGAAATTCCACAGATCTAGTTACAACTGTTACAACTCGTTTACAAACCTCAAGGCGGACAGGTTTTTACAGTGTTTTTCAAAAGTCACAAAATTCTCGTTTTGTAAAAATAAGGCTCTAATACGTGTAAAGAAGTATTTTATGCATTTCAACATTAGGGACTAAAGAATCCGGGCCGGGGATGAATGTCCTAACAGTATTCCCTGCTTGTCCTAGAGTCCACTGAAGGGGGGGGGGGAGTGCGCACTGGTCCTTACCTTTTCTCAAAAGCCCGGTTATTTTTATATCAGCTTGACGAGATGACTCTCCAGCCTCCATTGTGTCGGGGGTACGGGACGATCAGAGGGTACAGCTTAAAAACTGGGTTTGCAGATATTAGAATATTTTTTGGGGATACACACACAAACATATCTATATAAATAAAAATCAATTCAATTAGTGGAAAAACACAGTATGTTGTTCCAATGTTAATCTTACCTATATAAATAAAAACAATCCTATTTCTTTGTAATTAAATAACTTTTTTATTTGTGCTCCAAACTGGATAATTATTTTTTTGTTTTCTTCGTATTTTTTAGGACAAGGTTTGTGTGAAATATATTTTTAATTCGAACTTAGGTCTCTGTCCTACTGGCCTATAAGGTTACTTGACCATGTATGCATTCTGTGGAGTAACTTGAGAACTATTTCAAGTCATAACCCTATGTTGACATGTAAACAAATGTTAATTTGAAATATATGTTTATTTATTTACACTTGGATTATTTACTTTTTTAGTTCAAGGATTTGGTGAAACTGAAAAGTCTAATCTAAAGTTAATTTTTGTATTTGAAGAATTCTGATTACATGACACGTGAATCTACCTTTTTATCTAACTAACCTTTTAGGATGTACAGAAATGAAGATAAATCCTCATAGTTTTGTTTGGCTTTAGAAAAAATAATATTGTGAGCCTATATGAGAGTGTGAAAAACTGCAGTTTTTTTATTTGTCCAGAGAGGTTGAGAAGTGTATATGGGTTCATAGTTCACCACAATCATGACTATATTTTAAGTTTAATATAACATTGATTGAGTATTATTCTGATTCTTGAAAATGCCACGTTACCCTCGACGCAACGACCTGGGCGTAGAGAACGCAGTGCTGTGAGTGTAGGACACTTTCGGGCAAGTCAAAATGACAAGCAAAACGAGGCTCGAAATGGAGATAAATGTGCTTTATTTAATCTGAACCATCAACGAGGAGATATTGCATTCAATCTCCATTGAGCTGCGTTCAATTATAACGCGACGATCGATTACAGTTTATTGCTAATAGTTGCTGTTGGCGCAATGAACATTGTTTGTCAGCAATTGCAATGATTTTAGGTTTTAAAATGAAGCCCCTGTGTGTGCTGCACCAGTGGCCAACTACAATTGACACCATTGGCATATCAGGTTGAACCAAGCAAAACTCCGTTCCTTGGAATACGTACATCTTCGGGATGCTACCAATACAGATGGAAATGGAAACGCATTTATTTAATGACGGCAGAGTGACTATTTTCCCAGCAATTTACGTCGGAAATCCGCGACGTATGCAAATGCTAAGTTGGATGTACGTCATTATGGTACACCAGATTAGTTTATTACGTTAACGAGGTAACGAGGAATTAAAATTGGTCAGAAATTCTTCAAGAATTATTTGCCAATCTCCCATTGATCGCCATATTACCACAAGAGATTTAAAAAAAAATCTAAGTTACTAATGTATTTTATTGTTAAGCATTGCGTGTTCGGCGAGACGCATTGTTGGATGTATTCAGTAGAATGGCAAAAACGCGGGTTGCCACACGCACACGTATCCTTATTTGGTTGGTTGAGAGGATAAAACCGAAAGAAATCCTGATATAAAATCCTGAGGATAAAACCGAAAGATTATGTGATATTAGCTAATATAATGAAGAATATTCATTCAGCTAAATGTCAGTTCAATAATTATTTTGATGCGGAGCATTAACTCACTACTTATTTGTAACGGCTCTCAGCTGACGGTGAAAAAATTATTGAACAACAAAACTGAGACCACGATTTCGCAAGGAAATACAAAGGTGAAGACGTTTTTATTCCACGTATCCAAATGATTCCAAACGGTACGCCCTTTGACTTTAATCGGCAACAAATTCCTGCAGCTTGCATTTGCAATGTCCGCATAAAATGGACAGTCGATGAATGTTTGTGGAAACAACCTTGAAAATCCATGATTTTCACTTGGCCAATTGTATGTCGCCTGTTCCCGTGTCGGAACACTGAAAATATAATTTTTGCTCCAGAAAACAAAACTAATGATGTTGTATATTAAAAAACCTTTAGAATAAAAGCTATGTTGTTGTTGTGACTATTTTGATATTTATTCAAACTAAAACAAATTATTCATAAAGAAGACCGGACATTGTCTGTCGGGTCAGCTAGTATATATATAAATATATACACACACATATGGAAAGATGTATTGATAGATACCAATTTAAACAAAGGTAAATAGGTGGTAGCTTCTTCAAAAACACGTGGCACTCGTGGTCAAAAATCAAATTCAAAATATTAAAATATCTTTCTAAAGTAAAAAAAAACAACAGAAAAATACCCCCGTTGCAGCAGACCTGCATACTCAGCGAATTTCAAATGCAAAAGAACATATTTCGATCCAACATAGCGACATGTTTTTGTAAGCCCCATAAGAATAACATGGGGAATGAGTATACAGGTTTGCTGCTACGGGTATACTAAACCTGGGTGGTTTTAATTCAATATTTAGTAGTTCTGACTTAGAAGAAGCATTTACCAATTTTTACCAAGATATGTTGAGAAATAAGCGAGATATAGAATTTTTCTTATTTTCCCATAAGGTTAACATTAGGACAACGTAATGTGCTTACCACTTTCAATATCTCGGTAACCAATGGACATAGAACAGTGATTCAACATACTAAATTGTTTGTTTTTTTGAGGTGAATTCAATGATGCTAACAAAAAGTTGATAATTTTTATTTTTCTATTTAAAAAACTCAAAAAACCCATTTTTGGGGGTTTACCCCCCTTTACCCCTGCTTCCGGTAGTCCGATCCGAATAATTACTACTTTACACGTCCATGCCAAATTTCATTAAGATCGGACCATTTTTACGGCCGCTATCGTGCTTAAAGACACACACACAGATATATATATATATATGAAAATGAACGAATAGTGTTTTTGGCATCTGGGGACCTCAAAAAGAAAAGTTATGATGGTCTCGGGCTTAGGTCTTCCCATGAGACCTACGGTAACAGCTACTTTCCTATAGGGGAAATTCGCTTAAACTGTGATTTAGATGTTTAGATGGTTTTCTCTAGTGTCAAAGTATAGTCTGATTTTAAATACATATGACCCTCACCTAGTATTTTTATTGCTCACTTCTCCGATGCAACGCGGCGCGGCGTTGCGAGGGAAAGTCCGTTCCGCCTTACAACGTGAGTCGGTCAGAGCAATAAGACGGGTTTACAGCACCAATAAAGGACTAGAGGGTCTTTTTATAGGCTTTAAAGTCGGTAAAAACAAGACAAACTATGTCAGACTACTGAGTTTAGTTCACCTAACGAAACATTTTTTTTTGACACTACGTTTTGCACTAAATAAGTAATTTTCATAACAATGAGTAAAGTCAGGGCCTGATTAACCACTAGGCTGACTAGGCTGTAGCCTAGGGCGCCAGCCATCCAGGGGGCGCCATAGGACAGAAAATAAAATATTGTTTTATTTTTTGAAAAAAAAAATAAAACAAAAGACCTACGCTTTTTTGCGAAATCCGGCCTACTTGATATGTTTTTTATTAAACCTAACGGTACATCCTATAATCTTAAATGAACAATTTTTGCTTGATTGCTTGCTTCATTGTGTGCTTTATTGCACAATTATCTCGAAAACGGCTCCGAGCATTTCCTTCAAAGTCTGGAAATAACTAATTTCTTACTCAAAATCGTAGTTTATGCAGGTTACTTGACCAGAAAAAATTTAATAGCAAGTGAAAAACATTTTAAATTATGAGTATGAGGGCTTTATTGATTGCCATGATAGCAACGAAATGTCGAAAGTGTCACTAAATAATGTAATCAAATAACATCCGTTTGCAAACTTCAGCCATCTAAGTTTGAGGTAAAGATAGCATGGAGTAATAAAAAAAGTTTATCAATTTTATGACATTGATGAAAACCACCAACTCTTCCATGCAGAGCAAAAAGGTTTCTTCCAGCTTTAGTCCATGTGGGACCGGGATGTGGGTGTCTTTGTTGTCCTCCAGTTGGTACTGGTAAAATATTATAGTAACTTGAGGAACTGCTAAACATGAAATAATCTTGAACAAAGCTGGCTCGACCAGGTACTCTTAAGAGCCTAATGGAGACTGTTACGATTAATCTAAATCTGAGTCAGATTTGGCAGAAGTAGAAAAGAAGAGCAGTAGGTGCCTAAGTTGCGAGAATGAGTTGAATAAGTGTCACAGGCAGCGGTGACTTGTCCTTGATCATTTAACTGATTACAGTAGACTTGTTTTGTGATTATCTTTGTGTGCATTGATCATAGTTCAGTTATTTTCTAAGTTAAATGTAGTTTTTTAAGGTAATAGTTCTGGAGGAATTAAATTCCGAATTTCATTAAAATACGATGCATCGGGCAATTTAGGGGGGTGAAGGCGAGGGGTGCGCCAATTCAACTCAAGCCTAGGGGCGCCATATCTCTTAATCAGGCCCTGAGTAAAGTATGTACTTTTTGGTACGCAGTCATGTTTTACACCCGAGTCGAGGTCGAGCGTCTAAAAACGACAAACGCCTAAAAGACATTATTGCACCGTGTGGCCAACAAATATTTTTTCCCCACCTGCAATGTTTAGACGCTTTACTCCCTGTAATGGGTGAGTAAAATAATAATTTGTCATTCGGCGGGAAAAAGTCCGTACTTGCAAATCTCCCGGCGGGAGACTTAAGTAAAACCAATAAGAATAACATTGAAATCAATAATTAAAGATTTAGAGCGCTTTCAAATTTTTGCACGCACTCATGCAAATGTGTTGCAGCTCAAGAAATGCAGGCGCTAACAGCTGATTAGAGGCATTGGCTTACAGCGGAAACATTTCTGGGACCATCTTATATAGGAGCCAAGTTCCTGAACATCCTTCCCGGTGAGGTGAAAAACACAAATTGCAACCTTAAGATGAGAAAAAATCATCGTGAAATGGCTACAAGAGCGACCCTTCTACACTGTAGAAGAATTTAGAAGTTGGAGACAAGTTTTTCAGTAAAAATATCACAATTTCTTTAGTCTGAATCCCAATGACAATAAATTTACATTGTAACTTTATTCCTTTAATCACTGACAACCTTTATCAAGACTTGTTCTGATTCATATTGTTATCATTTTTAAATCTAAAACCAACCAGTGTTCTTGATGAGTTTTACAAATTTGATTTTCTATCATTTCGTCATCCTGACGTAATTGTTTTTATTGAGTTTTATCAATAATGTTTATTATCTGTTATTTCTGTCAATTTTACCATTCCATTGTATTACTCAATTTACAACACCCAATGTATCTTGTTCTGAATTTGTGACCCTATTACTATTCCTGGAGAATATGTAAATAAAGAAATTTTGTCTATTGTCTATTCTGTCGTATACCATCAAAATGTTAAAAATTGCTAACCTCGTTTTCAACCTGTACAAATTATTGTTGCTGTCTCGACAATTTTTGCAAATGATCTCACATGACGTTCTTGTAAAAGTCGGGTTCTTATTTCCGTATCTGCCAATCCTCGTATGAACTGTAATCGTAAAAATATCTCACTCATAGATTTTCCACAAGAGCAGTTAAAGTTACAGTTTGTAGACAGCTTCTTTAGTTCGGTGGAAAAATTTGTAACCGACTCACCATTAAGCTGTTCTCTGAGAACAAACTTTTGTTGTAATGCTAATGTGCTGGCCTGAGGTATCCAAGTATAAAAGACGAGTGTTTGTTTAAGGGAAATAGGGTAGTAATCCCTGCCAGTTTGCAAAGAAGAGTCTTACAAGAACTTCATATTGGTCATTTGGGAATAGTCAAGATGAAAAGTTTGGTAAGAAGCTATTGTTATTGGAAAGGAATGGATCCTGACATTGAGAACATTTCAAAAACATGTAGAGAATGCTGTTTGAAACAAAATAAACCCTCTGCGGTTTTTGTGCATTCATGGGAGAGTGCTGAACAGCCATAGCAAAGAATACTCATTAAATTTGCCGGCCCATATTTGGGAAGAAACTATTACTTCATTATTGTGGATGCTTTATCGAAATGGGTAGAAATCATTCCGACTAAGACAGCAACTTCAGACTGGTGTATAACCATGTTAAGAGCGTTGTTCTCAACTTTTGGAATTCCTCTTTTTCTTGTCTCCGATAATGGACCGCAGTTTACATCAAACACTTTCACAAATTTTTTTAGACAAATAAGGTTGTTCATGAGACTTGGGTTCCATTCAATCCATCATCAAACGGACAAGTTGAACGATTTGTTCAAATTATTAAGAAAAGTTTGATAGCAATGAGAGATGAGGGAGGAGACATGGAAATGAAACTTTAGATATTTCACATGCGACTAAGGAAAGCTATTAATTCTATAGGAGAAAGTGCATACAACCTAATGTTTGGTCGAAATATTAGAACTCGTTTGGATCTAATGACAGGGTCAAGTTCACAGCAAAAAAAGGGTCAAGGATGATAACAGAAAATGCAAAGAATGCAAAATTGGAGATAGGGTACAAGCTTTATGTTATAATTCAAGAGGTAACAAATGGAGTTTCGGAAGGGTGTTAGCAAGAGAGTGAAATTTAATGTACATACTACGAATGGACGATGGCTGTAAATGGAGAAGTCATGTCAATCAAATGTTACCGAGAGTAACCTTGTAGTCAGCACAAAGACGAATGTTACCGTTGGGCTTTACGACTGGTACCACTGGGATTCCCCAAGCTGAGTTCTCCACTTTTGTAATAATCTGCTCATTTTCTAGGCGTTCTAACTCTTTTAGCTCTTTTTTTTATATAGGTTTTTTTTTCTAACCTATAGGGAAGAAGCTATTACCGTAGGTCTCATGATAAGACCTAAGCCCGAGACATGATAACTTTTCGTTTTGGGGCCACCGGAAGCAAAAAACACCATTCGTTCGAATTTATATATAAATATATATATCTATCTATCAATCTATATATATATATATATATATATATGTGTGTGTGTGTGTGTGTGTGTGTGTGTGTGTAAGTGTGTGTCTGTGAGCACGATAGCGGCCGTAAATATGGTCCGATCTTAATGAAATTTGGTACAGACATGTAAAGTGGTGATCGATTGGACAAGTTCGTAAACCAGCCCGATCGGACCATCGGAAGGGGGGGTAAAGGGGGAATAACCCCCCAAAAATGGGTTTTTTGGGGTTTTTACATAAAAAATTAAATTAATCAAATTTTTGTTGGCACCATTGGATTCGCCTCAAATAAACAAACAATTTAGTATTTTGAATCATTGCTCTATGTCCATTGGTTACCGAGATATTGAAAGTGGTAAACACAGTACGTTGTCCCAATGTTAACCTTATGGGGAATAAGTAAAATTCTATATCTCGCTCATTTCTCAACATATCTTAATTAAACTTGGTTTGTGGCTTCATCTAGATGATATATAATGTATTTTAGTCAAAAATCCCCGAAATTTCAATTTTCGTGGCAGCAAACCTGCATAATCATTCCCCATGTTATCCTTATGGGAAATAAAAAAATTCTATATCTTACTTATTTTTTATCATTTCTTGACAAAACTTGGTATATGGCTTCTTCTAGTTAAGATATACTAAATAATGAATTAAAACTAACCAGTTTTAACATACCTGTTGCAGCAAACCTGCATACTCATTCTACATGCTAACCTTATGGGTAATAAAATAAGTTGTGTAGTTCGCTCATTTCTCAAAATATACTGATAAGAAATGGCATGAGGCTTCATACAGTTAATATCTACTTGATTATGGCTTAAAATATCCAAATCATCAAATTCCTGAGGCAGCAAACCTGTGTACTCTCTTTCCCAATGTTAACCTTATGAGAGGTAAATGCAATTGGATAGCTTTCTTATTCCTCAGCATATCTTGATAAAACATGTTATGTGGCTTTATATAGTTTAGATATATTGGATTGTAGCCTATAATACCTCATTTTCAAATTTCTGTGGCAGCAAACTTGCATTTTTCCATACTAATCTTATGAAGAATAATTTATTTTTGAATACCAATTGTGGGCATTTGGCAAATCACAGGATGAAGGAACAGGGCTCAAATTAAATGTTTTAATGTCAGGGACTCAGGGAAAGTACTGCAATTTCTTAAAGTTTGCTAGATAACAAAAAATAACATAAAATAACTGTCATTTAAGTAGCATTGGGAAGTAGCATTGGGATCTAAAACGTCTGCTTTGTTTACATTAAAACATGTGAGCTGATGTTTGATTCAAAGCCACATGGTGGATACAGACATATGGCTTACTTAAAGGCCAGATAACTAAATATGTCAAATAAATGTACTATAGCGAATACAGATTTTTACTGATGATGTTTATGAAATTTTTTACTCAAACTTAAACAGCTGGTCATTTCCCCATACGATTAAATTGGAAAAGCCAGCTGTTTTGAAGTTTTGAACATTGCATTTTCGTGCCAAGTATAGGCTATTATTTTTTATAGCCTGTTGATCTTAAAAGCCACTAGGAGAGTATTTTTGCACGCTTTCTTTTGAATGTATATTGATTTTACTTGATGCGAGACTTCATTTAAATTATTTATTTATGCACTTGAAATTCGCTGAGTATGCAGGACTGCTGCAACGGGGGTATTTCTACTTTAGTTTTTATTGCATATGGGACTTGCCGAGGTTTCATATAGATAGGAACTGTGTCTTCTTTAACCTGAAATTTTGCTTCATAACCAGGTATCAATCCAATACCTGGATTGTAAATGTCTTCAAATTCTTTCAGTGGTGATGTCAGTTGCGATCCTCTTGTTTGTTCGATCTCTCGAATATCAGCCCAGACAATTTTCACTTCGCGCACCCAATCTCGACCGAAAATAGCCTCAACTTGATGATCGATAACATATAACTTTCCAACAAATGACTGACGTTTGTAACTGCAATTTACAAATACTACACCGTGAGGCTTAATTACTTCACCAGTGTACGTACGTAGCTCAATTGCTGTAAGCAGTAACTGTTTGTTTGGAAATAAATTTGAGAAATAGAACAATGAAATAAAACTCAATGATGCACCCGTATCGAGCTGAAACGTAATCTTTTTCCTTCTACTGAAACTAATGCGTTGAATTTGTCACTTCTTCTTGAGTTTATAATAGATGTATTTCATATAACTTATCCTCTTCTTCCTGTTCTTTAGCTTCCTCTGCATAGTGGAGAGGTTGTTTTGCTTGGTTTTTGCTCATAAAATCTCGTGCTATGTGACCAATTTTGTTACAAGAACAACATGTTTCTGTTTTAACTTACAGAAGTTTGCACGATGTGATTCATCACCAATGCGAAAACATTTGCCTCTTAAAGCATTAAAGTTCCAAGTTCCATTACCCGTGTTGGCATGTGCACTTTTACTCCCAAATATTGTTATTTGTGATCGTCGAGCTTGTTTCTTTAACTTGACTTGGTTGACACCTTTTGTTGTACTAGCTTTAGATATCATTGCACTCTCTACTTTGGACAACTCTACCGCTGTTGCTGTCTCAACAATTTCTGCGAATGATCTTACATTACATTCTTGTAAAAGTTGGGTTCTTATTTCCGTATCCGCCAAACTTCGTATGAACTGTAATCGTAAAAATATCTCGCTCATAGATTTTCCACAAGAGCAGTTGAAGTTACAATTTGTAGACAGATTTTTTAGTTCGGTGGAAAAATCTGTAACCGACTCACGCTTAAGCTGAGAACAAACTTTTGTTGTAGTGCTAATGTGCTGGCCTAGAGATCCAAGCATTGTTGTAGTAGTATTTTCACCAATTGTTCATATGCTTTGTTAGCAGGATTCTCTGGCGCACAAATATCATACAAATTATGATGAATGAGTGGTGTGAGTGCATGTTAGAATGTCCAAGTTCTCTGTTTTTGATCCGAGATACCTTAAAGCGACATAAAAGTCCCTAAGCGTCTGGTAAAATTGTGGAAACTTTCTCTTTCGTAATAAGGCATAAAGGTAAGAGTTGACGTAGTATTCATAGGACTTGAATCTTGCCGATTTTGATGAGAATTGCCGTCATTAGTATTTGTATCTAAGGGCGTATTGATGAGGTTCATTAACTTAACTGAGGTTCATTACTTTCGTAGCAATCGATGTATTTTCAACTTCTTCTCTGTAAACAATTTCAGTATCTAAATCTTCATTTGTTAACAAATCAGTTTGATCTTGTATTGTTTCAAACTTATTGTTCAGTTCATTTAAATGTTGTAGCCTTAATGTAGCTTCTGTACATCCAATTGTTCATGTGTTACACGTTTGTTTACATACGTAAGTTGTGTTCTAATTGTTTTTCTCAGTTTTTTTCAACTTTTTCATCTTTTATTCTTCATTTTCTATTTTTGCAATTGTTACTATTTTACTCGTCACCATGCTATTAAGTATAAAAAGTGAATCTTTTGTAAATAAGTAATAAATTATAAAATGTAGAAATAAATATATTTTAATAAGTCAAATCAATTCATAGTAAAAACTGGCTATCCAAAACATAAACCGTAAGGTAAAATTAACATATGACAAAACTGTACAGTCAAATAGCAAATATATATCAGACTAGAAGAACCCGTGGCTTCGCTCACCATTAAAATTAAACATACACTATCATCCATGAATTATATATTTTTGCTTTCCCATTTATTTTTCTTATTGTAAAATCTAATGTATCTACTTCTTTGAACATATCAAATGTACTTCCATAAAGCAAAAGTTTTTAGAAATTCGCTTTTAGTACGCAGGTCTGCTACGACGGGGGTATTATATTCCTGCATAAAGTGCCTGTACATAAAAAATGTGACCATAACCAACGCCCCACCAACAAAGCCCCAAATGGTGTTGCTGCCCTGGGTAGGCTCATGCCCAAAATCGGCGGTTCTTCCTCTTGCAAGTGCGTTTTGCTTGTGTCGTGCTATCAGGAGAAGAGGATTGCGCTCACACATCCAAGAGGCCAATTTACAGAGACGAACGCCGAGAAGCATTTATGGTCGTTTCCACGGTACCTGAGCTTGCCCTGATGATGATCATGGGGCACAATGTAAGGAACGGCACCCTTGGCTTTTTCGACGGCACTTTGAATCTGCTCGCATATGTTACCCTTAATTAAAACTTTATTATGCACCCCCGTCGCAGCAGACCTGCGTATTAGAAATCCTATTTCTTTCCTTCATGAAGGCATACGTGTTACAGGAACCAAAGAAGATAGCTTGGAATTTTATTCACTGTAAAATATCATTTTCTTAAGGTTTTAGGGTCTACCTTGAACAAAAAATTACAATGCCACTCCAGCAATTATTAAAAAGTGCTGTCTTACGTTTTTAGACTCTATATTGAGCAAAACGTTTGAATGAGCCGTCCCGGCAATTTTTTTAAAGTGCTGTAGGTAAAATTAATTCTTTACAGTAGCACACTCTTCCTCTTTAAGTAGCAGTTAGTTGTCATAAAAAAGTCCTTCAAGTATAAGTGATCAGTGGTCACTGGAGTCCTTCAGTAATCAGTTATTTATTTTATGTTATACTACATATCAGCATTTTATATAGTGTATTGCACTTTGAAAAAATGCAAAAGTCTAATTCATTGACCACCTAGCACCAAGTAACAAATCTTCATTTTAACAAATACAGTTAAATAGCAGAAAGAAATACCATAAATTTACATCACATGTTTTAAATTTTACTTTCATATGTTTTGTTAGTAAAGAAATCTAACTCAAATTATTTCAAAATCCTTGACATGGGTACCTTTGAGACGGTCCCAGGGGTAAGCCCTGAAAGTTATCACGAAATGGAAGGTGTATAAACCTACTCCATGAAATTCTACATGTATGTACCAAGTTTCGTGGCTGGGGTGTAGAGTTTATCCGTGCCAACTATATAAATATATATATATATATATATATACCAACATCCTCTTTTATGAATATAGATAATACTAGAAGAACCCGTGGCTTCGCTCACGATAAAAATTAAACATACACTATCACCCATCGATTATATCGTTTTGCTTTCCCATTTATTTTTCTTGTTGTAAAATCTACCTCTTTAAACATATCAAATGTACTTCCATAAAACAAAAAAAGCTTTTAGACATTTGCTCTTAGTACGCATATGCTACGACAGGGGTATTCTGTTCCTGCCTAAAGTGCCTGTCTATATAAAAAATGTGACCATATCCAGCGCCCCACCGACAAAGCCCCAAATGGTGTTGCTGCCCTGGGTAGGCTCATGCCCAATATCGGCAAGTGCTCATCCTTCCTCTTCCAAGTGCTGTTTGCTTGTATCGGCTGTCCAGTCGATCTTGCTATCAGGTGAAGAGGATTGCGCTCACACACTCAAGAAGCGAATTTACAGAGACTGGCTCACCCAAGACAAACGCCGAGAAGAATTTATGGTCGTTTCTGCTTAACACACGGTATCTGAGCTTGCCCTGATGATGATCATGGGGCACAATATAAGGAATGGCACCCTTGGCTTTCTCGACGGCTTTGAATCTGCTCGCATATGTAGCATAGCAAGGTCACACTGTGGGGCCTTGAGCATTGTTACCCTTAATTTGAAATTTATTGCACCCCCGTCGCAGCAGACCTGCGTATTAGAAATCCTATTTCTTTCCTTCATGAAGGCATACGTATTAGAGGAACCATAGAACATGACTTGAAATTTTATTCACTGTAAAATATCATTTTCTTAAGGTTTTAGTGTCTACCTTGATCAAAAAATTACAATTCCACTCCAGCAATTATTAAAAAGTGCTGTCTTACGTTTTTAGACTCTACATTGAACAAAAAGATTGAATGAGCCGTCCCGGCAATTTTTTTAAAGTGCTGTAGATAAAATTAATACTTTGCAGTAGCACACTCTTCCTCTTTAACAGCAGTTTGTTGTCATAAAAAAGAAGTCCTTCAAGTATAAGTGATCAGTGATTACAGAAGTCCTTCAGTAATATCAATTATTTATTTTATTTTATACTACATACCAGCATTTTATATATAGTGTATTGCACTTAAAATATATTCAAATGTCTAATTCATTAACCATCTGGCACCAAGTAACAAATCTTCATGTAAACAAATACAGTTAAATAGCAGAAAGAAATACCATTAATTTACATCACCTGTTTTAAATTTTACTTTCACATGTTTTGTTAGTAAACAAATCTAACTCAAATTCTTTCAAAATCCCTAACATGGGTACCTTTAAGACGGTCCCAGGGCTAAGCCCTGAAAGCTATCACGAAATTGAAGGTGTATAAACCCACTCTATGAAATTTTACATGTTTCTACCAATATATATATATATATATGAGTGAAAACTTTTTATCGTGCCTTTTTAGGAAAAACATTTGCGAAATTTTTTTTCTTTTTTTTCAAAACGTTTTTGATTTTTTTTATCGATTGACAATTGAAGATTCATAGATTAGCCAAGGTAACGCAAAATCTTGTGTGTATATTCAATGATACAGCATCTTTCATGAAAGAACACGAATTTTTGTCACTGACCGTAACCAACATAAAAATGAAGATTAAAAATATTTAATGTGGTTTGATAAATATGATTTGCTGTAAATAGATTTAGTTTTAGGGCAATATTGCAATAAACAGCTCATTAAGCCTTTAGTAAATTTGGTATTTCTAAAAAAAATTCGAAAAACTAAAAAAATCTAGAAAAAGCAAAAAAATCTCTTAAAGTTTGTCTAGCTCCAAAAAACGTTTCTGTTATATAAAAAACCTTTATGTCCTCATAGGGGCGTCTGTTTTGTGTGTGATTATAGATTTACATGATGATATATCAATTTTTGTACTTTTATAACCCAAATCATGATAGATACGGTCAGGGACAAGGGGTACGGTCTGGGACAAACGAGAATCGCCGGTCGATTTACTCAATTTATTTAATGCCTTTGTTTTAAATTATCATTTTAAATTATCCTTGGCACTTTAATGGGCCAATGCCCTGGTTATTTGGGAGTTGACTGTACTCTATTCCACAAAACTTTATAATAAAATATAAGCATTACCTTCAATATTTACAAATTTCAAAAACTACAATTTTACTTTTTCATAAATCCTTCAATTGTATTGTTATAAGATAAAATTGTCTTTCACTTCAACTGAATAGTGCAATTTACAACGAAATTTATAATGATTGTCACGACCGTACCCCCGTGCAATCGATATGGTCGTGACAAAAATGGTTGCGGTCGTGACAAATACGGTCAGTGACTTTACAATTATTCGTCCCTATTCTGGTGGTAGCCCTGCACCTCGTGATTGAGAAGACAAAGTGGACTTCTAGGTTTTCGAAGCAATTAAAATATCATATCAACAAAAATTAACACCATGTCTATTGTAACAAACGACTAGTACGGTCTTGGACACATCAAAATTACCAAAAACACAAAATTACCTTTACCAACCTTGATAAGTTTAAAAACAACGAAAAATCTCTGGAGCAACGTAAAACACTCCCGTTGACCTCTGTCTCTTCAAACCAACTGACTCTATCGCCACCAGGCTCGCCACTGTCGTGTTCCAAAGTTCCAAATTTTGCCGTTACGGTCGGGACTTAAAATCGAGGGACAGACTTATTTTGTCGTAATACTCAGTTTGCAATAAATAAACAATTATTAAATACTCTTTTTTTGTAAGTTTAATAATTAGTGTTGATATAAAAAAATAGCATTATTTATTTAAGCACGCATAATTGTTCTAAAAATAGCACGACATTTGAAGAATGGACCCTAGGGACAAGTTACGGTCGTGACATTCGTGACTTTGAAAATAAGGAAAAAATACCTAGAACCCATTAACAACCAAATAAATATTTGCAAAATGTTGCCCCCGTCCCAAAAAATATTAAAACACATAATATGATACTAAAAAACAGTATCTACGAAATAAGAGGCAAGGGACATTAAAGGGCACGATAAACAATTTTCACTCATATATATACCAACATCCTCTTTTATACTTATAGATAGAGAATGAGTAAGCAGGTTTGCTGCCTTGGAAGTGTAAAACACCTCCGTTGCAACAGACCTGCATCCTCAGCGAATTATAAATGCAAAATAAAATATTTTGATCCATGACATGTGATGTGACATGTTTTTTGTAAGCTCCGGGGAATGAGTATGCAGGTTTGCTGCAACATGTATGTTAACTGGGTGGTTTTTATTAAAAATTTAATAGCTCTAAACTAGAAGGAGCCATATACTAAAGTTTATCAATATATGTCAACAAAATAAGGAATATATAGAATTTTTTAATTTTCTCATAAGGATAACATTGGGAATGAATATGCAGGTTTGCTGCCACAAAATGGCCATATCGGGGATTTAAGACTAATGTACATTATACGTCATCGAGATGAAGCCACAAATGAAGTTTCATTAAGATATGTCGAGGTGTAATCGAGATATAGAATTTTACTTATTTCCCATAGGGTTAACATTGATTGGGACAGCTTACTTTGTTTATCACTTTCAATATCTCGGTAACTAATATAAATAGAGCAATGATTTAAGACACTAAATTGTTTGTTTTTTTAGAGCTGAATTCAATGGTGCTAACAAAACTCGGATAATGTTTATTGTAATAAAAGTTTGTTTACAGTTTTTTTGTAAAAAACTCAAAAACCCCGTTTTAGCGAATTTCCCCTATAGGGAAGAAGCTGTTATCATTATACTCATTTTAAGACCTAAGCCCGAGACCATGATAACTTTTCGTTTTGGGGCTCCCAGAAGTAAAAAACACTATTCGTTCATTTTCATAAATATATATATATATGTATATGTAATCTCTATGTGTCTTTAAGCACGATAACTCGCGTAAAAATGGTCCAATCTTAATGAAATTTGGCATGGATGTGTAAAGTAGTAATTATTATAAAAACTTGGTGAATGGCTTCTCCTAGTTCAGACCTTTTTGAATATTGAATTAAAACCACCCAGTTTTAATATACCCGTAGCAGCAAACCTGCATACTCATTACCCATGTTATTCTTATGGAGCTTACAAAAACATGTCAAATCTCGCTATGTTGGATTGAAATATGTTGTTTTGCACTGGAAATTCGCTGAGTATGCAGGTTTCCTGCAACGGGGGTATTTTGGGGTTATCCCCCTTACCCCCAGTTCCGATGGTCCGATCGGGCTGGTTTTCGAACTTGTCCGAATGATAACAACTTTACACGTGTGTTCGGCACACACAACAACTAAATCATTTTTTTCAACCTGAATCTATTTGTGTAGACTAAAATTAGATGATTTTTATTTTTTATGAAAAAAATCCAAAAACCGCATTTTGGGGGATTATTCCCCTTTACTCTCCATTCTGGAGGACCGATCGGACTGGTTTATGACCTCGTCCGAGTGATTACTACTTCACATGTCTATACAAAATTTCATTAAGATCGGACCATATTTACGGCCGCTATCCTTTTAATAGACTAATTCGAACGAATGGTGTTTTTTGCTTTTTGGGGTTTTAAAAGAAAAAGTGATCATAGTCTCGGGCTTAAGTCTTACCATGAGACTTACGGTAACAGCTCATTTCCTATAGGTCAAATTCGTTAAAATACAATATTAACTTATAGCATTACTTATAGAATAAAAACCAAATATAAATAAACTTATCAGTAACAGAGAAAAATAAACTGTATGGAGGCAACAGAAACAAGAACAATACAGTATCAGTCATAATGGTAAAACAATTAAACATCACTCATAACAGATTAATGTTGATTACTTCTTACGAATTCCAAAGCTTTAATTTCAGCTCGAAATAAATGTATTAAAACATTTTAAGCCAGAGTAGATGGTATTGGCCGGTTTGACCCCAGCAGGGTGGCGGTGGCGGTGACGTCACAGTGACGTTAGCCCCCCCCCCCCGATTGGACCACCCACGAAGCCTAACCCAACTTAACCTAACCAAACTTTTTTCTTTTTTTTTTACTAATTAGAACACTTTTTAAATGAGTTTACGTAATTAGATGATAGGATATGCAAATTAGATAAGAGATTAATTGATAAGATATGTAAATGAGCTTACGTAATACAGACGCTCGCTCCCAGGCGCTCCGGCAGACCACCCACGAAGGGTCATTGACCTCCCCCCGGCTGGAAATGAAAAACTGAGAACCCCCCCCCCGGCTGGAAATGAAAAACTGAGAACCCCCCCGCCCACCGATGGGAGATAAGGTGATTGACAGGACCATTAGCGGACCGTTAGGGAAAGTTGACTCGGCACCGAACTAGCGGGTAGAGGATATGTTTGGTCGAGGATACGACTGTTTGGTCACGTAGACACTATCACCGACTGGCGGGTGAAAGTTTCACTATCCTCGTACTGGCGGGTCGAGGCTATAACTGGAAGTCTAGAAACTTTTGGTGAACGGCTCTTTGGTCACGTACGCACTCTCCATCCGTTGGCGAGTCTTTGTTTGAACCCTCAGCCTAGTGTTGGAGTTTGTAGTGCGCAGTCGCTTGCAGTAGACACGCGTTCGCGAGTGCTATTGTAAATCTGTATTGTGTGCTACAGTGCTTGCTGTTTGGATACTAACTACGTAAGTTATTGAAATACATTTTATTTAATATTAAGAATAAATTTTTTATTAGATTTCAACATTTTAACTTAGTGTTGTGTAATATAGAGCCATCAATTTAAAGGTTTCAAAAATGACTAAAATTGGATTATTTTAATTTTTTAGTCTATTATAATATTGAATTACACATAATTTCAGTTCAGTATTAGTAAAACTCAAAGTTAAAACGACTTAAGTTTGGCTGACGATTTAAACATGTAAATTTGAACTAACAAGTTAAAAAGGGATTTTTTTATTATTTGTTAAAATGAATTAGTAATCATGTACCTAAACAGAAACATCGTAGTGTTAATAGTATTAAGTAAAACTTATCATTTGAATGTTACACAACACTATAATGTCACAGTAGAGACCACCCACAAAGGGTCATTGACCTCCTCCCTCTCTTCCCCCCCTTCCCTCCCCCAAACTTCCTAATTTCAAGAACTTGTTCAAAATTTTACTGATAGTTTTGTTGAGAATGATAACTTTAAGTTAAATTTTGTATAACCCGGCTGACATTTTACCGGGGGGCGGCTAGGCACTGCATAGATTGGATATGTTTTTGTCTAAATTGTAGTTAAACAACTACTACTACTACTACTACTACTACTATGCAGTGTTGGGCTCAAGTCAAACTCGGGTCAGATCTCGGATCATACAAGCTTGTGTGCATGGTAGAAATTTATAAATAGGCTAAGGATTATGTCAGGACGCTCAGTCTACATCGAAATATAGTAGCGGGCGTCACGTTGCTTGTTTCTACGTACAGCGAGGCTTGTTTTGTGATTTCAGGATGGAGTTCCGTTGCGACACCTGCGGCAAGATGTATGGGCGGAGAGACGACCTGCAGCGTCAACAGGCCAGCCACAACGCTCCGAAACTCGGTTGCACTTTGTGTGGCTACTCTACTCACCGGAGGGACCTGATGAACAAACACAAGTCGTCCGCGGCGCATCTTCGACGAGCGGGATCGCAGCCGCCTCCGCCTACACCTCATCTCGCCTGCGGAGTGTGTAGCATCACGTTCACCCTTCAGAAGAACCTGGACCAGCATATGCGGGAGCAGCACGACCCGGACATCGAGCGGGAGCATCGTTGCCCGATGTGCAACCGTCAGTTCACTCGCCGCACCAACCTGGTCGTGCACCAGGAGTTAAACTGCCCCGCGAAGAGGGAAGCAGTGTGGGGCCCGACAGCGCCTCGCAGACCTTCCCGGCCAGGGGCGAAACGACCGCTCCCGCAGCAGCTACCGTCACAGGAGGAGGAAGCACAGCCGGGACCGAGCAGCGACCCACAGCCTCGTGAGATGGACGTCGACGGCGACGAGGGCCCGACCTTTGTTCTTGTGGAGGTCGGGTTCCAAAATAGGCTCCAGACATTCCGCTTGCGGGAGCCTATGCCGGCGCTAGTGACAATCACTTAATCACTTAATCACTTTAATAAGACAGATACCTCATTGAGGACGTTACCCTGAATATGAGTAAAGGATGAGTGTGATGATCGTGATGATAGTGGTGCGATCTTGTAGCTTTGTTACTGACTAAGGTTGGCATGTTCCTTAGACAGGATTGTTAATTAATAGCCCAACAACCAATGGCAGCTGGCTCCAGAAACAACCCTTCAAAAAGCTACTAACTTTTCTCGGGATCGATCCGGCTACCTACAAGTTTGTAGGCGGGCACTATAACCACTACACCAACCAAACATCCTTTTCAATACCAATCCCCGAGGTATTGAGAGACTTGTCGGACCGGCTTGTAGAATTGTTAAGGAACGCTATCGAGGAACACCCGAACATTAAAGTGAACTTATTCCTCGAGTGCAAATTCGCGGATGTGACCGGTGATAAAACGTGTTTGCGGGCGTTCAAGACGATGAACGCTCCTCTCGATAGCACGACGGACTTGGAAAAATTCGTCGAACTTTCGTTTGAAAAGCTCGTGCACGAGAAGGAACAGTGCGAGATGGTCGGCTCCGGTTGGACTTACCTGCGTGTTAAAGACTTGGAAGTTCGCATCAACCGGTACAGTCCGTTGGGTGGTGGGTAGCATATCCTACTACCCAAATCGCTCGCGGGTACGCGATGTGTAATCAATGAAAATAATACGGACAATAGATGTTTTGCTTATTCAATGTTATTGAAATTTTTTGTGTCGCACCCTGAGCGGCCGGAGTCGTATCCTGACGCCTTGTTCGCCCACCACAAATGACTTTTTTACCTTAAAACAATGACAGTGCGCGAGTGGGCAACCTCAAAACTTTGACTGTGCGTCACTACACCGTGGAGACAGTGCGCGGACTTATACTGCACGCGAGTGTTTGTGCGCGAGTGGGTGGATCGGAGCGGGTGTAGGGGTGTGTGGGAGCCCGCTTGGGGGGTTTACCCCCCAAAAAATGTATTGTCAAATGTATGGATTAATAAACAAAGATTTGTTACTACACTTGTGTGATTTTTCTTACCACCTTACAACTACTACTAATCTATGAGGTATAGGGTAAAAGCCAAAAGACATTGGTTGAGTATTTAGTTTATTTATTTTTTGAAAAAACCTTAAAACTAACAATATTGGTTAGAGGTATAATTTAGCAAAGAGCTTCTGGACCAGCATGTCGTTCTCAGCAGTCGAGTCACCGAAGAGTTGGAGGAAATCGTTCATCTTCACATCATAGTTGGTACGGTAGTACAGGTAAGTCAGGCAGTAGTGGCCGCAGATCGAAGTATCCAATCCTTGTAGACGGTACTTGTTGTAGGTGTAACGCAGCATTTGTCCATTGATGTTACGTCTGAGAAACTGTTGAAAATCTCCATGGTACGGAGGTCGACCAAAACTGTCAAAATATTCGACAACACAACTGTTGTTGCTGTTATCTTGTTCTCCAGGTCTGTAAAACACTACCCAATGTTCACCGCTCTGTGTATGCGGTTGTGTATTGGCTATTAATGCAGAAGACGGAGCGATATATCTCGGCAGACGATCCGATGCAAACACTCCGACATGTTGCACGTTTTTCAATTGACGTAGATATTTGCTAATGGTTGTGGTGTTCATATTTATAAAGTTGAACACAGTTTCAGACTGGAAAACAGTGCTGCTGTTGCTTTTTTCGGTTTTTCGTTGTGACGAGGACAGCAACAATAACAGGATCCACAGTGCGGTTCTTTAGCTGTCAGTAGTAACCAGCCACGTAACAGTGTACAATTGACCAGTGCACACCGATGTTGCACACTTTTATGTTGTCCGCAACGTAGCGTGTTGGCAGACAGAAGGTTGCTAATGGTGGTCAAAGATCCGCAACCGATGTCTGCCATGTCCACAACTAGTACTTTACCGCTGTTAATGATGAGATGTTTCATGGCGTATTTTTTCTTTTCCGATCCTTTCACGTACACGACAGATTGACTATTGAGACATGTACGTAGTTTATCCAGTAATACGTGGCACGGAATATCACCATGATTCCAGTCGATACCGTGACAGTGTTTGGTTAGCCAGTAGCTTTCTCGAAGTTTCTCTTCGGACAAAAAGTCACGATCGAATGGCGGGCGTGCGATGTGGTGCAACAGTAGTGTGCCGGTACACACGTCGATGACACTTGCTTCTTTAACAACAAAATCGTTGCTGTTGTCTTTGAAACACTGTAAATCCAATACCACAGACGATCGGCTCAGTTGATGTTGTTGCTGCTGTTGTGAACTATCCATGTTTACTAGGACGCTCTCACCGTTATACTGAGCTGTAACGCACTAGTTGACCGTGCTTTATAGATTTTAACTGCTAAAGTCCACTGACACGTTGCGATTCCGGTCGATTTCAATTACATTGTCCAGTTCTGCATAGACGATGACGTTGACGGATTCGGTCAGAGCTTGACTGAACCCAATCTCGATGCGTAGATTGCCGTTACGAACCAAGTTCCAATGTGAAGTATCGCCAGCACTCAAGTCAGGTGTTAAATCGAATGCCATCAGACAATGACCGAACGGGTATTCGTCTCTGTCGATACCGTTGCCCGCATTGTCAAAGTGCATACCAGTGCCCGTGAATAAGGTATGATAGGACATTATATACATCATATTGTTGAGCGTGAATTGCGGTTGTAACGCTTTCATCGGCACTTGTTCACCGTCCACATACAATGCGAAGTAATTGGTGTCATAATGGTGAAAACTGAACGGATTCTTCTTGTAGTCACCGTTGAACGCATTGTTGGGGACCATCCCGACAATAACACGTTTCGGTAACTGACCCAAGTACACACTATCCAGTGTTTTGCTCTGTATACCACTGGGTAATGTGAAGGATTTCACTTCGACGCGTGTGATCGAGTACTTGGCGGTGCCGCTCTCCAGCGTCCTAATGTGAGCCAACAGTACGCTCGGATTGATCTCACACCGTCGTACAAACAGATTCGCTTCGTCGATGCGAACCTTATAGTCGGTAATGGTTTCCGACATTATGGCAAAGGGGTTTCTCGAACGGATCATGCGTAAACGTATCTCGACACCGTTCAACGTGTATTTATTCTGGTTACAAAGATCGACATGCAGATGGCCCATCATGTCCACCACTCGACTTTGCTTCGTAAATTGACGACGTATTTTAAAACCAGCGTTGGTTTCATCGTTGATATCGTCGAATTTGCCGGTGGTGTCTTCGTAGAACAGTGCACTCGTAAGATGCGAACCTTTAGCATCGTCACCGTAAGTCAAAAGATTTTCCAAATACGCTCGATACGCGTACGTGTTGTTTTGTGGTGACACGAGTTTTTGATTCAAGTACAAATCAACTTGACTGAATATCGAGTGCAACCAATTGTTCACCGGTCCGACTTCTTTTTCTGGATCACCAGCGTCGATCTTGTCACCGTTTGCCTTCACTATTGTTGCCTTGATGTGAATCAGCGTATGTGCCAAGTCCGTATATTCATCACCATGACCGGGTATAACGAATTCGATGGGTGAATCGTCTGTCAACGATGTGATCGGTTTATATTGTACCCATTTACCACTGTCGATACTGGTCTGAGTCGGTGGTAACGAGAATAAATCCAATTCCGTCTTTGTACATTCGCACGATTTCTGGTGAATAAACGACATGTTGCTTATGAAAAAATATCTATCTGTTTACTTCTTCGCTTGTTCGCAGTAGTCAGCGTTTTGACTTTGCGTGTTGAAGTTTTACGTTTCTTCGCCGCCGCCGCCGCTGCTGTCGATGTCTTACGCTTCCTCGGAGACGACCGTACTCTAAAGAGTTTCGTTAAAGACTGTGGTGTTACACGTGTGATGCGCCTCTTCTTATAGCTGCTGCCGCCGCCGCCGCCGCCATGAAGCACGCGTTCGAGTTTTTCGTCGACTCGACGTTTGAGCCCGCCGGTAAAGTCCTTGAGACGTTGACTAGCTGCATTTCTCGGGTTCATTGTTCCATCGGCTATATCACCGAGAAACCCAACACCCGAACGTAACGCTTCTTTGCCCAATGCCGACGCACCGGACTTGATTAGCGGCATCACCGTGCGTACGAGTGCACCGAGAAAACTGCCAACGCCATGACCACGCTGATACGGAGCTCCCCTAAAAAATGATGTAATACCACCACCACCACTACCGCCGAATTGTTGTTGATTGCGGTAGTACTTGAGATAGGGATCGTTCATATTCATTATGCTGATGTAGGTACTCTACGGAGATGAAGTTTCATGTACGTAGTACCGAACTCGAATGGAAAGCGATGGCCTTTGTCGTCCCTTAAATCGATTTCCACACTCTCGAACGAGCTTTTTATAACAGACACGTAGTGCGGTGAAATGTAGTGCACGACCTTATGCGAGCCGTATTTATAGTCGGTCGTGTCGATGTTGACAATTTTCAACAATGGTGCCACCGTGTCACCCACCAACTGCGGTTCGACCAAGTCACAGTACACGTAAATGTCGGCCGGAATACCGGCTAACAGGTTTGGCGGTCTCGTAGCTTTCCTGCATTTTTTCACATCAACATTATTGACATCGTATCCCATAATTAACGCCAACGTGGGACTCAGTTCTAGTTGTGTCAGTTTATCAGTCATCGAAACCAATTCGACTTTCTTTCTGTCTTTGTCGTATTCAAACTGGATACTGTTAAGTTTTATCTTCGTGTTATTGTTGATTGTGTCCAACAGTTCATTGATAGTTTTGTAATTGCCGGGCTCCACTTTGGCTACAGTCAAAGTCGTTTTGGTAACTTCGCTATCTTCTATTTCAGCCGATGGTTTTGTGTAAATATATATGTTTGCATGGTGACCGATTGTTAGAAAGGAGCATGGATAGTGCGCTTCCACTAACGCAATTTCCCACTCAGCTCCGTCCGCACCACCACCAGTTAAAGTTATCGCCGACGGAAAATTTGTTGTGTAATTAGGCACTATGTTGTTCGGATAGTAGTCCATCGAACTGTTGCTCGGCAGTGTCAGGTAAAACTGATTATGTCTACCTATAGACATGATTTTGTTGGTGTTAGTTTATTCGTTTTACTTCTGATGCAGGTATCCACGAATTGAACTCGTCTCCGTAACCTACCCACTTGACGAGGTAATGCTTACTGCGACCTCTGCCCTTGGTGTCGAGTATTTTATAGATTTGGTACAAGCGATCCGGGGCTATCGTGACCTTTTGTAGCTCGTGCTCGTAAAAACGTCCGACTATCGGTTTACCGTTCAAGTCCTTCAATATATACAACGGTAGCGGTTGCGAACCGTATTCTCGATCGGTTATAAACAGCTCTTTACTCAAATTGGTCTGGTAACCTTTGGCGAATGTACCTTTTTCCTTGGCGATACGTACCGTATCACCCGGTTTGAATTTTCGTTTCACACGTTTCGGTATTGTACCACGTCTGTACATGTAACGCCACACTCGATACACTAGACTTTTGTCTCCTTTCACCACATCCATAGGTCGTAATCCGTGTCCCAAATTACTGTGTGGACTGTTATTGTAAGCATCGACCAATTGATCCAACACATCGATATATCGATATGTGTTTTTATGCGTTAAATATCGCCACATACGTGTTTTCAGTGTTCGATTCACTCGTTCGACAACCGCCGCTTTAACATCGGGGTTCTGTGTAGTGACATATTTCAAATTGCAATCTTTAAACACACGTTTAACTTGTGCACCTACGAACTCTGTACCTTTGTCAGTTTGTGAACAGCGTGGCGGTACGGTGTGCGGACTGTTGAATATTCGTTCGAATGCGGCTGCCACTTCTTCGCCGCTCTTGCGTCTCAACGGTTCGACAAATAACCGCTTGCTCAACACATCAATCACTGTTAACAGATAATTGTAACCATCATTGTGTGTACTGAGTCCACGCATATCATTCAAGTCGGCTTGCCACAGCTCGTTCGGTCCGTAAACGACGTATCTGTTACGTGGAAATCGTTTACGTACAGGTTTGTGTAACGTATGCGTGTCCTGTGTGCGTAGCCATTCAACAACTTGACGTTTTGACTTTGCCTTTTTCTTGCTGTCATATTGACGTAACGCTCTAACAAGTGGACTTACACCACCGAACGAGCCTGGGTTGGCGGGATCGTAATAAACCTCCTCTTCCATCACGCCTATGGCATAAACTTCTCCCACTTCAAGAGAGAGTCCTGACTAATATACCGTCCTCTCGTCGGCGTACTAGGCGATCTTATTTGAGGTAATGCCGCCTCCTCCGTTGCTGCCACCGCCGCTGCTGTTTTCGATCTTACTCGACTCGCTATCGGTGACGGAGAAGGTGTTGGATACATTAAAGCCGCTCTCGGACTGAGTGTCGACTGCTGCCTGTAATCGTTTTTATTACCATCGAGAAACTGTAACGCTTGTTTGTTGCCGATCATCTGTCTGGGAACATTTATTTCTTTTAGTACACGCATTACTTCCTCCCAACCCGCCGGCATGATGTCTATTTTCCTTACTCTCACTATACTATGCAACACGTCTTCGATATTGGAATTAGGTATTTCCTCATTATTGATGTAAACAGTGCCGTCACTGCTCCACTTTACCGGGTTTCCACTACGAGCTAACACATTTAATAAATTACGAGCGTCGTTTTTGTAAATCTTCGGAAACGATGCTACTAAATCTTCCTCCGATACAGCAGTTCTCCTACGCATAGGTTCATCATCATCTGTCGCTTGCTTCGTATCCACTATGGGGATGATGATCGGCCGTCTGTTGGTTTCGGAAAAATACAAAAACCTCTGCAATACTTGTTGGTACTGTTTCCACTTTTCATTGTCATCCATTTTTTGTCTTGTAATATACGATGCATTTCAGCATCTAAGCTATTACTACTGCTTGATGCTCGTGCCTGATTTGTTTGAGTAGTATAATTTGAGGGATCCTGCTGCTATGAGCAGGGCGAGAGGGCGAGCGGATTAAATTCCCGGAATTCCCGATCACGTGATTTACCGGAATTCTCGATTACAGGCGGCCTTAACCTAACTTAAAACGCTTTATTTAACCTCACCTAGGTTCCTTAACGAGCATATTTAACATAAAACCGCGTTATTTACCGTTATTTTTTGCACCTATCCCTTAAACAAACCTATTCCGGGTAATAGTTTAACAGGATACGCTTATCCGAATAAATGATATGTTAAAAGCATTAAGATGTTGAAAAAAAATACAATTGTTTTAAAAAAATCCAATATATATCGCATAAGCCGCTTTGTCAAGAAGTCTGAGCAATATCGATTTAAAAAGTATTACAAACTCGTCTTTAACAGAAATCATATTGGACCACAACAAATCTTTATCGTTGCCGCGGTCGGAGGTCAATTTGATTAGCAGAGTCTTAATTATCAAAAAGCGCTTCTCAAATAGGTTTCTCTTACTCGTCTAAACATTTCACTTTATCAGACAGATTTTCACACGTAATATGGTCTCCCTCGGGCGTCCATTCGTCTCCTAAATAATTATCTTTTTTCCCTAAATCATCTAACCCGCCAACGTTCATTAAAGCGTCAAACACAAACTTATCGCTCTTCAATATCCTTACTGACTCTGGATTATTAGGATCGAATTTCGTCCCGTCGGCAATAATCACTTCACCTATCGACTTTGAAATAGCAGCCTCGTGAATGTTATGTAATTCTTTTAAATACGTTTCATCCACACGGTTTTTCTCGCCCATCTCTTCGGGACGATTTCTTTTTATCTTGCGTTGATAACAGGTTTTAGGATCGGTGTGCAAGTACAAGGTTATATCTTTAATCGCCCCCTCAGCTACTGCCGTCTTACGCGGATCGACGTATTCATTACTCAGATTAGTTAATATTTCGATCTCGGAGGGTGTCATATACTTTTTGCAATGCTCGTTAAAAATATGCTTTACAGTGAAAGCGGATCTTTCTTTAATAACGATATAACCTTTCTTCGCATAGTCCACGCCTCTCTTATCACATTCCGTCATATACATCAACGCGTTCACTTGAAATATAAAGACCCATCTATTGATATCTTTGTACATGAGATCTAATAAATTAATGCCGTGAAATTTGCGCCAAGCCTCGACCGGCTCTTGTATGTGAACGGTTTTAAACCCCAGTCTTTTAAACTCATTAAATAAACCTGTGGCAAAAGTTGTTTTTTCCCGCACCGATATTTCCCTCTAAGGTGATAGTCAAGTTGTGATTTGCCATTGTGTTCATCTAATACAATAATTTACACAAGTTCTGGTCAAGTTTTTACCAAACCGATTCGTTAAAAATATATTTCAAACACATTTTTTAAAAGATTTGTTTAAAAAAATATTACATAAATAAAAAGAATCCAGTCCGAGTCTTTTTACTACGGATGGGATTGTTAGATTTAATAATGACGGTGCGTGTCGCGATCAATTCGTATTGTATAACTGTTATCAGAGTCAAAAGGTTGAACGATATGTTGTGACGACTCGGCGGCGCGGTCTGCTGTTATCTTATCCACTCTCTATAACTGTTCCATAACAGCGCTTAACCATTTTTATGACGAAAAAAAATTTATTCTCTACACAGACGGATCATTGTATACCCGTTGAACCGAAACCGTTATTTCCTCGCTCCGTATTCCGCATATCTATACCTCCGTCTTTAGGGATATCGTTTCTGTAGACCTCTAATATTATTTGAGCTATCCGATCGCCTCTTTTAACAATGAAATCATCGTCTGAATGGTTAAACAACAATACACCTGTATTGCCGGTGTAATCGGGGTCTAAAATTCCAGCTCCAATATCGATAAAATTTTTTACTGCTAAACCGCTTCGTGGAGCGATCCTTCCATAACAACCACGGGGAAATTGAAATGATAAGTCTGTCTTTATCAACTGTTTACCGTGACCGGGGACCACATAATCGTAAGCGCTTTTCAAGTCACAACCGGCCGCGTCGGGCGAGCCTCTGACCGGCGGCGAGGCGAATTCGGTCAATTTGTAATATTTAAAACCGCCAGATTCCATTTTACTGTTATCTATACAGTGCATTCTGCATGATTCGCACTTAATTAATCATTCGGGTCAGGGGTGAGAAAAATATTTCAACACGTGTTTTTTAATTATTCAGTTTCTTGTGAATTTGATGTCGTGTTTGAACTTATCGTGTGGCAATTGTGTTTTTCCGTAATACACAACAAACAACGGTTTCTCAGATCGCATAAACAAATTGATATTATATGACGTCATCCTCTCGTTCCATGATTCAGGGAGGAAAAACTCAAAATCTTCACATTCAACAATAACCCGTGAACCGTAATCTGTACGCTTTCTTTTAATATCTTTTACTAAATATTTTTTACCGATTTCCATACTATTCAATCCTGTGGAACGGATGCCGTTGACTTCATTCAAAATGTCGGCATCATTGTACCTTTGTATTATATCAATACCGTGATTGTGTTGTGTATTTTCCATGTTCACTTTATCTATATATACAAAACACTGTTTTCATAGTCAAATAAAAAAATAAACACTACACCGAGTGCCGTAATAATTTATTACACACCCACTGGTCGCGATACTTGAAATTAAATATAAATAAGGTCAATGTATAGGATATTATTTGAAATCACATAAAACGACTGTGGTTAATTTAATTCAAACTCGCTGACGAGTTTCAAATAAACAATATAATTCGGTAAAGCGTTTTGTAATGGAACATAGTTCTCATCCGTCAAATAAATGTTGATTGTACCTATCGACAGCGTCCCCCTCTTCAGCGGTATGTAATTCAAAACCGACGGCTTCTCGTATATCTTATCTTTGTGTTGTCGCGGACTCAAGTGATACAATAACGACGAGTTATCGTGTTTATGCCAGTGCTCTGTGTGATTAATAAAAGAATGTTCGACCAAATCACAATGGACTTCGATTGAGTTGAACGGTCTGATTTGCAATTTACCGTCTTCTTCGTATGTTGATAAAATATTTTCTGCAGTAAACGTCAATTCGAACACGACTTCGTCATTTTTTTATTCTCTAAACCCGAGAAACCGTCGCATCTCGTTGTTTATATGGAACTTGACCGGAGATCTGATACAAATCTTAGAGTAATTATCTCGAAAAATCTTAAACTTTTCCACATCAATCTCCGGTGCGATTTTATTCAACCTCATAAAATCTCTGGTCTCTTTCTGCATGGTTTTCAAATCCCAAAACTCTTTTTTGAAAGTCAGTGTAGGACGAGCGTTGTCCCCTTTAAAAAAAGTAATCGAAGCCGGCTCTTTCAAGTTATAAAAATAGTTATGAAAACAAAACCCCGTGAGCGCCAAATAATAACGCACGCCCTCTTCCAGATGTATGGGGTTTTCGAGCTTCAACTGCAAAATAGGATTCTGACCGGTCAATCTGAAATACATCATTTCTCTATATACGCTTTTAACGACTCGCGGTTTTACTTATTTATTTGAACCGTGAAGACGAAAAAAAATATAATTATTCGAACCATCTAAAAAATGTATATTTATCGTTTCGCAAAGCACGTTCGATTTCATTAAAATATTGTCCTCTCGAAAAACACCGTAATACCTCTAAACATAAATGACCGCATATAGGGGGATCGTCGTAATCTTGATATCTTTCGTGGTTGTAAAAAATGCCTCGGGACATGTTCAGATATCTTTTCAACTCTAAAGGCGGATGCGCCTCACCGAACGAATCGAAATATATGACACAATTAGCCGTCTTCATATAGCAAGTCCAATGAGTGCCGCCCGACTTCAAATCGCCTAAATTAATAATAGCACACTCGTTTTTGCGCGGCTCGTCGGGTAAACAGTCTCTCATAAAAACACCGCGAAAATCGTTGATTTTCAAACGATTAGCCCATGTCTCCAGTTCGGACATGGTCAGCGGAACTAGTTTTTTTGTAACCTGCCTGATTTCATTGAGAGTGCTATTTAATTTGCTGTTGACACGTTTAACCAGACCGGCACCGCTCGCGTCTTTTTCGATCAACGTGTCCAATTCGTCGTCTATCAGTTTCTTTAACCACGGTACGAATTGATTTTTCAACACCGGCGCGACTTTGGTTTTGATCAGTGGCGACGCTAGTTTCTTGAAATAGGGAATGTTATTCTCGGCTAGCTCGAGTACCTCCTTCAGCAAACCCCCGTCAATCATTTGTTTCAATTGCGAATGGTCCATAATCAACCTCAGTCCCTTGTTTAATGGCTTTTTCGATCTGTTTGTTCTGATCGCTGTCCAGCAACACCTCGACATTACCGTTTTTCAACTGGTCTCTGCTCAACGTGAGCACGGCCCGCCTGAGCTTTTTATGGGCGACCCGCAGTTTATTGAGTTGATTTTTCTTCAAACTTATCTTCCGCTTGTGCGACCCCATAATCGAATTACTATATATAAATGCGAGTATTTTCCCGACACGTAATAAATTGGAATCCGCTATAGGTTTTAGTTTTTTTCTTTAAAACGCGTCATTAGTTTTACTTCTTAAGAAATGGATCTGTACTGTAAAAAGTGTAAAACAAATACACCGTCCGAAAACGTCGAGACTGTTAAAACTAAAAATAAAAGACTGTTGGCCAAGGCGCGCTGCACCGTCTGCGCGGGTGTTAAAAACTCTTTTATCAAAGACCCGCCCGAGGTAGTGGAGGCGAAAGAGTTGCACAGACCGGTAGTTAAAAAGTTTATAAAACGCAGGATAATCATGAAGGGTCTAGATAACCTATGGGCCGCGGATCTGCTCATCATGAAACAATTCGCTAGAGAGAACAACTGGTATAAATACATATTGAACGTCATAGACTGTTTTAGCAAATTCGTCTGGTGCGAACTGTTGAAGAAAAAAGACGGTGCCGACGTGACAGCGGCTTTCGAGAGGATTATTAAAAAAGCGAAAAATGACGGCCACACTACCCCCGACCTTTTGCACACCGATAAAGGGACCGAGTTTAAAAATAAGCCCTTTAACGACATGTTGAAGAAACACAAAATCAAACTGTATCACACGGAGAGCGAGGAAAAGTCGGCGATAGTCGAGCGATATCGTAGGACGTTAAACGAGAAATTGAAAGTTAAATTCCAAGTGAGAAATTCGCACAAGTGGTACGACGTGTTGCAAGAACTCACAGACGAATACAACAGAGAGGATTATCATCACACTATAAAAATGCGACCAGCCGAGGTCAATAAAGATAACGAGCCGGATCTGTTGAAAATGTATCACGAGCGTGAAAATAAGATTCCGCGGACAAAGGCAAAGTTTGATATCGGAGACAGAGTTCGCGTTACGGCTAAAAAAGATGTACTTGCAAACAAATACAATCAGAACTGGCCCCCTTCGGAGGTTTTTCATATCACGCGGGTTTTAAACACTAGACCCGTCACATACAAAATCGCCGATCAAAACGGTGAAGAGATAATCGGCGGGTTTTATGAAAAAGAATTGCAAAAGACTCAGTTTTGAATATTTCTAAATTATGACTTGGGGTTAGCATGTTTTTTTAACAAATCACGTCCTGTATCAGGACTAGTATAGTTATAAAAAACACGCCCTATTTTAGGACTGGTATAAGACGTCCTAATTTGGGACTTGTATAAGATGTCCTATTTTAGGACTGGTATAAGACGTCCTAATTTGGGACTGGTATTAATAATAAAATAAGACGTCCTAATTTAGGACTGGTATAATGATTTAACTACACGTCCTATAATGGGGCTGATATAATAATTAAATATCACGTTCTATTTTAGGACTCGTACAAATAATTAATTAATACGTCCTGAATTGGGACTTATTAATAATTCAAAACAATCCGCTCGACACAAACATTAAATATATTTTTTTGATATCCGTCTGATTAAAAAACACTATTCGCTAAGATTCGTTTTCATATGTTAGTAGGTAGATAATATGGATAAAACGGTCGATATTGAAAATAACGAGTTTACGTTCGATAACCGGGATATCAGCATTATATTTGATGGTGATAAAAAACCTTGGTTTCACGCAAATACCATCGCGGAAATATTAGGTTATGTCAGACCGAGAAAAGCGGTAAGTGACCACTTGACGATAAGTATAAAACCACCTACTCAAAGTTAAAAGAATTCGATACTCATAAATCACATATAGTGCAACCCAGTTCGGTTTATATCGATGACCCCGGTGTTTGTTGTCTGTTAGGAGCAAGCAAAGTTGCTATGAAAGAATTTAAAGAATGGGTGTTTAAGGAACTTTTACCGAACCTGAGGAAACATCAGTACGGTGTCACTCGTTTGGAAACCGAAAATGAAGTGTTCCGTCAGATGATAGATAAAACACAACTCCAACAAGTTTTCGGTGTACTAAAGAGTAAAGATAATGATAAAACCGAGCATAAACGGGAATATAAATTTGTAGACACGCAAAAACGATATTTTACTAAAGCCGTCAATGATTCTGACGAATACGATGTATGTTTTAAAACCGAATACATCATTATCGATGATGAAAGTATGACGATAAAGGTTTTAAATGAAATAGATACGATAGGTGTTAAACATGACTATAACTCTAAAAACAAATGTATAACGATTTACGATGACGATTTCGATCTAATCGATTGCGTTAAAAAATCATTGCGGGAGGTGATGATGTGGTAGGAACAAAATACGAACCCTATCGTACGATAATAGGTTTATAATTTATTTTTTTATTTTTCGTCGCAATTAAAAATTGACATTCGACGCGTCGTATTTCTATAGTAAGTTTGAAAACCCAAAAAAAAGAAAAATGGATAACGAAAATAATATAGATTTTATGGGTGATGAAATTTCACTCCCTCCCACTTCCTCCGTATCATCTTGTTCCAACACAGACGACGATGATGACATGGACGATATCGCGAGTAAATTCATTTTTAAAAATCGAGAGATTACAGTGATTTTCGATGACGATCATAACCCGTGGTTTAAGGGTAAAGATGTAGCCGAAATATTGGGATATTCTAATCTAAAAAGGGCCTTGCAAATGCATGTTAATACACGATATAAGAGAAATCTAACCAATATAGGTGGGACACGTTTCATGTCCCACCCCTTATCACATAATAAAGGCTTAGAAGTATACGTATCCGAGCCCGGATTATACGAATTGATATTTTCATCGAGGTTACCCTCAGCGCACGACTTTAAACGTTGGGTCTTCGAAGACGTATTGCCTTCCATCCGTAAACACGGTGAATATAAAATCAATCTTAAAAACCAGCAGTTGTTACACGATCTAAACCGTTTGTTGGAGACTAATCGTCAGCTTGAAATTGATAATAAAAAGCTGGAATCTGATTGTAAATCCCTAAATCAAATTCTAACCAAACAAACTCCGAAGGTGGCGGTATTACCCGAGAGGAACGATTTAAAACATGTCTTTTGCGTTCTGGTAAAAGACGATCTTTTCGGATCTTACGGTGTCAACGAGTACAGGTGTATCCGCACGGAAAAAAGGAACTTTAATACCGCTGTGAGTAAAGCCGAGAAAGAAGGTTTTAAAGTGTGTTTATTTAGAGAAAACGTTCCGAACAGCATAAACGTTCTAAATAGAGCGAAAGAGGTTATGAGAAACTTTGGTCTGTATTACGACTGTTCGTATAACAGAGTGTTGACCAAATACAACTTTGTAAATATTATCTTGTACGTTATAAATGACGACTAACAAATTTTATTTTCGAATAATACGATTTTATTTTTTTCCTTAACCGGGCACAAACGATCCGACTTGTATATAGAAAGAGCGATGGATATCGTCCCGTATCACAGAGAGACGATCGAGGATAACCTCCTACCCCGACCTCTGCGTTGTCTGATAGTGGGCACTTCCGGTTGTGGAAAAACGAATTTGTTGTTGAATTTCATTTACAATCATAACGGTCTTTTATTTAAAAATCTATACGTGTTCAGCAAGTCCGTAGAACAGCCGGCTTATGCGGAATTACGTGAAACGTTTGTCGATATCGAGAAAAAACTGAACAAAACTAGAGCTTACTTTTTCAACGACTGCGGTGATTTACCGCCGCTGGACGAGTGTAAGAGAGACTCTCTCGTGGTGTTCGACGATTGTCTGATGGAAAACCAGGACGTTATCAAGGACTATTTCATCAGAGGCAGACACAGAAAACTGTCGTGCGTCTATCTCAGTCAGAGTTACGGCAGAGTCGACATGCAAGTCATACGTAATAACGTGAATCTGTTGTGCGTCTTCAGACAGAACAGGTACTACACGAAACGTATTTACGACGATTTCGTGGGTGCCGACATGAGTTATGGCGAATTCGAAAAAATGTGCGAAAAATGTTGGAGCGAGTCGTACGGCTTTTTGACGATAAACACGACTAAAAAACCGCACAACGGTAAATACATGCTCAAGTTAAAAGAGGTATTGAATAATTAACGCGGACGCGACGTTTTACACAATAACCGATGTGTAAACGCGATATTTTCGAAATTAACGTATACGCTACGTTTTACAATAAACGATGTGTAAACGCGATATTTTCGAAATTAACGTATACGCTACGTTTTACAATGAACGATGTGTAAACGCGATATTTTCGGAATTAACGTATACGCGACATTTTATAATAACCGATGCGTAAACGCGATATTTTTAAAAATCGACGTATACGCGACGTTTTACGATTTTTATTTCGAATTTATTTTTTTCTCGCTCTTTTAAAGTAAAACCCGGAAAATCAAAAACATATATATAGATATGAAAAATAAGAGGAAAACCGCCGACGATAAGGAGATCGTCAATACGTTGATTAAAAAACTGAAGATGACCGATAAGATGTGGCCCGACAAAATGACTCCGGAAGCGGCCAGGAAGATCGAGAAGATGGAGGAGAAATGGCGCAAGGAGAGCGAAGAGAATCAAAGGCGGCAAGCGCTAGAGGCTAACGAGTTTTTCAGCGTGCACCCGACGTTGCCCGGGAAGCCTAAAAACCAAACGATACTGTTACCGCCGCGTGATAACACGCCTTTGACCGTCAAAAGGGCTAAGGAATTGGATAAACTGCAAGACAGATTGAGGAGTGAAACCGAGACTGCGAGAACCGTGCAAGTCGAAGAATTACGCGATATAGAGAAAAAACAAGAGCCCGTCGTCAAAGCGATAAAAGAGCAGACCGAAGTCCTGAATAAGAAACAGAAAAAGAACGTTCAGATCGTAAGAAGGCCGCCTACGGAACAACAGTTCAGGCCCAGAGCGTCTAGCACGCCGGGCAGGAGTAAACTGACCGTGGACGCGCAGGCCAGGGAAACGGCTTTACCCGAAGAAGAAGGCGACGAGGGGACCGAAGGTGACGTGTTCGAAGCACCCGCTACTCTACTCACACCGGCGCCGACCGAGGAATCGGACGAATTGCAAAACCGTTCTATCCGCCAGTTCACGGAAAACGAGGATTTGGGATATATCGCGAAACAGTATCTCGCTAATAGTAACGATAGGGTTTTCGGCATTTCATACAATTTCCCAAACAACAAGCTCGCGATCGGATCGCAGACCGTATCCATCGAAAATAACGATATCATTTTAGACAACACTATGGACAGATATCGCGGAACAGAGGGATTGTGGACGCTCTTGACAAAGGCCGAAATTCACGGTGTAAAATCCGATAAAGCGGTCGGTGTCACGCCGAAGATGAGACTCATAAGTATCGACGCTTTCACTTCTCGGGATTTTGAAAATTACAAAGACATTTTAATTAAAACACACGCTATATATCAAAACAACGATCCCGCTTCGCGCAGACCAAAGTCGAGTGGCGGTTGGAAATGGGTGAATTTGATAAGCGATATATATAAAGAACTGAAACAGACCCCGAGCACTTCCGGTAAAGGTCTGCTCGTAGATACGAACAACCCCGTGGAATGCAAATACGTAGACGACCACGACAAACTGTGCGAAAGGATAGAATTCATAATGGCCGAGGAGGAAGCGGGAAACAACAACTTTCATAACGAGAAAATGGCGATCGTTAAATTCCTAAACGACCGGATGGAAAAGCTGATCACGGAGCCGGGCGGTCTCGGATATATAAATCGGTGTTTGACGGTGTTGCCGGAAAAGAACGTCGTCGGAGGCGGTGGTTTAGCGGATCCCGCGAGAGACGTCAGAAAATTCCAAAGGTCAGAGTTCGGGTTACCGTCGGACAGAAAGAAATATATACAATTGTTCGGTAGAAGATAGATTTTAATCGTAGCGATTTTCGTCCTGTTTCAAGTGTTCGTTTACGCTTACCGTGGTTTATTTATTTTTTTATTAAAAGCATAAATCCTACATGTGTATGTATAGTGACAGAAAACATGGAAAAATATTACGCGGAGGCGAGAGACAAAATAGAACGTTACGAATACAACACCGTGTTACCGGTATCGGATTTGAATTTTAATTCGCCGAACAAGTTCACGGTGTTTAAATTGGATCACGGCGATTCGTTTTACGACGGCAAGATATTATTTCACATACAAGGGGAAGTGTTGAAAAAAGCGGATGACACAAAGTACGACGCCGTGGATCCTATTCGGTTGGTAGATAATTTCGCGGCGTTTCTATTTAAGAGGATCGAATTGAAAAAGCACAACCAATTGATCGAGGCGGTAGACGAAGTGGGTATAACGAGTCGTCAAAGGTCTGACGACGTATACCAAGTCTTGCGAGAACACGTACTACACTAGCGGCTTCAAGTCAAAGTACGATAAAGGAGTCGGTAAGTTCGAGGCCATGGGGACGTTATCGCATCTGGGATTCGGGTTTTTCGACAGTCTGAAATATCCCATGTACAAAGGCGGATTCGAAATCATCTTTACACGAGCCGAAGATAACGACGCCATCTATCGTTGGAAAGAGGGGACCGGCGTGACGGAAAAGACGGCGGCCGAGGGTAAAATAAAAATAACGAACTTCGTCTTGAGAGTTCCGCTGGTCGATTATAATCCGGTGAAAAGAGCGCCGCTCGTAGAAGGACTCAAGAGGTTGAGCGATAAAGGCGATTTACAATACAGATTTTGTCAGTGGCAATGTATCGAGAAATTCGGTGTTTCCGGTTCTTCGTACAGTTTCGACATATCGAACATTTTCAGAAATATATCCAACCCGCTGTTTATAATAATCGGCTTACAGACGAATCGTAAAAACGACCAGACCAAAGACCCCAGCCGATTCAACGCTATAAATATCAAAAACTTTTATGAGAAAATTAACGGCCAGAGATATCCGCAGGAACCGCAAAATCTGAATATCAACGATAAACAGTACGGGATTCTATACGCGAGCTATTTAGCCGTCAGAAACGTTCTATTACGTGACGAAGACGTGTACTTAAACGAGGTCGATTTTATCGATAAATATCCGCTGTTGGTCGTCGATACGCATTACCACCCGTTTACCACCGAATTGAAAAGAAACGACATACAGATCGAATTGGACTTTACGAACCTGGTGGCCAGTCCGACCGCCGATCAAGGGACGACCGCTAACGTCGTCGTTATATCCGAGACCGGTTTCGATTACGACTTGAATAAGAATTTAATTAAAATGCATTAACGGAATTCGAGTTTTTTATTAAAGCGCCGCGGTCGCGGTTTTTTATTTTTTTCCGCATCTCGGAATATCGATTAATTATTTATTTATTTCGAAAACACGAAGTCTACTATATGAAATGAATACGGATTATTGCGATTTCAAATCGCTGGTCTGGCAAGAGCATCGTGTACCCCACGGTGTACTTACCGACGGATTCGTTCAAAGATTCGATAGGTACGTCGACTGGCCTCTGCTGTCGAGAAATTACGGATTAGACATGCCTATAGATATGATCCGTACTTATCGACATAGATTGATTTGGACGACGCTATTGACTTTTAGACTGTTTCCGGAAGACGTCCTTCGCGAAATGGCAATCAATTTCGATGACGACTGTTGGCAGGTCCTGAGCAAACACCAAAGGTTATCGGAAGGTTTTATTCGCGAGTACGCCGATAAAGTCGATTGGGAACTGATAGTCAAATATCAAACTCTGAGCGAACGATTTTTAACCGAACACGAAAATCATATAAATAAATCGAACGACGAAACGGCTATCGCGAACGGTTCACCGAGAAGTGTTTAGTCGAGAAGAAAAAAAATAAGAACCGATGATTTCGAGTGTTACATGAATGTTAGTAAACGATATAAGAGATATCCGGTAAATATAGGTGGGACACGTTTCATGTCCCACCCCTTATCACATATTAAAGGCTTAGAAGTATACGTATCCGAGCCCGGATTATCCGGGTTTAAGAGTCGCTGAAAAAATCATCTATATTTGAAAAATAGTCACAATCGTTTTTTTTATCGATAAAGGTCTGACCCGATTTGGGTCACACCCCTTATCACATATTAAAGGCTTAGAAGTATACATATCCGAGCCCGGATTATACGAATTGATATCGGTTTTTAAAAAATGTGCGAAATGTCGAGCAAAAAAAAGAAACATACTTTACTCTATTTTTTATCTATTCCAAATCCAACGCCGCGTTAATTTCATCATCTATCATTTCGACGATCGGTATCTTGTAATGTCCCCACGGCAGTGTTTCCAAACCGTCTTCGCATATGTACCTCTTATCGTCATAAGGGGACAGGGCTTTTTTACGCTGAGTGATGGAATATAAATCGTGTTTTTTGCTTCTAATCGTGTTCATAGTCTTATAACTCAATCCTTATCAAATAGACAGGCCTTGTAGTCGGCGATCGTGAGTTCTTTATTGACGACGGACTTTTTGATCCCCTTGGCTTTTTTTCCACTTTTAGACCCTTCGGAGTCGTAGGCGTACATCTTGGAACGTAACCCGACAAACTCCTTCATGACATCGCCGGCCAGTTCGTCTTTCCACTTACCCATGACCTTCTTGTTCACCCGTGGCATATCGTAGGGGTTATCCGCCTTATAGTCGCTGGTGTCGAAGTGTTCTATCATACTTTTGATGTCTTTGTACACGTCTTCCGTTATCACGCTATAGGTCAAACTGTCCGTGTCCGTGTACTGTACTCTCGCCCTATCGCCGTACTTGGGCCGCATCACGTTGTAGTGGAAGTCGTAAACGGCCGTCTTCGAGATATCCAATATGGACATGCCTACGTAGATCGGTTTGTTGAAATAGAGTGTCGTCTTACCCATGTGCACGGCCGCCAACGTCTCGGCAAAAATGGTCATCGATTTGAAGTTCGGTCTCGCCACTAGCTTATCGGTCTGCTTCTCGTCCGTGGTCAGACGTATGTCTACGTGCTTACGAATGTTCTCCATAGTTTTACCGAACACGGAGTTATTCATCAGCTTATAAAAATCCTTCTCAAAGTCGTTGGTCGCTTTCGTCCTCATATCCGTGTTCATGTCGATTTAGTCTTTCAACCATGCCTCCTGATAGAACTCGATGCCTCTGTGTATCTTTTTCAATCGCATCCCCAACGAGAGATAGAGTTGGAGATTCTGATAGTGCAGCACGTACTTGTCTTTATCATAAAGCGTCGTCAACAGTTTCCTCTGATTCGAGCCGGGCGGACATCTGTTTTCCGGCGCCAACGGGAGGTCTTTGTGCTCGTCGTGTATTTCTCGAGGATATTCCAAGTCGACTTCCAATATATATCCGTAACTCGACTCCGGACTTGTCCATCTACCAAGCTCCATTTCCCGTTCGATATCCTCGAGTTCATATTCATCCATCCATCGAAATCCTTCTTTAGGTAAAAATTTCGACATCGCCCATCCGTAAAGGTTGTTGACATCGAGATAGATAAGATATTCGTCGGGCTTTTCGGGGTCGTAATCGCTCAAATATCGGTTGTTGGCTTTAGCGTATCTGTGGGAACACTGGGAGATACCGCCGCGAATACCTTTGCTGATCATCAATTCCATGTCGGGATCGATCAGTAATTCCAATGTAACGTCGGTTTTCTTCAGCATTGCGTCCCACGCTAATCCGGGACTCGTGAAATACCAGGTGGGGTCCAGTTTATAAGTGTTCATACAGACGTCACGAAAGTTTTCCATGATGTCGGCCAACAATAGCGTGTCCGTTTTATTGTACAACAACGTATATTCCTTCATATTTCGGATGTTGAAGCTGTCCCATACTTTACACGCGTGTTCGTAGTCTTTATCGTCGACCTCCGTGTTGTTTAGTCTATTGTAAAAAGATGTTTTAGGAGGTAAAGTGGTATGTTCGAATTTTTCAAAGTCATCCATAAAGTCGTACGGGAAAATCCCCTTTCTCAAAACCAAATCCAGTTTGTCGTCGTCGAAATACTTTGATGTGTGCACAAACTGATTTTTGGTGAGGTTTTTCGTTAGACTCTCTAAACTAGAGGCCATGAATCTGAACGAGTCTAAAAACCTCAAGCTCACGCCGTTTTCCACTTTCAGTTCGAAAGATATATAGCGTTCTTCCGTCGTAGCCAAAACCGCGATTTTGTTCTTCTCGAATCCTAATAGCTTTACGAACAAATACGCGTCGTAGTTGCTCAAATTATGAACGAAAATCGGTATGAAAAACGGTTTTCTAAAGTTTAAGTTGCACGAGTTATGCGCTATGCCTCTGAATGATCCCGTCAAGTGATCATGGTCTAGAACGGGACGATCGGTTTTCTCCGGGTTCTTTTTGTTTTCTATAAAAATTTGTTCACATATATGACAAATCGGGGAATTTGAAATCATCGAATTTGAAATCGTCTGCAAATCTTTATCAGTTAATTTCATAGGTTTAGCGGCTTTTCTGCTATACAATTGTTCCAAGTCTCTGGATATTCTCGTTACAGTCTCTACAAAAACCTTTGCTGTGTCGGGGCCGATACATTCGTAATATAGATCGAACGGAATATCATAGTCATCGGCGGTGGTTATGTATAAAGAGAAACTTGCGGCTTCGTGTGATTGATATTTTCTAGTATAAGGTTTATTCGAATTCATCGGAAGTTCATTATCGTCCGGTATCGGTTTCAATATACATTCGAAATCCGCATAAGCCACAAACGGAACTTTCATTTTCCTATATTTATTTTTAAAATATAATTGCGGGATAATGTCATCGCCATTGTCAGTGTTTATCTTTTCGGGCAATACGATTTTAACAGCGTCTTGCGTGGTGCAATACTCTTGATGTTTATCCAACTGGGATTCTTCTTCGAACTGAGTCAAACAACGATTGCATACATAACCATAATAGGCTTCATCCACCATATAAACGTAATTTGGCGGTTCCTTACAGGTTTCTTTGTGATTATTCAATAATTCCTGTGAACCAAAGTATTGTTGGCAGCGATTGCAAATGAATTTTTTACATTTACGCTTTGACAACTGTTTACCCACTAATTTGCTTAAATCTTTTATCCAACAATAATGCGTGTTTTCATTTTCATCCTTAAAATATAAAAGATTTACATGGCGGTCGGGTTTCTCACTTTTTGTTATAGGTATATAACGGATAAATTACATACAATTCTTCTTCGGCTTTTTCTCGTTCCTTTTTAGGCAAATCTTCGAAATCAACTCTGTCCCTGACGGTTTCATTACTTTCACACGCGTAAACATTAATAGATACGCCAGATCGTTTTTCGAATTTAGATAAAACTGACTGCTTTACCGGTACAGGGAATTCGATATCTTTCAATGCGTCATCAAACTCGTGTTCGTATTGTTTATAATGATTGACTCTTTCTGGATTGTTTCGCCGATGAACTGGGAGCAGAGCGGAGAGGATAGACCATAAAAAACACTTTTGATCTTTATTCTGAACATTTATAACAGCCCGTTTAGCGGCGATTTCTTGAGGCAGTTTAATACAACTCGATCCCCCGCGAAGTGGGTTGTAATAGTGTATGTGGAGTTCTAGTTCATCGATGCTGTGTAACGTCCAGCCCGAACCTCTGCTTTGAAAATCTTCCATTTCTTTGATGAGTTTAGCTTTAGCAAAATCGTAATAATTTGATACATCAGAACTCTTCAGTATAACTTTATTTTCGGTTTTAAAATTAAATTCCTGTATCTCCTCAGCTTTTGAATAGTCCATGAATAATACAAACCGTGTTTTAAGTTCTGACTCATTACGATGCTCGACGATTTTTTTAACAATAATATCCTTTAGCCGGTCTAAAAACAACACCGGATCTTTCATATTGTATTTATTACGAATTGTGTAAACAGTAGAATGTTTATTAAAAGCCGTTTTGGACAGTTAGATCTCCGAGTCACTAGGCGGAGGTACGGATGACCCTTTCACGAGATTAACAATCTTGTTCATGGCTCCCTGTAAAGTGTTGAAAACAGAACTGATTCCACGAGGTGTCGGTTGTGTATCAAGCCGTGGACGTTTAGCGGAAGGGGGGCCGTCATCATTGTTATCAATAACACCGCCGCGGTTTGATACGAGTTTAGGCTCTTCGGGTTTTTCATGGGTTTTTAAGTGATAACTCATGTTGCTTTTTCTTATCAATTTATCACATTTATCACATTTTACTTTATATTCGTGACTCGCTTTTTTCTTATATTCTTGAGGTTTGGATCCGCTGACTTCACCGGGAATGGGTTGGGGGTTATTCATCGGATTGTTTTTACACTTCTCAACATGTTTCTTTAAGTTATTTTTAGTTATTAACGCTCCACATTGAATACACGGCGCTTTGTAATCCGACGAATCTTTATTTGGATTTTTTAAGCATATTTTTTTATGTCTCGATATATGGGATTTATCAATAAGTCCATTGCAATAAGTACAAGCAGACTTTTTCCCGCTATCCATGGCTCTAATATAGAAATCAACAATAACTGTTCTGAATAAAACATTCAGACCGATAAGACAAATCTATTTGAGAAGCGTTTTAATAATTTCGTTCGCACTTATCAAATTGACCTCCGGCCGCGGCACGATAAAGATTTGTTGCTCTCTAATACGATTTCTCTTCTAGTAGCGTTTGTTATTGCTTTTCTTCAAGAATGTGCATTATTTATTCTAAGCGGAAATACTTTAGTTTTTAATCGAAATGCTTAGTTTTCTTAATAAACGCGGTGTATTTTGGATTAAGAAATATTTGTTATAGTCATTTATTCGGGTAAGCGTATCGTGTTAAACTATTACCCGGAATAGGTTTGTTTAAGGGATAGGTGCAAAAAAATAACGGTAAATAACGCGATTTTATGTTAAATATGCTCGTTAAGGAACCTAGGTGAGGTTAAATAAAGCGTTTTAAGTTAGGTTAAGGCCGCCTGTAATCGAGAATTCCGGGAAATCACGTGATCGGGAATTCCGGGAATTTAATCCGCTCGCCCTCTCGCCCTGCTCATAGCAGCAGGATCCCTCAAATTATACTACTTGTTTGTGTCGGTTCGTTACGTAGTCGCTCAATCAGTTCTTGTGGTACAACGACCATTTTCTTCGAATGTTGCAAATTTGTACCATCCATTTTTTTCTATTTGGTAATGTTATGCAGAACTGCTTGCAATGCAGTACTTAACAACAGTGGTAATAGGAATCCACCGCCTTTCTGCACAAGATATTTACGTTTCTTGTTCAAATTCTCCCCTCGTTTCACTAGCCGTCTGAGTGCTTTTTTATGTTTACTCAACTAACGTTTTTGTTTGTCTGTCAACCGGATGTTTCCGCGTAACAGGTTGTATGCATACTCACACACTGCTCTGATACGACTGACGTCACAAGTCTTCAACAACGCTTTACGTTCTTTCGGTGTAGCGTGTACCAATGCCGTCAGTAGAGCGGCGTCTTTCTTGACACACTGTGACATAACGACTGATTGACTTGACTGTCGTGTACACCTTATATTATACTTGTTTGGTTGATAGACGTACTGTTGCTCTTCATCGGGCAACACACACGTACGTACTCGCAATTCGTCCGGTGTGGTCTGTTCTAAATCCAACAGCAAATAACCGTGTGGTGAACTTGTAGCATCAGCGTACGCTTCTTCAATAAACCTAGAGTTTTCCGGATACACTTGACGGGCTAGATGTTTTATCTGAGCCCGATCCCTAGGATTTTTAAAAATCACGATATAATTTGCATTTAGAGAAATGTCTCTTTGTCCCCGTCCTTGATGGAATATGTTTTGAGTTATGAAAAACACACTTAAATTTCTATGATGTGACCCTTTTGTAAATAAGTCCACTATACTGTTGGACCCAGCAGTGGCTGATGCTGATCACGCATCATATCGTCCACTATGACCAAAGTGGGTGTACCATCAAAGTCCTCCATGTTCGGTAAACCTTGTCTATTTTGATTAGCATTTTTGCGGACATTTGCCATCACTGATTAGTAAAAAACAAGTTTCTCGACGTTTCGGGATCTGAAATCTGATCCCGTCTTCAGGTGGAAGAAAACCTAGAACATAACAAGATTAGTAACACATGGCCAGGAAAACCTGGACAAAAACACAGCTAAAACAGAGAACTGTAAAAGCAGTCACGAAAACACTAAGCTGAAAATAAAAACAAAAACACAAAATAACACAGGAATCACAAGTATCAAGAATCACCAGACAGGAGAGAGCTCGTCCACACCCAATCAGAGCTGAGCTGAGACTGGTGGGAGGACAGCAAATGGCGGCGGCGGCGGAAATGGCGGCAGACACGGCCAACCAAATCACGGCGCGCTACCGGTGGCGAAAACCTGAAACAGAGACATGTGATATGCAAATTCCGTGTGTCTGTTTGTGTTTTTTAGTTAATTTTTAACCTGATTTTGCCCCTTGGCCTTGCTACGGGTTAACATGTTGTGAGAATTTTGAACAGAATTGTTAGTAATTACCCTATTTGCTGACACTTTATTTTCCCTGTCTTTCAATTCTTTGTTTAATTTCGGTAGCCATACTGGCCTTATTTCAAGTGAAGATTGACTGATTGGTTGGTCTGCTAGTTTTATGTATGAAGCTTCAATTCGTTTCCTTTTGAAAAAATGAGGTTCGCGGTGTACTATTTTTGCTTCGTCAAAATTCAACTGGTGATTTTCAGACCAGCAGTGTTGAGCAATTTTTGATTTATCCACTAAGCCCTTCCTCGTGTTATCTTTGTGTTCTTTGTGTTAGTCCTCCTGGACATCCTGAAACCATTGGTAGGAAAAACTGACTCGTACATACAAAATTCTAAAGACTTCGTTGAAAAGTCATAGGACATAGTGCTGGCTGAGACGGATAAGCTGGTTAGTTTTGATGTTGAAAGTCTGTTCACGAATGTCCCAGTTCCTGAAACATTAAAAATAATCGAGTCTCGGCTCGAAAAAGATGAAAGTCTAACTGAACGTACTAAACTTCCTGTTAACGTCATTATGGAACTGCTTGAATTATGCACTCAATGTAACTATTTTGAGCTAGAGGGTAAATTATACCGTCAAGATGAGGGGATGGCCATGGGGTCGCCATTGTCGCCTATCTTTGCTAATATCTTTATGGAGGAGTTTGAGCAAAAGGCTTTGTCTTTGGCTCAGCTCAAACCGAAGATTTGGTGGAGGTACGTCGATGACACCTTCGTGGTATTTCCGCATGGAGACGATGAACTAAAAGACTTTTTAGGGCATCTTAACAGTATTTCTCCTTCCATCCGCCTAACAATGGAAGAGGAAGTCCAAAACAAACTAGCATTTTTGGATGTGTGCGTAGAAAAGGATAGGGACACGCTTAGGACAACTGTTTTCAGAAAAAAGACACACACAGGGCAGTACTTAAATTTTCAATCAAACCATCAAAAATCTGTCAAAGAAGGGGTAGCTTACTCATTATTTGACAGAGCAAAGAGCATTTGCTCAAATCAAGATGGATTAAATCAGGAAATCAAAAAAGTAGAGCAAGATTTGGCTAAGAATGGATACCCTCAATCCGTAATAAGAAAGTGCAAAAACCGTAGGGCTAAACAGAATGAGTCAGAAAACACTGAAAAATTCGTTCCTATGTCAATCCCTTATGTGCCAGGATTATCGGAAAAATTAGAAGAGTTGCTAGGAAGTTCAAAGTTAGAACCGCGTTTAGGACACAAAACACTCTTAGGCAATGTCTCGTAAAAACCAAACCAAAAAGTGGCACTCAGGGATCAAAAAACTGTGTTTACAGAATAAACTGCAATAGTTGCTCTAGGCCGTATTATGGCGAGACAAAAAGACCTTTAAATGTTACTATTTATACAGCCTTGATACCTTTTAATATTAAATTAGTGAATTTTTACTCACGTAAATGCCTGTAGGTATCAATATTTCAATATTTTAGTAATTCGCCGTACGCGTTTCGAGAGATTAACCCCTCATCCTCAGCGGCGTTTCACTTCACAAACAATAAGCCCACATATCTGTAGTTGTCAAAAACACGAACAGAGAGTCGCAAAATAAATAACATAAATACGACTCGGACACTACACGTAAAACATTAGGTAGGCCTACGATTGCCGGCCGGGAATGGTGTCTTTCGTTTTCTGTTGCCGACGTCGGTATTTTAATGTTTAAAATCGATGTTTTACGTGTAGTGTCCGAGTCGTATTTATGTTATTTATTTTGTGACTCTCTGTTCGTGTTTTTGACAACAACGGATATGTGGGCTTATTGTTTGTGAAGTGAAACGCCGCTGAGGATGAGGGGTTAATCTCTCGAAACGCGTACGGCGAATTACTAAAATATTGAAATATTGATACCTACAGGCATTTACGTGAGTAAAAATTCACTAATTTAACTTTAAATGTTAGAATCAAAGAACACAAAGATAACACGAGGAAGGGCTTAGTGGATAATCAAAAATTGCTCAACACTGCTGGTCTGAAAATCACCAGTTGAATTTTGACGAAGCAAAAATAGTACACCGCGAACCTCATTTTTTCAAAAGGAAACTAATTGAAGCTTCATACATAAAACTAGCAGACCAACCAATCAGTCAATCTTCACTTGAAATAAGGCCAGTATGGCTACCAATATTAAACAAAGAATTGAAAGACAGGGAAAATAAAGTGTCAGCAAATAGGGTAATTACTAACAATTCTATTCAAAATTCTCACAACATGTTAACCCGTAGCAAGGCCAAGGGGCAAAATCAGGTTAAAAATTAACTAAAAAACACAAACAGACACACGGAATTTGCATATCACATGTCTCTGTTTCAGGTTTTCGCCACCGGTAGCGCGCCGTGATTTGGTTGGCCGTGTCTGCCGCCATTTCCGCCGCCGCCGCCATTTGCTGTCCTCCCACCAGTCTCAGCTCAGCTCTGATTGGGTGTGGACGTGCTCTCTCCTGTCTGGTGATTCTTGATACTTGTGATTCCTGTGTTATTTTGTGTTTTTGTTTTTATTTTCAGCTTAGTGTTTTCGTGACTGCTTTTACAGTTCTCTGTTTTAGCTGTGTTTTTGTCCAGGTTTTCCTGGCCATGTGTTACTAATCTTGTTATGTTCTAGGTTTTCTTCCACCTGAAGACGGGATCAGATTTCAGATCCCGAAACGTCGTGAAACTTGTTTTTTACTAATCAGTGATGGCAAATGTCCGCAAAAATCTTAATCAAAATATAAAATCACCATCACCAACAATGAATTTCAAACAAAGAACCTTGTCTATATTGAATATTACCACTATCCCTTACACCGGGATTCAAACCCGGAGAATGATGCCAGTAAATATTGTTAAACTTGGTGTTACACATCAAATCCAAGTGCTTGATAAATCTGGCAACAAAATATGATTTACCCGAACCCGAAGGTCCGGCCACTATTGCTGAAAATGGTTGTTGCCACCTCAAGTCCATGGTTTCGACTGAGCACAACTTAACATTTACCATCACTCTTATAAACTTAAAAAAAAGAAAAAACGTAAATTCACTTAAACTAACAGGGAATGATGAGGGTTGATAAATAAAATGACGGATTGTTCAGCAAAGGTGGCTATACGTGGCAAAGGTGGCTTATGAAAAACTATCAAAATTTATAATGCTTTAAGTATTTTTCTTATTGCTCTTGCTTTACAATGAAAACATAAATTCTTCTTTTTACATAAACTCCAACGGAGTGTATCTGCTGCCAGGAGCAGCCGCTCGTCTCACCATGTGAAGTCGGTCCGCGTAGCCGGCGTTGTACTGCTCGATCATGGCGTCCGTGATGGAGTCGTTGAAGCGACGTGGTAGGTACACCCGAAGATAGTGCTCCTCGCCGAGTTGTCCTTCCAGCGTAGCCATGACGGTCTCTCCATACGGTGTGTTGACGCGATCCAGTTGAGCAATACGATAGCCGCACTCTTCACGGAGGTCCGTAATTTTAGTATACGGGGCACTCGGTTTAACCGCGTTCAAACACGACTTCAAGTCCATCTTGACAGGTGCACAGTGTTTCACATTTACGGGAAATGAAGACATCTTGAGTCGACAAACACTCGCGGTAATGAGTCAGAGAGAGCAATACGTTCGCACGGTACTGTGACTAGCCAGCGAATGATGCGGTCGCTGCGGTGGTGACGCCGTGTGCAGAGGTGAGGAGTAAAAGCGGTTGTTTGTTGACCGCATTCCTTCACGTAGGCGCGCGGCCAATTCCCGGAACTGAACACCTGCTTTCTATTTTCGAATTCTTTTATTTTTGGGCTGTGTGTTGCTACATGTCACCGCTGGCGTCGACCGTTTTCGTTTCACCACTGGTTTGTCTTTGCGTGTTGTGCAATCTTGTTCTGTAGGTCTACGCCATGCTGCTAAAGGCATCATAGTTTGTACCAATCCACGTAGTTTTGGCGTTCCGGTCTTTGCATTCACCCATTTATTTTTTAGTTGATTCAGTAACGGGTTTAACGTATCGAACAGTTCGTCATTATCATTTAAATATATTCCACAATTGTGAGTTGGAACTCCTCTGTCGTATAAATGTAACCCACAATGTCTTTCCACAATTGGCCGGATTCTGTACGGTGTATTGGAACTCATTTTCCGTCCACATTATTGCCGGTGAATCATTCGTCGGTCTTACATTCCATCCGCCTTCAACGTTGTTACATTCCTCCTCCCCACCACCTTCGCTGCTGCTGGTAGTCTGTACACTTGCGTCCGTTGTTGTTTTCTTCTTTCTAATCACGCGTTTCTTCTTTTGCGGTTGTTCTTTTGTCGGTGTTTGCAGTAAATCCGGGTTTTGTATCGGAAAATATACCGCATTATCATCACTCGCTCGGTTCATATCTTCTATTTCTTTCATTAGTATCTTAATCGAATCATCCACTTCGCTAATAGTAGTCATGATGCCGTAGCAAAAAGTCACATCCGCACGCACTGATTGCACTCGCTAAACTGGCGTTACAGGCTGGATTCCAAGTACAGGTAATCAAATTCTTGCATCGGAGCGCTCTCGCGGCTTGATTTTGAACTAATGTTGATTTCCAAACATCTGCGACTCGCCTTATTGAACACACAATGAATCAATACCTGTTGACGTAAATCTCTACGTTTAAAAGTTCTATAATTTTCGAGTTTTCTATAGGAAAGCTCTACTATTTCAAAGGGGTCTTCAAAACACGTCATGTCGGTTTAACACCAGCGTCAAAACTAACGGTCGATCTAATTCCTACGCAGCTGTTGTGAGAGAGAGAGGGAGAGAGAGAGAGAGAGAGAGAGAGAGAGAGAGAGAGAGAGAGCGCGAAAATGCTTTCGAGTTGGCGTCAGACTGGTGGAGACCTAAATTCTTGGAATTGTTGCTCAAGACTAATCAAAATATCCTCGCTAACGGTTCTTTTTCTAGAACATTCGTGAAAGCTAAAATTCCCGGAAGTCGTCTTTGTTTAGTTTAATTGCGTTAATGGACCTGTCAATCAGGCTTAAAAGCCCTATATTGATCAGATAAGGCTTTAGCAGGGTGGTAGGAAATGACGTCATACAGGGGGGGGATTACGTAGCTCATTGACAAAAAAAAATTTAGGTTAGGCTTCATGGGTGGTCCAGTCGGGGGGGGGGGGGGAATTACGTAAGGGCATTAGAAAAAAAATAAAATTAAAAATAAAAAAAGGTTATGTTAGGCTTCGTGGGTGGTCCAGTCGGGGGGAGGGGCTGACGTCATTGTGACGTCACCGCCACCGCCACCCTGCTGGGGTCAAACCGGACAATACCATCTACTAGCCAGAAAAAAGAAAACTTCTTCCTACAGATTTTTTTAAAATAGAGTGGGATTTTAAAAACATTTTTAGTTGATAAACTAGTATTAACTGGCAATTCCTTTAGTGTATTATTATCAAAACGTTTCCTTATGAACAAAATTGAGCTTAAAAAACAGTTGTTGAAAGTTAAAATGCCCTCGTCTTGAAATAAATGTGTTGCCCTTACAACATTTTGTAAATATTTGGAGCGTAATTACAGGTTTCAACATTGACTCATAGGTACCTCCACTATAGATAATACCAGCCTGACAGTTCCTTCAAAGCAAGAGAAATACCCATTTTTGAGTTGATGAAATGAAATGAAAAATCATTTATTTATACAGGCAAAGTTAGGGCCACTTGGCCCTTTCTTACACTTAACCTGTTACAATAGTGTTTCACAAATAGCTCTAATAACAAAACTTAAATTATATTTACAAAAAGAAAAAATAACATAAATTTTACTCAATCACACAAACTTCCATCCATCAGCAACCACGCAGAAGACATACCCCCTAGGACGCACCGGCCAAGGACATCCGCTGAAAGTAAAAATCCTTCAGTGCCACCACAAACCGACGACGACTTTCCAGAGACTTAATGGATTCTGGCAAGCCATTCCAGAGACGACAAGCAGTGACAACGAAACCCCGGTCATACAATGCTGTTCTGTGATGAGGCATCCGAAGTGTTAGGGAAGCAGAGCGCGAAGTCCTTATACTACCCTGTGATACAAAATTAAAGTCACGCACAAAATAATTTGGTGAACCAGTTTTTAAAATTGAAAACACAAATGAAAGAATTTTAACTGATCTCAGATCATTTAATTTTAACAATCTTGTCTCAAGGTAGTACGGTGTTATACGCTCCACGCGTCTCAGACCATAGACATATCTCAGACAATAGTTCTGAGACCGTTGGAGCGCATCAGAAAGAGCCACAGTCATGTCATTGATCACAGAGTTGCAGTAAGTAAAGTGAGGTAGAACAAGTGATTTTACGAGGGGGAGTTTGATATGTAAAGGTAAGAAATTTTGCAACTTCTTAAGTGAATGTATCGAGGCAAAGACTTTCTTTCGGATGTCTACTACAGCGTCATCCCAAGTGAGAGTTGAGTTAATAGTAAGTCCGAGATTTTTCACTCTGTCATAGTAAGGAAGAATATTTCCATTGACTGTTAGTGTGTTTGTAGAGTTTAAGTCAATTGAGTTTCTTAGACGTGAATGGCAAATTATTATAGGTTTGGTCTTTTCATGATTGAGTCTAAGTCCGTGTTTTTCAGTCCATACAGTGATTCGGCCTATGTCTTCATTTATTCTCCAGACACAATTATTAATATCGTTGACTGAAAAATGTGCATAAATTTGAAGGTCGTCAGCAAACATGTGGTATTTACAGTGAGTGAGAGTTGTGTTAATGTCATTCACATACAGTACAAAAAGTAGAGGCCCAAGGATTGATCCCTGAGGCACACCACAAGTAACAGTTTCCCAGTCGGATCTGTTGTCATCAACCTCAACACACTGCCGCCTGGCAGATAAGATCTCAGCCATTTAAGAACATCTTCTGAAAACCCTATGGCCCAGGGGCGGCTCCAGGGGGGGGGGCCATGGGGGCCATGGCCCCCCCCGAGAGCTCCGAATTTTTTTTAATTTCAAACAAGGTTTTACTAAAATTCATTCTTGTGTATATGAAATAATTTTTAACCCAATATCGGAAAAGCCGTTGTATACAAGATTCTCGAAGACGAAGCTTTTTTTCTATATAATTGTTACTTATTTACACTTAATTCAAGCTTAAACTTTTTGTTCAATATTAATAGTAGGAGACATTTTAAGTTGTTAGGTTGGCAGCGCGTCACAATTTGCCGCATGACCATCTCTATTACTAGAGATGGCCATGTTTGCCGCCATAATTTGGGTTTGGAAAATATTATTTATGACGAAAACAAAACAATATACGTTTATTATGAAATTAGCGCTTATTTCCTGTGTGTATGGATTGAAATAATTGTATTATTACCAAGACCATCCATTGATCCGTTGATCCGTTTGAATACTATCTGGCATTCAATACTTCGGACTATACCATATTACTGTATTCTCAACTAAACGTACAATCATAACAAAGTAGGAGTTCATTTAACCTGTCTTAGTCCTATTTAAAAAATGAACAAATTATTTAATCATCAAATTAGGGACCGTCCACAAATTCTTAACGCCCTTACGGGAGGAGGGGGGGTTTCGTCAGCATTATGTACCGTTACAAAGGAGAGAGGGGGGCTTCAACGCAACGTTAAGCACCTATTAAACCTTAATAATTAATTCTATAAATTATACCAACAACTTCAAATTATCTTCAAAGTACAAAGTTTTGACTTTTTGTGGGGGGGGGGGGGTGGGGGTGATAGTACAGTGTTACGTAACTTTTGAGGGGGTTTACTGCCAGCGTTACTAGTCCGTTAAAAGGGGGGAGGGGTTTCTGATAAGGCCGATTTTAGCGTTACGTAATTTATGGATGGCCCCTTAAGTAAAATTTTTAACAAAGTGTTAATAATCTCATAGTCAGGGGTGTTAATAAACACGTATTTGGGGGGGCAGGGGCGTACCCAAGGGGGGAAATCGGGATATATCCCCCCGAAATTTTTGGGTTATGGGAAATTTTTTAAGAGATTAATATCTTGTTCACAATTAAGATGGTGGTATCACTAAACTTGCTATGAAAGAGAGAACACTACACACTCACTAAACTTTTATAAGGGGTTTCAATAGTTAAATTATATTATTTTAAAGATAATTGGTTCGGGGATGATATATTGGGTTAGGGTATTTTTACCTATTGAGGTTATCGTGAGTAATTGGTGGGAGTGGGCCTATAAGAACATAAGGCAAGCAAAAACTACTGATGAAAACAGTGGCCATTAATTGTACCCGCGATATTACTACCATACCCATCGTCGTCAGATGTGGCAAAAGTCTCATTATATCACGTGAAATATTCATGGTAAAAAAAATCACGATGTTAAAATGCGGCATACGAATATTGTCGTCTTCTCAGGGCCGTGTCCTTTACGCTATTCGTTTGTCGGACGATCTCGTAGCAGCATCGGGGCAGACGAAAATCGTCTGCCTACGTTGCGTGAAAACCAAGTCTCACCGTCAAACCTAGAAAGATTTATGATAAGTCTGTCAAATTTCGGAGATCGAACTTCTTCCAGTGGTCTCCACTATTTGACGTACCACTATTATGCGATTATTATTAGCCTCCGATGCTTAGGCCTACGTGTACAACATAGTTTTGCGGTCGCGTTCTGGGACTTGAGAAACACTACAGAAGTGTGACAACCTGCGTTTTCTAATTCTATTCATCAACCTCGCTCGGATAATCTAGGATCCGGATACTTTAGGTCCAGAAGGTCCGAGGCGCCAATAAATGAGAATGTGAAATATAGTTTTTACTTTGAAATAAAATAGAAAAACATTATTTTTTCCCAAGGTTAATAAGAACGTGTAATTTTTTGATTACTTTCTCATCTGTCGTATTTTAATGTCAGGCCTACTAAATAAATATGCTATTCCTATAACTGTGTAAAAACATTTTGCTGAAATTCTAATGTGATCAACAATTTTCAGAATTAAATCTGTGAGCAGTCTCAAATTAGCTCAAATTTCGGGAGTTATTCTGTTTGTTGTTGTGCCTCTAGATTGCCTAAAAATGCGAATTTACAGTTGTAATTTATGAAAATTTCCCGTTCCCCTTTGGGGGTATTCCATATACCTCCGGCCCCCCGGTTTATCCCCCCCGAAAATAAATCCTGCGTATGGTACGCCACTATATGGGGGGGGGGGGACTAAGATGAACCTAAGTTTCTCATACTTGGCCCCCCCCCCCCCCCCCCGAGAAACTGTCCTGGAGCCGCCCCTGCTATGGCCCTTAATTTTTCAATTAAAAGGTTGTGATTAACGCAATCAGAGGCTTTTGAAAAATCAAAAAGGGTTAGAATCTTGCCCTGTCGGTGTTCCATTGAGAGTCTTATGTCCTCCGTCACACGAAGAAGTGCAGTTTCAGTACTATGAGCCGTCCTGAAACCAGACTGATAATCAGATAGTATGTTATATTCAGTGATGTAGTCAGTCATTTGACAGTGCACGATTCTTTCGAGGCCTTTCGATAGTGCAGGCAAAATGCTAATCGGCCTGAAATCCTGGCAAGACACAGGAGCTGAGATCTTATTTAAAGGGCGAATAAGAGCAGACTTCCAAGAAGAGGGGAAAGAAGAGTGCCTTAAAGATGTATTAAAAATATGCGTAATAGTTGGAAGAATGGCAAAGAGAATATCTTTAATGAAGCGTATAGGTATTCCATCAAACCCGACAGCATTGCCGCGGATACGACGAATGGCATTTAACACATCAGACTGGATGACAGGTTTTAAATTAAACTGGGGATAGTTAAAATTTTGGACTGGTGAATTTATTAGCTCATTCAAATAACTATTTACTTGATGCTGATTTATACTCTGGTTGCTTGAAGAAAAGTACTTGTTCAAATCATTTAAAGGGATACTGATTGGCTGTGCATCAGATTGCTTCCCAAGCCCAAGGTTTTTTACGTTGCGCCATAAGACTCTAGATGACTGATTACTGTTTTGGAAAACATTATGAATGTAACTCAATTTGGAATTTCGTAACATTTGTTTCACTCTATTTCGGAGATGTTTATATTCATCCATGAGCATTTGATTATGGGAACGTTTTGCTCTCCTGAAGAGGGAATCGCGCCTAGCCATCAGACTGCGTATTTCAGGGGTCACCCAAGGCACAGGTTGTCTTTTAGTCAAACGCTTAGTAATGGTTGGAGCATGTTTATGAAAAAGACTTAATATGACATTGTTAAGTTCATGAACCATTTCATCGACAGAATTTAGATTTTCTATTATGTGCCATGGGGTATTTTGAACATCCAATAAAAAGGCAGCCTGATTCATATTTTTAAAATCTCTTTACTTTATAAATTTAAACTTGGGCTTGGGTGCTTTTATTGAATACACACAGAAGATAAGGTCATGCTTAGATATTGCAGGGATTGGAAGCTGTCCATGGTGAATAATATCTTTTTGGTCGGATACAACCATTAAATCAAGAAGAGTATCAGACTCGGCAGAGTGGTGTGTAGGGGCAAGTGGAAGTATAGTCAAGTTACATGAGTTAAACATAGTTGTTAGTTGTCGGTATTCCCAATTCTGGGCAGTGGATAGTAAATCAGTGTCAAAGTCACCCATGATCATGACACGACTGTACCCAAACATAAAATTAAAAAGAGAATTTTCAAAATGTAGCAGATGGCCTGTTCTGGGGGGTCGGTAACATACCCCCAACAACAGGTCACCCGCCCCAGGTAAATTGATTTCAATAAATAAAAATTCTGGCCCAGCCGAGTACTCAGAGGGTGAAGAAAAAATAGTTTTGAATTTATTTCCCTCCCTGATATACACTGCAACGCCACCACCAGGCTTACCGATCCTGTCGTTTCGCTGCAGTGTATATCCAGGAAGGGATACCTCGTTCGAGTGGATACTCGGCTTAAGCCAGGATTCCGAAACAGCAATTAAATCGAAGATATTGTTTTTATTAATAATATTAGGGGAACAAAAAATTTCCCTAACCTCATCAATATGCGCACGCAATGACTGGGCATTGATGTGCGCTGGCTTTAGTTGTTTGGGATAAGGAGATAGTGAGCGAGAGAGATATTCAGAGGTGCTCAGTGGAGGGTGAGTAGCGGGCGGGGGAGGAGTGATAAGCCGGTCGGTGTGGCGGGCACGGCGAGGCGACTGTGGACTCGTCATCCCGGGTCCCAAGGTCGCGGCGCCCTGGCAGGCGCATCCCAGGCGGCCGTCCCCGACGCAATTGCTGACACACTCATACACACAATCATGCTTCCATTCACACTAATAAATAAATCATTTTTCCCTGATATAAACATTATTTACAAACATTACTGACGTGTACATGTTCAGTGGCTCCAATCAAAATTCGATATAAACAAGACATGAAAAACGGTAATTTGTGAAAATGCGAAATAGTATATTTCACTACTACTAGTCACGAAAGTAGCCTATTTCGGGGCAAGATGGTGTTTTACTTGCGAGGCGTAAGCCGAGCGTGTAAAACACTATCGAGCCCCGAAATGGGACTTTTCTGACGAGTTGTGAACAATACTTTTCATCACTTTGCAAATAAGTAACCAAACTTATAAAAAATCATCCAACATTTCATAATTCAATCATTTTTCTATAAGCAAATGCAATACGGCTGAACTGTCTATTTTAGTTTAGAGTCAACTGGTTGAACTGTCAAAATAGGAAAACCGTTTGTTTGGGTACGGCAAAATTTTGTTTTGGTACGGAAATGGTTTGTTTGGGTACGGGAATGAAATGTTTGGGTACCGAAAAAGCAGCTGTTCATTATTTGTTCTGACGTAAGGAAATCGAGAGTTTTCGTAGATCTCAGCTGTACGGTAACAGGCAATTTTCGTATACAGAGTGATGAAAACCTTTTTTTTACAACTAAACCTTAAGACAATTGAAATTATTTAACTGAAATTTTATGGATAAATATTTAGAATCTGTAAGTAACGCTTTAATATCTTTTGATAAATATTAATGTAAAATCATACTAAATATTTGAAAAATTCATAAAAAATCAAAGTAATCAGCATTCTTCTCAGATTGATAAAAATAAATAAATAAATAATACTATGTGCGACTTACTACATGCAAATTAAAAACAGTGCAGCAAGCATGCTATAAAACAAATCAAATTCGAGTTATGTGAAAATAGCAAGCATTCTGAAATACCCCCGTTGCAGCAGACCTGCATACTCAGCAAATTTCAGATGCAACACAACAAACGGTATTTCAATCCAACTTAACGAGATTTTACATGTTTTGTAATCTCCATAAAAATAACATGGGGAATGATTATGCAGGTTTCCTGCAACAGGTATGTTAAAACTGGTTGGTTTTAATTCATTATTTAGTAGATCTTAACTAGAAGAAGCCATATACCAAGTTTTGTCAAGAAATGTTAAAAAATAAGTAAGATATAGAATTTTTTTATTTCCCATAAGGATAACATGGGGAATGTTTATGCAGGTTTGCTGCCACAAAAACTGAAATTTCGGGGATTTTAGACTAAAATACATTAGATCACATCTAGATGAAGCCCAAACCAAGTTTTATCCAGATATGTTGAGAAATAAGCGAGATATAGAATTTTACTTATTCCCCATAAGGTTAACATAGGGACAACGTACTGTGTTTACCACTTTCAATATCTCGGTAACCAATGGACATAGAGCAATGATTCAAAACACTAAATTGTTTTTTTTTAGCTGAATTCAATGGTGCCAACAAAGATTCGATACATTTTATTTTTATATGTAAAAAACTCAAAAAACCCATTTTTGGGGGTGTTTATCCCTCTTTACCCCCCCTTCCGGTGGTCCGATCGGGCTGGTTCACGAACTCGTCCATTCGATTACCACTTTACATGTCTGTTCCAAATTTCATTAAGATCGGACCATATTTACGGCCGCTATCGTGCTGACAGACACATATATATATAGATAGATTGATAGATAGATAGATAGATATATAAAAATTCGAACGAATGGTGTTTTTTGCTTCTGGTGGCCCTAAAAGGAAAAGTTATCATGGTCTCGGGCTTAGGTCTTACCATGAGACCTACGGTAATAGCTTCTTCCCTATAGGGGAAATTCGCTAAAAGTATTATATGTACACATTTCGACCCTTTAATAGTTGAAGAATTCATAAAAACCTCAAATTAATCAGCATTCTTCTCAAATTTATAAAATAAATTAATTATACTATGTGCTACATGCAAAGTACTATGTGTATACATGCAAAGTAAAACTAGTGCAGCAAACATGCTATAAAACAAATAAAATTCGAGTTATGTGAAAAATAGCAAGCATTTAAACAAAAAAAAAATATATATATATATATTATGTTTACACATTTCAACACCTTTGACAGTTGAGAAATTCATAAAAACCTCGAATTAATCAGCAATTAGTTCTTCTCAAACTATTACAATAAATAAATAATACTATGTGCGAAATATTACACATGCAAAGTAAAAATAGTGCAGCAAACATGCTATGAAACAAATCAAATTTGAGCAAGCATTAAAAAAAAAGTATTATATGCGTACACATTGCTATCACTAATCTATAAAGGACATAAATTAACTGAACGCATTTACAAACAAATCAAAATTAGTTTTACGAGAGTAGTTATCCGTTACTAAGCGAAGCATAAGCTTACTTTATTCATAACATAATAAATTCAACTTTATAAGAGGAAGAAAAAACTGGATTTTAAGTAAATTTGAATATGTTCAAGAATATGTGGAAAACAAGAAACATAAAATTAACAGCCATCCAAATTTGAATCAAAACGAATATAAAATTAATAATTGCAAATTTATATACTGTATATATATATATATATATATATATATATATATATACACATTAGAAATTTATGCTGAATTAATTAATTGCCTAAAGAAAAAGTAAATTATGAAATAGATACACGACTTTTAATTATTTGGCTTTTAAAGTTAAATTGGCTTATACCACAGAGAAGGTAGAGTTTTGTAGAAGGTACAGATACTCTACCTTCTCTGTGCTTATACTTACAAAATTGGCTTTTACAATATACTACTTAAAATGAATATAAACAGAAACCTTACTTAAAAGCTGAAAGTTCGTATCTCGGTCCCGACGTGATGCACTCTCAGGCCGGCAAGTCCGCCATCCGCGTTGCTACTCCCTTGTTGCCGCCGTTGTCTACCCACAGCACCCGGCCGTCCTGGGTCCAGACGTCACGGCTCGCCTGTAGATCTCCCTTGTTGCCGCCGTTGTCTACCCACAGCACCGGCCGTCCTGGGTCCAGACGTCACGGCTCGCCTGTAGATCTCCCTTGTTGCCGCCGTTGTCTACCCACAGCACCGGCCGTCCTGGGTCCAGACGTCACGGCTCGCCTGTAGATCTCCCTTGTTGCCGCCGTTGTCTACCCACAGCACCGGCCGTCCTGGGTCCAGACGTCACGGCTCGGCTGTAGATCTCCCTTGTTGCCGCCGTTGTCTACCCACAGCACCGGCCGTCCTGGGTCCAGACGTCACGGCTCGCCTGTAGATCTCCCTTGTTGCCGCCGTTGTCTACCCACAGCACCGGCCGTCCTGGGTCCAGACGTCACGGCTCGCCTGTAGATCTCCCTTGTTGCCGCCGTTGTCTACCCACAGCACCGGCCGTCCTGGGTCCAGACGTCACGGCTCGCCTGTAGATCTCCCTTGTTGCCGCCGTTGTCTACCCACAGCACCGGCCGTCCTGGGTCCAGACGTCACGGCTCGCCTGTAGATCTCCCTTGTTGCCGCCGTTGTCTACCCACAGCACCGGCCGTCCTGGGTCCAGACGTCACGGCTCGCCTGTAGATCTCCCTTGTTGCCGCCGTTGTCTACCCACAGCACCGGCCGTCCTGGGTCCAGACGTCACGGCTCGCCTGTAGATCTCCCTTGTTGCCGCCGTTGTCTACCCACAGCACCCGGCCGTCCTGGGTCCAGACGTCACGGCTCGCCTGTAGATCTCCCTTGTTGCCGCCGTTGTCTACCCACAGCACCGGCCGTCCTGGGTCCAGACGTCACGGCTCGCCTGTAGATCTCCCTTGTTGCCGCCGTTGTCTACCCACAGCACCGGCCGTCCTGGGTCCAGACGTCACGGCTCGCCTGTAGATCTCCCTTGTTGCCGCCGTTGTCTACCCACAGCACCCGGCCGTCCTGGGTCCAGACGTCACGGCTCGCCTGTAGATCTCCCTTGTTGCCGCCGTTGTCTACCCACAGCACCGGCCGTCCTGGGTCCAGACGTCACGGCTCGCCTGTAGATCTCCCTTGTTGCCGCCGTTGTCTACCCACAGCACCGGCCGTCCTGGGTCCAGACGTCACGGCTCGCCTGTAGATCTCCCTTGTTGCCGCCGTTGTCTACCCACAGCACCCGGCCGTCCTGGGTCCAGACGTCACGGCTCGGCTGTAGATCTCCCTTGTTGCCGCCGTTGTCTACCCACAGCACCGGCCGTCCTGGGTCCAGACGTCACGGCTCGCCTGTAGATCTCCCTTGTTGCCGCCGTTGTCTACCCACAGCACCGGCCGTCCTGGGTCCAGACGTCACGGCTCGCCTGTAGATCTCCCTTGTTGCCGCCGTTGTCTACCCACAGCACCGGCCGTCCTGGGTCCAGACGTCACGGCTCGCCTCCCTTGTTGCCGCCGTTGTCTACCCACAGCACCCGGCCGTCCTGGGTCCAGACGTCACGGCTCGCCTGTAGATCTCCCTTGTTGCCGCCGTTGTCTACCCACAGCACCGGCCGTCCTGGGTCCAGACGTCACGGCTCGCCTGTAGATCTCCCTTGTTGCCGCCGTTGTCTACCCACAGCACCGGCCGTCCTGGGTCCAGACGTCACGGCTCGCCTGTAGATCTCCCTTGTTGCCGCCGTTGTCTACCCACAGCACCGGCCGTCCTGGGTCCAGACGTCACGGCTCGCCTCCCTTGTTGCCGCCGTTGTCTACCCACAGCACCCGGCCGTCCTGGGTCCAGACGTCACGGCTCGCCTGTAGATCTCCCTTGTTGCCGCCGTTGTCTACCCACAGCACCCGGCCGTCCTGGGTTCAGACGTGTTGAACGCCGAACTTCGTCACGGCTCGCCTGTAGATCTCGTGTCGATGCGATGTCAGGTCTTCTTTGATGGTCACACCGGTCCCCTTAAGCCGCTTCTTCGAGCCGAACACCAGCCGCCGGGATCGATAGCTGGTAAACTGAACAATAATCGGGCGGTGTCGCACATTGCCGTCGGGTCCCGGTTCTTGCTTTTTGCCCACACGGTGAGAGTCCGTAGGCAGTTCAATACTAAGTTTATCGCGGCACATTTGAAGAACTAGCTCATCAGTCTCTTCGCCGGCAGTTTCCTTTATGCCAAAAACGCGGATATTATTTCGCCGCTGGTATTGCTCCAGCTCGTCGGTCCTCTCCAATAACTTGTCGTCAGCTCCCTTTAGTTTCAAAGTGTCCAATTCTCCCTGTAGTTTGGCAATCACGTTGTTGAATGTCCTAAGAAAACTTTTTCATATTATAAAGCAATGTAGTGAATAGTTCAACATTCAACATTTGTTCGAAATTTAGCTTAATTTTCAGTACAACATGCGTCAGGGAATGTAGTAAATATGGCGTGCGCTAAAATATTCTGAAGTTTGGTCGTTGTCATCTTTGTTTATACTGACAAATTTCAATTACATAATTTATTTCGAATTGCAAGTTGAAATCCAAGGCCGCACGGCTGGTGTGCGCCGCGGAATCTTGTTCCTTTTGATTCGATTTGGACGAGCATTTGCGCTTGCATCACTGGTATCAAAATATGGGATTTGACGCATGCACCTTTGGTTAGCGTAAGGAAAAAGGTACGGTACGAATCTGGACATAAATAATAAATAACATTACTTTAAATTATTGCTCTGAAATAGCTTAGGCCTGTTGGTAAAAATTGTGATTTTAGGTACGTTTTCGAGAACAACAAACTGCTGTCTTCGGCGAAGTATGATAAAAATATAAAATGTTTTTATATTTTTTACTTTTTTATTGCTTTTATTACTTAACTTGTTTTTAAGTAATAAGAGTTATTTAAGCTGTTCAACAGAATTTCCAGATACATATGAGGACATGGTGAAGGGTATAATTTCCAGTATTTGGGCGGGAAGCGGACATGATCTTATCGCTTCGATTGACGAGCGTTGCCATCTGGTGGAAAACTGATAAAGCACACTTCCGGTTTAATATCGACTTCCTTTATAAACAATCGGTCATCCGAGCTTATATTTTACTTTCTCTCCCCTATACTGTAATGTTTCATTTCAACACACATATTTTTCATTTACCCTCTAATGTTTATTCCCTAATTCATTATTTTCAACAATAATACTAGGATTAAGTTACGGAACATCTAGAGATTTCATAATAGTTACAATTAATTTCCTTAAATAATTTATTTTATATTCCTGTTCTTGTGTATTATTTTAAAGAGTTCTTTCATCACCACAGCACCCCTCAAGAACCCATCAGATAGTTAATATTTATTTAATTATGAGCTAATCTTTTTAAATTCATGATACATAAAAAATGTTCCACAAAATATAATGTGTAATAAAATTAAATAGGCCTAAGTAACTCATCAGTGTAATTTATTATTATATATATTGTAAAGAAGTTGTAATCATAATATAATTATTTCATATAATACAAAATTCTAAATTAAGTTTCATAACTATAGCTCTGGACAGCCTTACTGGCGGGGCGAAAATTGTAATCTCCCAAATTGTCTGCTAAGTAAACAAATGTTTTGGTAGAACTGTCAAAACTTTGTTTACGTTTCACCTCATTTACACTACAAAAGAATGCCCTGTAATATTTCACCGAGAGATTTCTTACGCAATTAAAATTTCTGGAAAATATTTCCGCAATGCATCAGATGGTCTATTAGTTTGGCAACCTTTCATCTTAAATGATTTGTTTACATTAAGAATGTGTTTCCACACTTTTGTCGTCGTACTTCATGAGTTGTGTTGAGCTTGCATTTAACATTAGTTGCACTTGCGGTGCAGCAAAATATTTTCTTGTGCAAAGTACCTCTACACAAACAAATGACAATGTGATTTATTACCAAAACATTGCAGATAATAAACACTAATTACGACAACAGCGCACTCACTCACCCGCCAGTAAGGCTGTCCAGAGCTATAATTCAAATTTAGTGTACAGTGATTAAAATATTTTCTTCAGCAAGATGTGTGAACCCCAAGTGCAACAATAGGAAGCACATGTGCTGAAACTGGACCTACCTCATCTTCTGGCGGTGAACTTCAAGGTGTTAAGATGTACTAACTTTAATTCAGGACACTGTTCCTAGATTTCAATCCCCAGTAATTTGGACAAGTTTATTCCTAGTGTAAATAAGTAGGGAATTGCCCATAGTACCTTTTTTTAAATTCAACCCTTTTTATTAATTAAAACTTCAAAAAAATATTTTATACTAGGCGAAGATTGTATCCAGGTGGTGAGAGCATCTTGATCTTGAATCACCCATTTCAAGCCTACTCAGGAACATTTTATAGACTACCATTTTATAAATTCAATATAGCCTAATTCGAAAATAACAGACAGCAAACTACATCAAGATATTTATTTAAATTAAACTTTTAATATTCAAGTGTCTACAAAATTTCATTTCATGAACTCTGAGAATTCGGCCATCTTAGTTAAGAAACAAAATTTGCATTTTTAAGTACTGATTAAAATCAAAATTAAACTCAATTGGAATTTTTTTTTTGAATTTCAACAGATTTGAATAAATTTGAGATTGCTCCCGACACGAGTTCCCCCCCCCCCGAGCATAATGAGGTCATGTATAATAAACTAATTAGACCACTGGACTAGTTGGACAGGTTTGAAAAGGTAAATATAGGTAGATACATACATACATTAGTTGAAATGGCGACCTACCCAGGTAGGTATTTTAAGCCAAGTATGAATGACAGATGAGTGAAGGATGATTGTGGCGCGATCTTGTAGTCTTGTTACTGACTAAGGCCGACATATTCCTTAGACAGGACTGTTAATTAATAGCCCAACAGCCAATGGCAACTAAGGGACCTACATTTTTACGTGGGATCCGAACCACGATTTCGCCTCGGTTAACAATTTACGAACTGGTCTAATTATGAGGATGGTCCCATGAATCGATATACACTACTGGATTGCGCGCCGCCCGTAAGGCACGTGTAGAGATTCCCGAGCCTACACAGCGGTGTGTTGAGGTTGCAGCCTGGCGACTCGCAGGCGAAATAGGGGCAAAAACGCGAAACCGTATTGTTGGCCGTACTGAAACAACGTGGCCTTGGGCGTAAGATCGCGCTTAAAGCGTGCTATAAATAGATGTATATCAGCTGAGTCATGTAATCTAGATGACATCTATTGTATAATAGTCTAAAATCCCTGATATTTTCATTTTTATGGCAGCAAACCTGCATACCCATTCCCTATGTTGAGAAAAAAACAAATCTATATTTTCCTTATTTCTTAATATATCTTAATATAAACATATCTTAATAAAACCTGGTATATGGCTTCTTCTAGTTCAGATCTACTTAATATTGAATTAAAACCACCCAGTTTTAACATACCTGTTGCAGCAAACCTGCATACTCATTTCCCATGTTATTCTTAAGTAGTTTACAAAAACATATCATATCTTGCTCACTATGTTGGATTGAAATATATTGAAATATGTTATTTGTATTGTAAAATCGCTGAGCACACTATTATGTATTTTTCCATTTTTAAGGTAACTATTACCCTTTAAAGTCTTTTGAGGTGGAATAATGGGTTTGGTATAGGCCTAGAAAAAATTGAGCCCGCCCCTCAATACGATATAATTCATGCTAATGTAGATGAAGATCAAGATGAAAGTGAAAACGACAATGCAGTGGAGATGATGACAAACTACGAGATTTCCAACTACAAGGAACCCTACTAATACTATAAATGTGAAAGTATGGATGTTTGTGTGAATATCTGTATTTCAACCACGTGAAAAATACTGGCCTAACTGACCTGAAATTTTGCAGGAATAGAGCCACTATATCAGAAAAGGACATAGGCCTACTCACTTCCTTAAAATCTTCTCGGGCTACGCCCCGTGAACGTCCTTAGCTTCAATTTTATTCATTTTATAAGGATGTAAACATTCAAATACTGGATTGTAAACAGCTGTGAATACTAAAATTTGACAGTTCAAAGAGCATAAGTAAGATCAGCTGTAATTTTTATCGTGAGCGAAGCCACGGGCAACTGCTACCCATAATATTAAAACTCATGAGTCAGATGCCAAAGTTAACGACCACAAACTTACATTGCAAGTTTGTAATCATTATTTTAAAGGTGATGTTTCCAAAGGTCACAAAACAAATTATGAATTGCATGCAGGGTGATCGTTAAGTATTTTAATGAAGTAGATTTGTAAATGGTTTTTCAAGATCTTATCCTACCATCTAAGTAAGAAAAAGACGACAGACAATGTAAAAAACAAATTTAGGCATTAGATTAGACAACAGCTGACAAAAACCATTTTGTTTTGTAACATGTAAACTTGTTGTTTCGTTAAACTTGTTAAGTTAAGAACGAAGTAACAACTTACATGTGAACTTTCATTGTGCTATTACACCTTTTCACATTAATTAAAATTTATTTGAAATCAAAATTGTAATTTTGAGGAACATCCATGGATATGGAATACAGTACCTGCTGAGAGCCTGGTGTGGTAGTGCAGTAGCAAAACGCAATTATGTAATTTTTTAAATTTATAATGTTTCTGCAAATTGAAAATGTGGTCAAGAGTGATTAATACTTCAGAAATGTCTTACGGTGCTCTGTGAAGCGTACCGGCATCGTTAAAATGTCGCGACTAGGGCGCGACAATGACAGGATACAGAGCAGGAAGGCGCTTGTGCCCCTATTTTTCCTTCAAAGTCAGAAACGCAACCACTGTTGCCGGCTCGGGCTGCGGAGCCTACCTGCCGATCCAGTAGTGTATATCGATGATAATAGCCTAGGACATTGGGCATTTCAATATTAAGCCTAAAGGCCCTTATAGACGGGGACAGTAAAACGGTCAGAAGACCGGACAGTAGATACCTGTTCACATTGCTCCTCTTCCATTTAAATCAATGTTAAAATAATCGGAGCGATACTAGCGCTCCATAAATTTCTTCTGTCCGCTGAACTAATTTACTGTCTCCTCCTATCTATTAACATTGCGAGCGGTCAGTAAAAATACTGGACAGTAAAATCAAACATGTTTGATTTTTGGACAGAAGTCTGGACAGTAGAAAAATATCAAACAACGTCGGGCATGGCCAAAACTTGGATGGGTGACCGCGCGGAATCGTGACGCTGCGCCGCGCCGGCCGCCGCAATTTTTTGCACAGGGTGTTTTGAAACTGGATCCATTTGTTATCAGTGGCGGATCCAAGGGGGGGGCAAAGGGGGCAATTGCCCCCCCCCCCCGAGAATGTGGGGAAAAATCGTAACAAGAGTGTTCACGAAACTTGCGATCCGCCGCAAAAAACGCGCGTATTTGCCAATCGCGAATAAATAGCAAATTCAGCTTTAAGAAACTCGTGATCGGAAGTATCGCGAATAAAAACTAGCAATCGGCCGCGATAACGATCGAAACGGCTAAATAAACTTTGCGGAATTCGTGAACGGCCGCGTAATACGATAGCGCGTGTCAGCCGATCGCGGATAAATAGCCGATCTAGCTTTGCGGAACTGCGATCGGCCGTGAAAAACGATCTTGAGTGTTTGCCGATCGCTGATAAACGGCAAATTTAAAGCTGGTTAAATCTTGGTTACGGACAAGAATTGTTGAAGAGAGGTTGAACGGACTATGTCTTTTTGCATACATCGATGTGAATGTTGATAATGTAATCGAGCGTTATGCTAAGGTAGAAAAAGAAGTCCCGATCTAGAACTTATTATTTAGTTTTAAGTTTTCTGGAGAAAGTATTCAAGTATTGTAAATAATAAACTTGTGGCTTGAACCTCTAAACAAGTCTTTTCTTCCCTAATTACCTACACTTTAATAAATACATCCAATAAAAAACTGTAGTTTTTAATTGAAAATTGAGCACGTTTTTTGTCTCTAGATTGTTTAAAAACACGAGTTTTCAGTTAAAATTTTCAAAAATTTTCCGGGGGGGGCCCGTACCTCCCAGACCCCCGGAAGGTTACCCTCAAAATCCTACTTGCCCCCCCGAACTTATGCTCTGGATCCGCCACTGTTTGTTATTTCTCTTTAGGCTATACTTTAAATTATGCCTTTTAAAAAATGGCTATTAGGTAGTGAAATAGGCTAGATTTGGAGCTTTCCCAATCAAAACATTAAGAAAAACACTGGCATTATGGCGTTACACACACAAAAAAGCAAAACACGCTAATGGCTAATTCTGAGGCTTTGTCCCAGCATCTTAAAACATAATTTACTTTTTAATAATTGTTTTCAAGCTTCATAGCTTTTTTCGGTTGGTTTCTATATACCTTTCACATAGTTATTTATAACCTCTGTAGGTATCTAATTTAAATTAAGGACGTATAGTAAAGTCTGATCAAACTTCTAAACTACGGAGTATCTAGTTTATGGCTATTACCATTAGTTACTTTGTATTTTAAAGCATAATATCATAAAAATAATTAATTTACAAGATTTATAACGTGACGATAAAAATCTTCTTGATTTGGTTTTAAAAAACGACCCGACAAGAAGCATCTACAGTAGTAACATTGAGCTTTTGTTTTTCTGTAGAATCGTCCGACAATGGGTGCGTTTAGCCGCAGTCACCGGTGGCTAACCGGTTACCATAGTCACTAATAGGCAAATCCACCGAATCTTGACAATCAACAATGTCCGGTTACTTACCGAATCCACCGTAAACACAACATCGGTGGATGCACAACAATGGTCGGTAGGTGTTACATCAACCACTACCGCTCACTTATAATAGGTTAGTAGATTACCCACCGGTGTTTGCGGCTGAACGCGCCCATTTTGTTCAGATCCAGATTAGGTCCTCTTTAAGCCAACTTCAAAATATTTATATTATACAACAATGTAGCAGCTCATTGACGTTGTCCTCTTATGTAACAAACGACATTTGGTTATTACGTAGCCACTATACGAGATACGTTTAAAAAGGAAGTTCGCTAATAAAACTAAAAGGGGGGCAAGAGCTCATTTTAAAAGATGTAATGAAATGTTTAACGAATTAGTATTTAACATATTATTTCAGTGCGTAGATCTCATCAGGATTTTCTAAATTTAATACGCACCTTTATTTATTAAATTACTTCAGATTATTTCGTTGAAAATTTCGTAATTTCATGGTATCCGGATCCTTCAAAGGAAATACAATAGAAGATTGTTTTAGGAAAGGCGGCTATCCAAATGTATTTTTCTCATATAATTCAACATATCGCTTGAACCTAATTGAATTGGTTACTTAAAATATACTTAATCGATGACTATAATGGTGTAAATTTTGGAATAAATTACCAAGTTTCTACTTTGTCCAACAACTAAAAATGGGGACCTTTTAGCGAATTTCCCCCTATAGGGAAGTAGCTATTACCGTAGGCGGCATGGTAAGACTTAAGCACGGGACCACCGTAACTTTTCATTTTGATGCCCCCAGACCCCAAAAACACCGTTCGTTCATTTTCATATATATATATACCTGTCCGTAGGCGCGATAACTTTTGTTAAAAAGGTCCGATCGTGATGAAATTTGGTACATACGTTGAGAGTGACATTTATTACTTCGAGTTCGAAAACCAGCGCGATAAGTTAACTCTAAGGAGGGTTTTTTGACAAAATAAAATCTATTTTTAGGATTTAATATCTTTATATTAATTTTTTGTAAATTTAAGTGTCAAAATTGAGTTCAGCTTAAAAAAATAAACAATACGAGGTACAGTCAAAAAGTTCCCGGAATGAATTTTTGTAGACTTTTAGCGCGATCGCCAGCGGGAAATTCGCCTTGCAGTAGTTGGTACGACTCCTGGGGAGGGCATATCGGTAATGTGGGTATAGCTGACTTGCCGTAGTGCAGCATTGGAAAGCGCTTTTTGTGTACCTGCATGTCCAAAATGTCGGATTTCTTTGTTAAGTGAACAAATTCGATGCATGTTCAAATGATCATAAAGAAACACTTCCATGTGATAAATTTACCTTAAATGCAATTTCATCGATTGTTAATTTCCGAGTTTCATGCACAACTTGTCGTACGCGCTCAATGTTTTCGTCATTAACTGATGTTTGAAGGTCGTCCACTACGAGGGTCATCCTCAATGCTTTCACGGCCTTCATGGAACCGTTTGTGACACTCCTAAACTTGACTTTTCTTCATCGCCTCTTCTACATTAGCTTGAATTACCAACTCAAGAGTCTCACTATGTGATTTTTAAGTTAAATACAGAACTTAATGTTCGCGCGCTGGTCATGAAATACCATTTTTCAAAATTCGACAATGTAGACTTGCAGGAACACGAAAAGGGCTTTCCAGTGCTGCACTACGGAAAGTTAGCTATACCCTCACTACCGATATGCCCTCCCCAGGAGTCGTACCAACTAATGCAAGTTGAATTTCCTTCTGGCGATCGCGCTAAATGTCTACAAAAATTCATTCCGGGAACTTTTTGACTGTACCTCGTATAGCATTTTGAATGATTACTCTACATCAATCGGTTACTGAGATATTGGATCTGCTAAATGCAGTACGTTGTCCCCTGAAGGGACAAGAACTATCCAAATTCTGGTATAAATACCTACATTTTTTCATTGAATTCCCCAAAAATGGGATTAAAAAATTATATTACAAACCATATGATTGATTTTAATTTGTTCATGTGATGATTGATTTGTTTTTATTCCTTGGATCTGAGTAGATTGATAACATGTTTGCTGACTTTTATGTACTATAACAAGTATACATTTATGAAACATTATTAGAATATGAATAATTATTGAGAAATAAGAACATGAATGATAAAATTTACTTATTTAAATTAATATTTAAACAAAATTAAATATATAAAACAACAACTTCCCTAACTAATGTAGAATACACCCACATATAAAAAATGAATCCTTTAAAAATTAACTGGGTATGCAAGTTTGCTGCAACAAACTTTTTTAAATTTTAAGATGAATCATATGTTTGGATTTAATTTGTTTATACAATTATTTTATTTGTTTTGATTTTGACTGATTTTAGATATTGATTGTATGTTTGCTTACATTTTTATACTATAACAAGAATACACTTACAAAAAAATATTAGGCTGATAATTATAAGAATAACAAAAAGCGTATTACTGGAGTGGATACCGAAGTGATTCCCATGATTATTTCCTTTTATATTGTAAGCTCTTCAATTATTATATAATATACTTTTTGCAATAATTATATAAGGTGTTTGAAAAATTTTCTCTTACATAAATTAAATAAGCACCCATATAAAAATAATTATTTAGAAATTCGCTGAGTACGCAGGTTTGCTGCGACGGGGGTATTTATATTTATAATATTTATATGCTTAATATTTCACATTTATGGCCTTTGTAATATGCAAAACATTTTAAAATTTGTTAGAAGTTACCTCATGAAAATATAAACATATTAACTGTGAAAAATTCGTCATCGTAATATTAAGTGGACAAGTGTTTCGCATTAATTATTTATATTGCAATAGATCGCCAATCGCCAATTGAACTGTAATGAAAAAATGCAATAGTTGGCTAAAGATTTCTGTAATAATTACAGAAAATTTTTATTATTCATTTTTTGGGCTGAGTTAAAATTTGTTACTCTGTGCTAAAATCGCTCACAAATTACAAAAAATCGTATTTATGTGTGTAAAGTTTGAAGTAGATGCCTGAAATAGCTCAAAAGCAATGTTAAATTATATGAGAAAAACATACAGACAGATAACTGCCTGACGGGGCAAAATTTAGAAAGAAAACAATTCTTACTGTATTTTTATATTAAAAATCCGGTTTTGCATAGCGCGCTATAAACCTGTTACACCCCTAAACGTAAACAAATAAAAATAAAGTTGACATAAGCTGTTCAAAATTTGTTTCTCCAGAGGCTATAATTTTTGTATGTTATAAAAAAGATTTATACTTTATTATTTATTTTGGTATAGCACTCATATATCTTACAATTTGTTAAAAGCCCCCAAATGTTTATAGCAAAAAAAATTCCTGATGTTATTATGCAAAAGGGTGGCTACAATATTCATAAATTGCACAAAAACATTAATATATTAATATATAATTAATATACAACCGGTTAAATAGTAATTCACTATTATAGTAAGTTTTAAAATAAATTTAGATAATGAATTTTTCAAATCACTGCTCCAAATGCATTCGTTCTTTATGGTAAAGATAGTAGAGGAGGTTTCAGTGATTGCTGGTAGATAGCGGCAGAGTCAACCCATATGATCAGCATAAGGAACAACTGTGAACCAGCCTCTACTGTCCGGTCTTCTGACCGTTTTACTGTCCCCGTCTATAAGGGCCTTAAGTCTTATATAATATCCATTGAATAGTTATCTTCTTTTTTGTCATACATATATTGTTAATCCCCAATTTATCTATCTCTTTTCTCTGAATTTCGTCATGTGTTAAATAAATATTAGCTTTGTCAACATACTGTGTATTATTTGAAATATAGACTAAGAATACTTTAAAACTAGGTAATTACAGACTAGCTACTCACAGTTTAGTTTCCAAACTACAGAAATACTAGGGGCCCCATGCGCAAATTGCGCATTTTAATATTATTTCCGTTTGTGAGAAACTCACCTCCGATTTGAAGAAATTTTATAATTTTTTAAACTCGTCATTATAAATCAAGTAAACATTTCAAGTGAAATTTAAAGGTCTCACTTAAATAAATAAAAGCTTAGCTGAACAAAACACACATTGTTCATCACACTATGTACTTTAATTTGTCTTCTGGCACAACAGTAGTTTACCGGAAGTTTTTCTTCGCATATTCATACCATTAGAACTGCGTACATCATCGCAAGTCGCTGCAAGTAGATAGGTGCATGAATCTACACAGTGTCCCTCGTCTCTCGGCAGTTCTCAGTTCTCGTCGAAGGTATATTATATTTTTCCCTAATCTAATTGACTCGGTTTTCTCTTTGCCTCTCTCTCCTCAATAAGATAAAAACTAATGTTGATTTAAGAATTATTTTTCATAAAATGTATCAAATCTTGTTAAAGGTTAGTTGCAGACTATTTATTTTTGTTTACAATCTGACTTATATAGGCTACAAATCCATCTGAAGGTAATCAGCTGTTAAATTAAAATCACATTTTAAACCCGTTTTAACGCAAGTTGTTCAGCGCTTGAGCGTTGAAAGCGCCCTCTACAAATAAATCAAAGGCTTGGGGGTCAAAGCCGAAAAAGAAATGCCTATTTTAACTGTCTGTCGCAGGTGCGCTACATTATAAGCTTTAAAATGACACCTCAATCGTGAAAATCGGTTCAGTAGGACGCCTGAAAAAGGGATCTAACAGAAAAAACCGTATTGTATTAAGTAGTGTAAACTTTGGGGGTTCTGAGGGAACCTTAAACAGACTGGTTCAGAACATAGGCTGTGTAACTCGCATGGCAAGTGAAAGGTGACGCAAAGGAAACGTAGATTGAGTGAACACACTGTAGAGCAATAATTTCCTTTAATATACATGAACTATTAAACATACATGGTGCACTGCTTATTTACTGACCCTCTTGAAAATTATATTCTCCAAATATGTTATAGGTCACTGAGTGAACTGTTGTTCTTAGTAGAGTCAAATTTTCATAGTATTATATAAATTGAATACACATTTTATAGGTTGAAATATATTGTATTGATTATCATGTACGCTACAAGGACCTTAATAAAGATATTACATATTATATACAAGTACAAACCCTTTTACACAAAGAAAATCAAAAATGATTCTTATATTTTGATAAGAATAAACGACAAGTTAACTATAATGTCTTTCACAACTATTCACAAATGGTTAACCTTATTTTATACTTACAATTGTCCTTTATATTTACAATTGTCTATCTCACTTTCCTTCCTAAGTGGAGATAGGATCTATTTCTTAGACAGTCATTCCTTTAATGGATTTTATTTGCTTTGTTAATAAACAGTTTATTTCATTTCATTATTATTATCTTTGTTCGATACAAGTTTATTATTTAATATTTATTTATTTAAATTATTATTATTCAATTTATCCCTTTGGGTTGGACTTTTATATTCTTTCTCTGAGAGTTTAATTGAGCTTATAGTGCACCAAATTATTTTTAATTTGATTGGGGACATACCCGCTGCATCTTTCCTGGTGGACCCGTGTTACGCCCGCGTCGCCAGCCAGTTGAAGGCCCGCGTGGATCCCCGAGTCGGTGTCTCCTCTCGGAGATCTCCACTCCTTTCGGTGGTCTGCGTGATCCTCGGTGGTGTCTTCGCCCCCTCGGTGGTGTGCGTTGCCTCCTGATGGTGTGCGTCGCCTCGGTGTTGGTCTCCGGTGGCCTGGGTCTCGTTCCGGTAGGATGTCTTCCGCTGGATGTCCCTCGGTGGTGCGAGTCTCGAAGCGAAATCTCGAAGTTCGTGCGTTGGGGAGATATACTATCTCGAGGGTGCCGACGGGTGCTTAATACTGTCCGCGACGGTTTACCAACTCCTACTCAATTCAGAGTGGCCCCTGAGTTCCCCAACTTATTACTTCTACTCTTCTTCGAAGACTGATTTCCTAACTCTTCCTTTCAATTTTCCATCACTCTCCCTTCCATCGGACTTTTCCCCCGTAATGCTATTGTCACGCCCTCCTGCCAATCGGCGATGGCGAATCCGATACCTACGGAGCCATTGGGAGAACGACTGAAGTCCAGCCCTATTGTTCCGAGAATAAGGCGTGTCGCTGATGGTGAGTTATTCCAATTTTTCTAATATGATTCTTTCCACGGGAATCGAATTGATCTCGGTCATTTCCCTCCTTCCTAGTAAGACCTTGAAATATAATGCTCTCCTATTGTATGTCGTCTAGATACGTGCTTCCTCGTGGGAGCTTATAAGTTTTATTTAAACAATTTTTATTTGTTGTACTAATGTGAGAAAACCATGAATGAATCTCTTATTAAGTATTAATTTTGGACGGAGGTAACTGATCTGATTAATAGTCGATTTCCGGATAGTTTATAGTAGATAAATAAATTATTAATAAGAGCTAAATTAAATAACAAGTTTGATAAATTCCATTTATTGATTTATTTCTGGTAACAACGCCCAAAAGGTGGTGTATTGCAATACATAGTATATGGAGAAAGTATTGTTTTCGTCAAAATTTTTGAATTTAGTTGTTTGTGGATATATTCGTTTTAGTGGTCCCTGAATCCAAAAAAGTGGTTTTTGGAGTGGTGTCAGACTGCCCGTGTGTGTATGTGTGTGTGTGTGTGTGTGTGTGTGTGTGTGTGTGTGTGTGTGTGTGTGTGTGTGTTTGTGTGTGTGTGTGTGTTTGTGTGTGTGTGTGTGTGTGTGTGTGTGTGTGTGTGTGTGTGTGTGTGTGTGTGTGTGTGTGTGTGTGTGTGTGTGTGTGTGTGTGTGTGTGTGTGTTGTTATATCAGTAGTATATAAGGGTATGAATTGAGACAGTTCACTTAAATCCCTCTTAAAACCAAACGATCAGAGAATTATCAGAAAATATAAATTTAATTTAAACTTCAAAAAATTAATTTTAAGTGAAAAAGAAGGGAACTGAAAATGTTGAGTATTGTTAACAGAAAAAGATCAGTGATTTAATTTTAATTGAAAAAGATTAGAAGTATAAATATTAAGTTTCGTTAATATAACAATATATCTAAGCCAATGGCTTTTATATCAAGTTACTTTTCCTGCAAATTTTTTAAATGTGTTATATGAAGTTTCCCTTTTTAATTCCAATTCTTTTATGGCCCCAAGCCAAAGTGTCAATCCCATTTTCTAATATATATCGTTTATCATCAAAATGGTTTAAAGCTTTTTTCTTCATTTCAATAGTATATATATAAATGTTGATGACTCCTAAATAAATTTTGTTTTCTATAAATTGTTTCCTTATTAAATAAGCATTTTTTGAAATCATCGAAAGATATATTATTTTTAACAACACATTTCTTTATTCCTTTGATTTTTTTAACTTTTTCTTCTGTTATATTATTTTCAAATGTATCTAATGCATAACATTTTGCTTTTAATCCTATTGCCTCTTCTAAAATCGTTCCTTTTAATTCGTCTTTAAATTTACCAAGCACTTTCTTGTTTATCCTTGGCATTTTATATTCATTATCCTCAGGGTAATCTGAAGTATCTAACTTATTAATAAATTCTTTCATATCCTGATAAAAATCCTCTGTTTCAACAGCGAATATTTGTGAATTGGTATCTTCGTATAATAAACTAATTTTATCTCCATATCGAGGTTTCAACACATCATACCAAAATCCATACAGACATAGTTTTGATGTCTCTAAAATAGACATACCTACATATGTTGGCTTATTGAGAGTTATTGAAGTTTTTCTGAAGTGTAGAGCTGCTAAATTTTTAGTGAATAGTGTTCTGTCTTTGAAAGTTGGTTTGGCTATTAATTTTTCTATCTAAGCACTATCACTACAAAATTTTATGTTGACCCTATTTCTTTTATTTTTCATTGTTTTACTACCAAACACTGCATTATTCATAAGTTTATAAAAATCTTTTTCGAAATCATTTTTTGCTTTTGACCTGAGTTCTGTATTTAAATCTATGTAGTTTTTTAACCATGGACTCTATTGAATTTTAGGACTCTATGAATTTTTGTTAGCTTTAAACCATTTTCTAAATAGTATTTTAAATTCATGTAGTGAACCACATAGTTATTCTTGTTGTACAATGAGGTCATAAGTTTAGGTAAGTTTTCTGATCCAATCTTATTTTCTGGAGCCAATGGAAAATCATTGTGTGCATCATGCAGTTCAGTAGGATATTCTAAGTCAACCTCAAGGATATACCCAGTACTTGATTCATCACTTATTTTTGTAACATCAATGTCAGTATCACACCACTCAAAATCAGAATATAGTAAGTATTTACACATGCTCCAACCATACTCATTATTTGCATCAAAATATCCTAAGTAAACAGACTCTTTTTTCGGGTCATTCTTATCTTTCATGTACTTGTTGTTTGCTTTTGCATATCTCTTACTGCATTGTGTTATACCACCTCTAATACCATTTTCAACCATTAGGAACATGTCAATATCAGTCAGTAGTTCCATTTTTATCTTTGTTTTACGTAACATTGCATCCCAAGCAAATGCTGGTGTTGTAAAGTACCATGCTGGATCTAACTTGTATATTTTTAAACCTAATTCTCTAAAATTTTCCATTACATCAGCTAATAGAAGAACATCAATCTTGTTGTAAAATTGTGTGAATTCCTTCATGTTTTTTATATTGAATGCTTTCTAGATTGCTTCTGCATTTTCATATTCTGTAGGTTTCACTGTCTTATTATTTAGTTTACTGTGAAAACACTCAATAGGTGGTAGCTCAGTCTCATTATAGCGTTCTTCACAATCCATGTATTCGTAAGGATACGCAAGCTTATTAGTTACTAAATGTTGAGCTTTTTCAATAAATTTTGCGAGCTCAGTGAACTGATTGATATTTAGATTTCCAGCAAGAGTTTCAAGAGAAGAACTTAGGAACTTATATAAGTCAATAAATCTCAGCTGTATACATTTTGGTTCTAAATCAACGCTATAACTGAGTGCTTTGGAGAAGGAAAATATTTTTTATTCTGTGTTTGGGATCAAGTTGATAGATCTTCCATCATCTCCAAATTTGATATGTGACAATTAGCAGGGATTGTGAGTTTATACATCTTGTTTGGTTCCAACGGTATCATAGGCAAAGGATTGTCATACATTTTTCCAATGTTGATTGTTTCCTCCTTCATGAACTTATAAACTGTTTTGCAGCATATTCTCCAAAATATTCAACAGGTGCTTTGTAATCTTCGTGTTGATATTTTATGTAATAACAAAAACTAATGGGTTCGTGTTTCTGGTATTGATTAGTATTTGATTTTTCAGTCACCTTTCCATTTGCATCAATAGGTTGTTCAGGTGGTTGACAAGTAATTACTGGAATGATTCCAGTTTTGAAAGATAGCTCATTGTTATATGGCTTTGGTAATTGAGCTTCTGCAGGTTTTTGGGTAGAGCAGATAGTTTTGTGTTTGTTTAGTAAGTCAATATTAGCAAAATGAGACATGCACAAAGGACAAACTTCTCTGTGACCACATTTAACAGTAACTTGTCTTCCAATAAGCCGCCATAAATCTGTTATCAAACAGTAATGACTTATATCTTTTTCTTTTGAATAACAGATTTACATGACTTGGCTTTTCTTCTTTTGTTATTCTCAATGGTTTAGTTGATTTAGATTCATAATGAAATACTTTAACAGAAATATTAGCTCTTTTTTCAAACTTATCAATGTCAGTAATTTTTACTGGGTATTCTATGTCTTTGAAAGCGTCATCTAGTTCATGTTCATATTTTTTGTAATGACTAACTCTGCATGAATTTTTACAGGATGTATGTGAGCCAGAATAGACCAGAGAAAACACTTTGTGTCATCATTCTGAATATTTATAATAGCTTTTTTTGCTGCAACCTCCTTAGGTAGAGGGATAAAAGATGATCCTCTGAAAGTTACATATTTGTAGACACGAAGTTCCAACCTATAGATCTTATTTAAATTCCACTGAGAACCTCTAGCCTTAAAGTTTTCCATTTCTGTTGTTATTTTATGTTTGGCTTGAGGGTAAATTTTTTTAAGGTTTGTAGATGAAAGCACTACCTCATTTTCTGTTTTTAAGTTAGCTTCATGGTATTCGATGTTATCTTTTATTCCTCTTTTATACTGAGCTAACAGTAAAATATTTGCTTTTAGATTCATTTTCCTTAAACACTCTTTAAGCTTACCGTTGACAATATTTTCAACAGCGTCTAAAAATGTTGATGCATCTTTATATCCTATAGTATTTTCAATATGATAGGTTTTTAACCTACTTTTAAAAGCCGATCCTACTTCAACAGTTTGCAATTTTTTGTAAACCTTTTTCAAAAGGTTTCGAACTGAAATTAAATATTCGATGCAATTTCCTATACTTTGGTTCGCTTATAGTTCTTGGCTTCTCAAAAATGAATCCCTAAAATTTAAAACATTTTTTAGCTTGAATATTCCCATATGTTTTTTTGTCTTTGTATGTTTTGTCCAGTTATGTCTACTCACGTTTTTATGACATTTTGAACAATATATAAGGTTAGGATTATTTTTAATCCCAAGATGTTAACTGGTCTTTATATGATGTGACCAATTTGATCGACTGATGTTTTTGTCGCACGTCTTACAATGTTTTAATTCAACCATTTCTATTTTATTATATAATTACAAATTTTTAATTCAATTTATAATCCCAATCCTTTAACATATGTGGTCAATTTTCAAGATCCAAGGTTCTTGAAAATATAACATGAGAACTTACAACAGAGACTGTATTAGAAATGCCAAGAAATTCATAGGAGGTTTATTCTTGTTGTGTATTAGAAAACCATACCAGTCTATTCTGTCCTTATATAAAAGCAGGAATGCTTCTGATAATTTTTGCGTCATGCTTATTTCTCTCCACTGCACTTTATATTGAAATTCCATAATGAAATGTTCTGATAGCTCTTGACAGTGAGATATACGCATCCAATCAAGTTTATGTTGGAAATCTCTATTAAAGTTTTCTGATAATTTCTGCATGCTAACCCCATCCCAGTCTATGTAGTCAATAAACTCACGGAGAATTCTTCAGACAATGTTTGATCAAACGATATAGATTTCCAGTTTACTTTATTAGCAAATTTTCGAATGAAATTTTCCGAAAGGGTTTGATATTCAGAAATATTATCCCAGTTGACCATGTCTATAAATTCCTTAATAAAATCCTCAGAAGGTTTTTGGCTTATTGAGACTTTATCCCAATCCACCTTATCACTAAATTCCCTTATGAAATTTTCAGTAAATTTTTGGTATTGAGATATAAGGGTCCAGTTAACTTTATATTTATATTTTCTTATAAATTCCTCTGTTAATTTCCCCCATTCATCTCCTTTATAGCCTTCGCTGATGATTTTCCACTGTTCATTGGTTAAATTCAGTAATAGATCTTTTGATGAGTTTTCAGCATAATACTGGAGAATATAATATTCTAATTCAAGATTTTTTCGTTTTCAGCTTTTAGAAAGAGATGATCCAGCATGTCAACTGCAATGCTTAGATTTATCTTGTCCTCATCACACAAATTACCGCATATTTGATCATAAATTGGTTTTATTGATAAAATATCCATTTTATATTAGTATCTAATCCTTTAACATATGTATTCAAATTCAAGAACTAAAGTCCTTGAAAAATAACACTTGAAAATTTACTGAAGTTTAATCAAATTTTTTGTAATATCGTAAGAGAATTTTGTTGGTGATACAACCACAACATATGCCACAGTAGTTGTTCCTGTTATAGCACTGGAACAATCTAGATCAATTTGAATGTCATTTTTGACCTTTCGTTTAGCACTGGATGAAGCGATGTGTCTATCACAGTCAATGGATATAGCTTGATAAACTGATCCAAAGATAAATGTACGTCATCATCACCAAATTTAGATCTTCTAAAGTTCTGGTACATGTCGTACAGAATCATATGCTTAGAGTTGGTGATATCCAAGTTCTGCAGTTCTTGAGGATACATTTCTCTATTGGTCCCCACTACAGCATTTTTTACGTTACAGTGATCAAATCCATTTGGATTTTTCTTTTGATTATTTGACCGATCAGTCTGAAGACCAATGATGATAAATTGTGGATTGAAAATATTTCTGTATAAATTTGTGATATCAAACGAGAAAGAACATCCAGTCACTCCTTTATGTTCGATACACTGCCATTGAAAATATTTATACAACAGTTTATCACTGTCACTGAGAGATTTTAATGAATCGATCAACTGAATTTTACTTGTTGGCACATATTCAACTAACGGAACTCTTAATGTGAAACTTTCAATCACGAATTTTCCATCAGCAGGTTCAGTGCCACCAGCTTCTGTTCCTCTCCAGTGATATATTGTATCATTATCTTCTGCACGAATAAAGGTAATCTCAAAACCACCTTTAAACATTGGATAACGTAAACTGTCAAAAAATCCAAGTCCAAGATGACCTAGTGATCCATAAGCTTCAAATTTACCACCACCAGTAAAATTAGAGACAAATCCACTAGAGTATAAGGTGTGTCTTTTACTTTGAGAATATGAAATTAATCCCTTAATTGTACTTGCAATTCCAGGAAGTTCAACTGTATCAATTGAAGTGTTGTGTTTTCTCACTTCAACTCTTGAGAATAAAAATGCTGCAAAATTATCAACTAATTTTATTGTTGATCAAGCTGCATAATCAGAACCATCAGCTTTCTTTACTAGTTTGCCAGTGATGTGATACATAATTCTTCCATCGTAAAATGAATCTCCGTGATCCAGTTTAAACATTGTGTAGTTATTTGGTCTGTTGAAATTCAGATCACTTACAGGCATGACCGTTCTAAAGTCCCTCCTGATAATATCGCTCGAGTATTCATTATATATTTTATTCATCTTCCTTTTATTATACAGATACAATTTTTTACACAAGATCCGGATATACGTTTCCAGTGGTAGTTAGACCCAGTCCTAATTTACGTTTCGTCCACATAGCTCCTGTTGTTACCAATGCAGGTAATCTCTCTTCCAGTAAATTAGCATCATCAGAAATGCTGATAAAATGTTTTTTCTGTAACTTTTTATCAGCAGCCCAACGGTCTTCAGTCTTTCTGTGATCACTATACCAGATATCATGTTCTTTGGCTGCTTCATCCAATTTGTTCCTGGGGCGTACAGAATTGTTTAGAAATTGAATTGTTTGAAATGTGTTTAATGTTTTTATCAATTAAGGAAAATGCTTGAAATGAAAGTCACTGATTGAATTAATGCAGTGTGTTTATTGAAATGAGATAAACTGTTTAAACTGTATAAGAAATGTATAAATTGTTTACTGTCTACTGAATGTTTAAGAAATGTATAAGGGTCGAACAGACTCCACGTCTGCGTGGTGACTCGGACCGTGTTTTAGACGAGACTGGCTGAGTGCCCGCCAACGGACTGCTCCTTTTTAACCCCCACTACCCTTTGGGCACAAAGGGTAGTGATGGAACAAGGACAAGCCTTTGGGCGCGCAAATACCGGTAATACTGAAAGACATCTCACTAAATATTTTATCCCTTTAACAAGAGAGGTAGAAAAACAAGAGCAATAAATTTTTACAGATGTATGTTTTAATGGGTGTTCACTCATTAAAATAGATTGGCATGTGACGTAGCGCTAACCGGGTTAGCGATTGGTTTGGCATGTTGCCTAGAAAATAGGATAGGATATAGAGAATGCATCTTTATTTCAATACTGTATAGGAAGTGTTGACCTTGGAAGCGCTAACCGGGTTAGCGGTTGACTCATTGCCAGGCAGCAACTGAGTGATTCTCAAGTTGCAGTGAAAATTACATTTGATTAACATTTTGAATTGTTTTTTATTTTTATTTTTATTTTTTATATTTTTTAAGGAAAATCAGGAAAGGATAACATTTATTTAATAAATAAAAATCAGCTTATTCCTTGGTTTTCCAGAACTTTGCATATTCATCAACTTTCAGCATTTCCAATAAATCTTTTTTCAGTTTCATGAATTCTTTAAAAGTTAGTGCCAGTTTTGCAGTTTTGGATAATTGTTCACTAAGTTTCCCACTGAACGGAGGTTTCTGGCATAGCTCTCAGAAATATTAAAATTGTTCTTGATGTGTGTTCCCCATGTTTCGTCAGTTTCCCGTTTCTTAAACTCTCTATAGTACAGTTCTAGATACAATCCACAAGCGGCATATAGACAAAAACAACTTGGCTTGTCGCTTTTTAAAAATGTCTTTACATTTAGTTAAAAAAGTAAATACAGCCTGCATATCCTCTTTGTCAGGAAGTTGGCCTAACAAATTGTCACTGTTGTTCACATCAAGATTTTCAACCAAAAGCCCACACCGTTTTTATGAAGCTTCTTCGAAACATCACAACTGGTTTCCTTGGCTGAAAGTTCTATCAGTTTTTTTAACCCAAATTTTGGTCGTTTAGGTACGGATAAATCACCAAACTCAAGTTTCTCCCTAACATCTGATAAATCACTGTCCTCAAGAACACGAATTACGTTGATACATTGTTCTTGGTAGGTTTTAAGTTTGCGCACTTCATCATAAAACTCAAACTCAGGATCAAAAGCAATCTTCATGTACTTGTGACATACTGAAACAGCCGCACTGATTAATTGGGACTGCACTGACTCACTGGAACTGTGTATTTCCATGTGATTATTATTCTGGTATCACAAGGTCACTGCAGCAAATGCACTGCTGCCAATCGCGCTACCAACTTAAATACTGGATGCATTCATATTTCCCTGGCATTAATATAGTTTAATTTCCACACATGTTCTATTCTTATTTAACACAATATTTTGAGCTTTTATCATTTCAACTTTACACCATTTTTAAAATTTAGCTCTGATAATTCGCGAATAATTGAATTAAAATAATATTTGCATTATTATTTTACCAAGGATCTGCATCGCATATGCTGCAAGTGTTAGTGTAATGTTATTGGTCTACTCCAGCAACTGCGCTCCCGCAGGCGCAATTTGCGCATTGCGAGAGAAATAGTGAAAATGTAAAATGTTTTTACTTGAATAAAGAGGTTTTGAACTTGAACTTGAACACACACACACACACACACACACACACACACACACACACACACACACACACACACACACACACACACACAGTTGGCCTGTGGCAGTCTGGCAGTGAGGTCGTGTTATCAGTTGCTCCTTGACCTAACCTATATCCTGCTGATATATTGGAAAGTACTTGGAATCGTATGGGACAGCCTAGGCGAGATTCGTGGAAGTGTAATAATTATACTGGTAAGGGGAAAACAGCCAAGGATAATGGTAAGGATAATATAGGTAAAGAACAGATTAGTAAATTGCATGAGGAGTTTCTGTTAAAAATGGAAAGCACAATAAAGCAACAGTTTGCTGAGCATGGCAAACAGGTTAATAAACAGATTGAAGAAGTTCACAAATCTTTGGAATACTTTTCTGGTAAGCTAGATGAGTATGAAGCAACTCAAAAAACTGTTAATAATCAAATGAAGGGGTTACAGGAAGTTTGCACTAATTTACAAAAAGAAAATCAACAATTGAAAAAGGACCTAACCTCTTATAAAATTCAATTGGAAAACTTAGAACAAAATAATAGGAATAAGAACGTTCAAATTTGAGGGTATACCAGAACAGATGAAAAACTAAATGTTGTTATTAACAAACTTTTAGAGGTAGCTAGTATGAGCATAAACCCAAACACTGATGTGCAAGCTGTGCATCGTATACCAACTAGGCGTGAAAAAGGTCCTAGGCCTATTGTTGTGCAGTTTGTTAATAGGCAGGTACGTGAAAATTTGCTGGTTAAGTGTATAAAATTAAGAATTCAATGAACTGAGTTTGTTGCGAACGTACCCGAAACCAACGTGTATGTGAATGTTCACTTGACACCTTTTAACAAAGACCTACTCTACCAAGCGAAAAAGCTAAGGGATCATGGATGGAAGTTTATTTGGACTGTTGAAGGAAAGATTTTTGCAAAAAAATCCAATGAAGGAAGAAGAGTTCAAATTACTTCACTGGACCAAATTGAGAAACTTATCTCAGATGGACATAAAAGGTTGAATGTGTCAAAGGTGTCATAGGACGGGGTGTTAAGTAATGTCTGTATTTTTTCAATTAATAATAATGTCAAACAACACTCTGGGAGGGAAAATTAATATTTTTAATTTAAATATTCGAAGTCTGGGGAGACACTTTGATGAACTATGCATATATCTTAACAGTCTCTCATTAAGATACAATATAATAGTTTTAACGGAGGTCTGGATCAAGAGTGGGGAAGAAGATAAGTACCAGATAACGGGATATGACATGATACTATAGCCAAGGTCCATAGGCGTCGCGTGAACCCAACCTTTGGGGGGGCACAGCTGACCGGGGGGCCTGGGGGGTGTGGAATACCTCCCAGATCAGCGGGGGGTCCGGGGGTTCCCCCCTGGAAAATTTTGGTTTTTTCGTACTCAAAAGTGGGGTTTTCAGCCTTAAATCTGTGAAATATACAGAACTAAAAAGCTTAGTTTTTTACGATTTTCAAAGTAAATCCTCGGGAAAAGTTCCACTACATATTACTTAGATTTTTATCACGTGATTGTTGAAGAATTTTTACCTAAAAACCATTGCAGTTATTGTTTTCTATGTTAAGAAAATAGGCGGTCGAAAATAACTCTTATTCACGATTCCCCAACTTTCCTAGCCGTTTCATTGCCGTTAATGTCATTCTCGTGGCATTCTCGTCTGCAGCTTGCAGGTTAAACGCCACTTGAATGTCAGAATGACAGGTACTAGGCGGACAGTGCACAGAGTGACCAACCTTCGCCCAGTCAAAGAACGGGCCTACTCAATGAATGTATATCTCTTCATCCATCCTCTTTGTTTAGCCAAATAATTAAACTTATATAAATTGAATGTAATAACGATTAAATATAAAAATACAAGGGAATTACAACAATTACTATGGTAAAACTAAACATCTAACTTAAAAACAACTGGTTTAAATTACTTATGAGTGAGTATAGAAAGAACTTCAGAGAATAGCAGACAATAATTTTTATTCGGATTTTTAATGTTGTTTGGCGGCTACAAAAATAACCTTTTTTATGTTGAGGGGGCACGTGCCCCCCGTGCCCCCCCGGCGCGACACCTATGCCAAGGATAGAGAATAAATCACATGGACTCTAGCCTCCAATACTCATACCGGCTCATCTCGTGTTCTACAGCAGAAATAATACATGTTGAATTTAATGTTACCTTCAACAATAGTTCTTTAAGTATAACACTGTTTGGGGTTTATAGAAATTGTAAATATACATTTAAGGAATTTCAAGATGATTTTATAAGTATTTTGCAGACAACAAACGACCCTACTATAATTATAGGAGATATGAATATATGTTTATTGAAAGAGATGGGTTCAGCTAGGGATTATTTAAATTTAATTTCGTCGTACGGATTTCAAAGCTTGGTGAATATACCAACTAGAGTTTTTAATGACACTGAAAAATGTATTGACCATTTATTATTAAGAAATTCAAAAAAATTAAATTATGAAAATGATATTCTAAAATTGGAAATAACTGATCATTTTGCTCTCAGACTCACTTTATGTGCAGGTAGTATAACGGTAAATGAAGTAAAGTTTATTAAGGTTTTGGATCAGAGGCTTCTTTGCAGACAGTTAAATTTAGCTGACAAATTTAGCTGGAACCCGGTGTATAATGAAATATGTAAATAAGTGTGTGCAACATTTTTATAAGATATATAACAATTGTTATGATAATGCTTGTTTAAAAAAAAAACTTAACAGTAAAAATAGAAAAAGGAATGAATGGATTTCAGATCACCTTATTTATTTAATAAATAGAAAGAATAAAAAGTTTATCATGTACAATAAAGATATAAGTAATTTAGTTTTAAGATCAGAGTATAAGAGGTATGCTAAAAATTTTACAAAACAAATAAAGAGGGAAAAGTTGAATTATTTTTCATAATTAATGGATCAGTGTCAAGGTGATTCCAAAAAATACTGGAATTATTTAAAAAATTATTAAAAGAAAGAAAAAGTCTTAGACTGTATAAACATTAACAATGAGTTAGTTAAGGTGGTAGAAAATGAAAAATTGTTGCTGATGGATTTAATTCATATTTTACAAATATTATTTCATCATTAAAACATGACGCTTTTGGATGTGACCTGTTTAAAGAGAACAATGATTATATTTGTGAGGAGCTTTTTCTTAATTTAGAATGTAACTTTGAGGAATTGTTAAATTTCATTAAACACATAAAAAATAAGCCTAGTTCTGGCATTGATGGGATAACCATTAGTACAATTAAGTAGAATGTGAACCTCTTTGCGCCATTGCTCCACAGTATTTTTGTTAAATCTTTGGATCAGAGGATTGTTCCTGTAGAATTTAAAACTGCATCGGTTGTGCCGATTTATAAGACAGGTGATCAATCACTTTTTTCCTCATACCGCCCTATATCTGTAATAAGCACTGTGGCAAAAGTTTTTGAGAGTTTAATTAAGAAGCAGATACTGAGTTATTTTTATATTAGGTCTTGGTTCTCCAACACTCAATATGGGTTTTTACCCGGTAGAGGTACGGATTTAGCCATAGAAAACCATGTGTTTTATTTAATTACCAAGCAACAGTTTTGTTTAGAAGAGAGTTGTTTGAAAACATAATGGTGGTTTTTGAAATAGGCTAGATAATTTTGAGATGAGTTGGAATATTTTTATTTAGTAATAATAACAATTATCGCCCTGCAATAGTTTGGCGAATGACTTTTTGATCTGATTCGATGGTTTCCCGGCTTTCGATCTGCATTCTGCAATCTGCGGTTAACCTTTAAAACTATTAATAACCGCCCATATGTTAAACTGCCGACTGATAGCGCTACACTGTTTCGAACTTTCAACCCTTTACTATACGATACCCTATTTGATAATTCTGAGACGTATTGGCAAATCTGCGAACAAATGCCGTCAAATTCTTCAGACTCGATATATAAAAGGTTTTGGACAATAATTTTTATCGTGAGCGAAGCCACGGGAAACTGCTAGTATTATTTTTTTACAGTAGCTTTATTTACAATCTGTTTCAGTATAGTAGAAACAATAAGTAAATTTGATAAATTTGAACAACTTGAATCAGAATTTGTTCATTAACAAAACTGATACGGGTAAAACACTAATATGTCACTTAACATTGAAAAAATTGTACTAAAATTTAGATACTAGGTCCAGAATGTTATATCGCTTGATTCGATAAATATGCTCAATGTTGTCCAGCAGATTGTGCCAAATAATTTGGGCGAGAGTCCAATTTTGTCAGATATTTTTCACCGTAATTTTGAATTTCTCCTCTAACGAATGGAATGTTTGTGTCATTATGAATAGTTGTGTTGTTAACGTACCATGGAGCTTGAAAAATTGAACGAAGAACTTTTGATTGAAATCTTTGTAAAATTTTGATATTGGAGTCACTAGTGGTTCCCCACAGTTGAATTCCATATGTCCAAATCGGTTTCAAGATGACTTTATAAACTAGTAATTTATTTTTTACTGATAATTTTGAGTATTTGTTTAAGAGCCAGGACAAATTTCTATATTTCAAATTTAGGGAAAGTCTTTTATGCCAGACATGTGAGCGCCACGTCAATCTTCGGTCAAGATACAGACCCAAGTACTTGACTTCATTAGTCTGTGGAAGTGGGACGTTATTCAGCAAAACAGGCGGATAGTCGTTGGTTCTCATTGTAAATGTCACATGAGTAGATTTTCCCTCATTGACCTTGATTCTCCAAGTTCCAAGCCACTCAGACAAATCGTCCAGTTCCAATGGTAGGAGTTCAGAAGCAGTTCTTGGCAGTTCATAACATGCCATAATAGCTGTATCGTCGGCGAAGATAGCTAGGGTAGGGTGACGTCATCAGATGTTAGTATGTCAGCTGTGAATAAAGTATATAAGATAGGCCCTAGAACACTGCCTTGGGGTACGCCTGCTTCGATTTTATGAAGTTCAGTACAGGAATCTTTAAACTTTACCCTGAAAAATCTTTCGGATAGATAAGTCTTAATAACACTAAAGTAGGAATGCGGAATGCGAAGTTTCAGTTTGTAGAGAAGCCCGTCATGCCAAACTTTATCAAAGGCTTGGCTGACATCAAGAAAAGCTGCCGAACAATATTTCTTGGTTTCCAATGCCTCTTTTACGTTGTTTACTACCCTATGGACTTGTTCTATTGTCGAATGTCTTTGACGAAACCCAAATTGGTGGTGAGGTATCAGGTTGTTCTCGTCAGCTACAGTCATGAATCTTTTTAGGAAGAGCTTCTCAAAAACCTTTGAAGTTATGGGTAGAAGGCTTATGGGTCTGTAGACTTTACTTCATGTGGAGGTTTTCCTGGCTTACCAACCATTACTATGTCCGATACTTTCCACTGGGCAGGGAAATGTTCTAAGCGCAAGATTGCATTAAATATAAACGTCAGGAATATAATTGCTTTTCTTGGCAACTCTTTCAATATTTTTCCGGTTATAAGATCCTGGTGATTTAAATGGACTTAATTCGTTCTTTATAAATTTAGATACTTCCGAAGGTGTAAAAGGAGATACGGGAAGTGTTAGTTGGTCAGGGGAACCTAAAAATTCTTCTAACTCAGGATTTGGAGTTTGGTTCGTTTCATTTGGTTTAAATACATCACTGAGATGCTTTGCAAAGGCCTCAGCTTTTTCCTGGTTGCTTCTAGCCCATCTACCATTTGATAATGTTATCGGTGGAACTGGAACTCTTGGTTGAGTCAAAGATTTTGTTATTTTCCAAAGAGAATAGTTAGTGTTTTCAGACGGAGAAAGATTAGAAGTAAATCTGTTGAAATTATCGTTATTAAACTTAGATATAATTCGCTTAAGTTCCTGGGCAGCCCGGATGAAATTTGTTTTGTCGTGACGATTTCTTGAATTTTGCCAAATTCTCATGTCTTCTCTTTTCGGCTATTTTCTTCTTGATATGCAAAGGGTAGTTAAATTGTTTTGCAACTACAAGTTCATGATTTGGTGTTGCCTGCCGAGCACATTTTTTAATTATACCGTTGAACATCTCCACAGCTTCTTCAGTATCTTCCTCAGATTTCAGTGGGATTTTCAATGTTAAGCTTTCATTAACAAGTTTTCTAAAATAGTACCAATCAGTAAGTTTAGAAGTTAACAGAATTGGATGTTCTACAGTTATTCGGGATCTGCTTAAGGTGACAATCAAGGGCGAATGGTCAGAAGTCAAGTCAAGGGAAGACTTAATGCTGGTGTATGCTTGGGAGATTCCTTTAGAAACTACGATATCTAGTAAGTCCGGTACTTTTCGCGGATCAGTGGGCCAATAAGTCGGTTCACCTGTTGAAAGGAATTGATAGTTATTGTTATTGATGGTTTGTAGGAGATTGCGACTCCTGGGATTGCAGAGTCTTGATCCCCACATAGTATGTTTAGCGTTATAGTCACCTCCCGCCAAAAATCTCGGACCAAGGGTATTAAAGAAGTTGTAGTAATGTTGTTGTGAAATATTGTGTCGAGGGGGAGTATATACAGCTGAAATAGTTAGAGGGCCTGACCAATCCTCAATTACAACGCTAGAGGCTTGAATATGGTCAAAGAACTAGGGATTTCAAAGTGTTTTATGCTATTTTTCACCAAAACTGCTGAACCTCCATGAGCAGTGTTATCTTGGGGATTACACTGATACAACGAGAAAAAAGGAAACTTAAAATAAGAACCATCAGTAATATGGGTTTCAGATATTAGCATAATGTCTATTTTATCGTTATTTAAAAATAATTTGAGTTCTTGAGAATGGTTACTCAAGCCATTAGCATTCCATAAACCAATTCTGAGAGAATTAATCATTTCAGCTTGGATATGACCGTTGACAATAAGTTCATTAATGTACTTAACTGTTCCGCTTGTTGAAGCATAATTTTCTCAATTTTACATAAGAATTCTTGAATAGACTTATTTGCATCGCTATCATTGTTAGCCGTAGTTGTGTATTTGAAGTTACCTTAGCGTAAGCTCGTGCTGGATCGGCTCGAGCACTAGTTGAAGGACTGTGGACAATTGGGCGTTCCTCTTCTCTGGGATTGACGATCTGAGTCTGGTGGGTATTAATTTTCCTTTTGATCGGCTGAAGAGATTTTTGTTTCAGTTCCCGGTATACAACGCAGCCTTCATAATTTGCTGGGTGCGTACCATCACATAGAACACACTTAGGTGGGGTAGTGGTAGGTTTTGTGCAAGTTTGGGTGTCATGTCCCTGTCCACACTTTACGCACCTCAAAGAATGCCAGCAATATGTCTTGGTGTGCCCATAGTTTTGGCATTTCTTGCACTGGACAATGTCAGTTTTTTTATGAGGAGACTCAACAGTAATCTTAGCATTCAATAAGTACTGAAGGTTGAAAATATCTTTGTTATGGTTGTTTGGCTCAAGATCAACAAAGAACATAGAGAGTGGCAGCTTGGTTTTGTACTGTCGCATGTTCACTACATTACGGACACTGAGTCCGCGGTCTTCTATTGCATTTTTAATATCAGTAACATCCGTTGAGTAGTGAATGTTTTTCAACACAACTCGATAAGGTCGATCTTGTTTGATTTGATAAGTATGGAGTTTTACTTTTGTTTCCTTTAGCTTATGTACCAGTTTACGATAAGCACATCGAAGTATATAAACAACTGGAACGCTAAGTATGGGTTCACAAAAGCGCGCCGTAGTGGCAGCCTTCCCCCACCACCATGATCGACCCAGCGGAAATGAGCCAATGCATTGAAAGGCGCGCGAAGTTGTTAACTCGCTCCTAGCCTTCAATAACACAGTTTAAGTACAATGATATTTATATATTCGGAATCTGCATTAAATGCAGAATGCAATGGTATAAATACATTTTACTTTTAATTTTAATTAGAATTTTCACAGTTAAAAAAATGTTAAGAATTATCTCATTGTGACATGAAAAAGTTAGTATGCATGGTTTTTTATTTTTGCGCTAGAAGTAAACTTTAAGCGTCAAAGTTGTAGTTAGTTAAAGATATGATATTCAACATGTAATCAGGCAGTTTACAATAAAGTGTGCAGATATTTTGCAGTAGAGTGATTAATAGCGCGACGAGGTTGATTTTTAAGTCGCACCAACCTCCCTCAGTCCAGCAATTCTTTAAAATGTTTTTGCTACTCAATCATTGTAAAGCTCAATTAATGTTAACTTTTTTAATAGTTGATATAAGTTGAAGAATACAATCATTCTATAAGTGAGATCATACATGTTATTTACATATAGAAGATAAATGCCAATACCGCGGCATCGGGCTGCCGTTCAGTTGAAGAAACTAAATTGAAACTGGGTCTCAGCTCCTCCGTTGAATGAAATACTCCATGAAATACTCCATGAAATACAGTTATTTACTGTATACTCATTCCTATATTTAAAAAAATAATGCCAAAGTCCAATTAAAAAGGCTCTTCAATGACATGCAGAGCAGCGGTTCGAAGAAGGCGCTTTCCTTGCGTCACCTCAGCACAAATATACAACTCAGTAAATATACAACTTTGTATATACAAAAGTTGTATATTTACTTCGATGTGCATGCGCCGCTGTGGCCGCTGACTAGTCTCCAAAGGAACGACAAACTCAAATGCTAGGAACATAATGAATTTATATAATAGAAATAAGTTAGGTGTGAGACAAAAATTCAAGAAATTGGTTTTATTTCAAAATATGTAGTCAAACCTTTGTACTGTATTTAAACACGATTGTGGAAAGTAAAACATATTCTTAGAAATACTGTTTTGTATTATTAACCCTTTCCTCTTATACGTGATATGAATTTTAAAAAATATACGAAATAAAAAAAGGGAATCAAACACTTTTTTACTAATCGTGTCTTCGTAACATGATCAAAACACTCCTATTGTTAAGGAATACTCCTAACAATTAGATTTGTAAATTTATTGTTAAATTGTTTGCTATTGCCTTAAAGTTAAATACTTCCTAGGTTTAGTATTTATGACCTTATAAATTACTTGCTCTGAATATTTTTATTTGCTATTTCTCATTAAATACCAAACAAAGTAGATAGTAAACGATTCCTTGTTAACAAATGGGGACTACCAGTCCTCGTATATGCAGTCTACATGTTATATTTTAATTTACAGTACCATAGCATGTAAATAGTTTACCAAGAAGGTGATAATACAGCATTTAACCTGTAGTGTAACCTGTAATAAAAATTTTTAATATAAATACTGATTGTACTCAGAAAGTTTCAAGAAGTACCGTAAACGAAAAGAACAATGGAACCAGGGAGGACGGCCCGCGGCGCGACTTATAAAGAACCTCGTCGCGCTATTAATCACTCCATCACACACGACTAACGAATTTTATTTGATATTGCTTGGTTATATTCTGAAGATCATCTCATTAGCTACAACTTTCACGCTTGAAGTTTGCTTCTGACCAAAAAATAAAAAAAATCCTAGCTTAGTAAATTTTTAATGTCAAGATGTAAAAATCTTTTGTTATTTTCAGATATTAAAATTCGAATTACACTTTAAATAATAATATATTTATACGGTCAGATTCTGAATTTAATGCAGATTCCAAATCTATAAGTATAATTGCACTTATCCTATCGTATAGACGGCCAGGAGCGTATTAACAACCGCGTGCACGCTTGAGTAACTGACTCATCTGCGTTGGGTCCATCATGGTGGTGGGGAAGGCTGCCAAGACGGCGCGTTTTTCATCCGTCAATTCTGATCTACCCAGTGTTCCAGTTGTTTATATACTTCGATGGATTGTTAAGTGGATTGATTTTAATTTTGTTCTGGTTTTTGTACGTATAACTGTCTTTTGAGATGACAGCCTCAACTGAAATAACTAGGCTTGAGATGTTTAACACATCAGGAATAAATATTGGCTGAGGCTTGGGTTCACGAGCGGAGGGCTGGTGCGTCGTGTTATTGCCGTCAACAGAGTCGGTATCACTAATAGAGTCAAACAATATCATTATACAACTATTGCTGTATCTGATTTATTTAAAAGCAGCAAAATAGACCATATTAAAGGTAATAAAAATGTTTCTTTTGTTGATGTAAATGTAGCCAAACAACTTTTGTCGGGGCACGACTGGTCCTCAGTAATCGCGGCTGAGGACGTGAACGTGGCCTGTAATGAGTTTGTGCGGCAGCTTCAGGTTATAATTGGTCAAGCGACAAGAAATAAAACTTTTTCTTCAAAAAATATTAAATTGAAACCTTGGATTACCTCAGGGCTTCTCAAATCAATCCGAACTAGAGATAAAATCAGTAAACAGATTAAAAAACAACCTTTCAATCCCGGCCTTCGCATCCGATATAGTAACTATAGAAATATATTAAAAATGGCGATTAAAACGGCAAAAATCAATTATTATCAGCAAAAAATCAATAATTCTAAAAATAACAACATCAGGCTTCTGTGGAAAAATATTGCGGAAATCATTGGAATCAATAAAAAAAGGATTCATTTCCTATTGAACACTTTCAGCAGTGTGGGGTACATCTGTCTGGTCGAGATAATGTTAGGCAAGTTGCAAATGCGCTGAATGATTATTACGTAGGTATTGGAGCCAACCTCGCCCGCGCCGTTACCCCTGTGAGAGAAAATATTGTGAACGATGCAGATTTTTGTGTTGAGGCCACCTTCAATCTGTCTCCTGTATCTGAAGAGGAACGCTTCAAAATAGTTCGTGATTTAAAAGGCGGTTCCGCACCCGGTGTGGATGGTATTCCCGCAAATGTAATCAAAGAAAATTTTCAAAATCTAAAAACACCTCTTTTACATATTATAAATAGTAGTTTTTCACAAGGCGTTTTTCCTAGTGCATTTAAACTGGGGAAAGTTATTCCTATATACAAAGGGGGTGTAAAAAACCAATTCATGAATTTCAGATCAATTACACTTGCTAGTGTGCTTGCAAAAATTTTAGAAAAATGTGTGAGAAGCCAATTGGAAAAGTATTTAACGAACCACAATATACTTTTTGATAAACAATTTGGATTTCGTAAAGATAAAAATTTAAATGATGATCTATTTCAATTAACCAAGAATATTCATGAAATCGTAGGTAAGAATATGAAACCTCTTTTAGTTTTTATAGATTTAGCTAAAGCGTTTGACACAGTGGATAGAGATTTACTTTTAAGAAAGTTGGAATGTATTGGTATAAGAGGTACATCTCTTGAGTGGTTTAGAAATTACTTTCTTGATAGATTTCAATTAGTGTCAATTTTGGGCGAAAACAGTTCTCCGAAAGAGATAAGCTACGGTGTTATTCAGGGCTCATCTTTGGGTCCGTTATTGTTTTTAATTTACATCAATAACCTGGGGAAAGTCAACAAAGGTAGTGGTGGAATATATCTTTATGCAGACGACACGGCCCTGCTCTTTGAGGGGGGCAGTTGGAGAGAGGCCTACATTAGCGCGGAGCGGGGTCTCCTCGCTGACAAGCGATGGTTCGACCAAAATAAATTGACAGCAAACTTGTCAAAAACTAAATGCATGCCTGTCTCACTCAGAGCAGACTCAGACCCGGTAGATTTAGACCTAAGATTGCATAGTTGTGGTACCGAGAATGAATGTGAGAGTGTTGAATGTGTGAATGAATATAAATATCTGGGAGTCGTGTTTGGTCATCGGCTTAGGTGGTCTGGGCACATTGACCTTATTAGGAATAAATTGCGTAGATTTATATTTATTTTCTCTAATATCTCAAGAATATTACCCATACCTCTCATAAAAAGTGTGTATTTTGCGTATATACAATCTCTTTTACAATGTGGGAATTTAGCTTGGGGTGGAGGATACAAAAGTACTCTTAAGCCAATTGAGACGTTACAAAAAACAATAATTACCGCTGCCCTTTGGAAGACGTTTTGTTACCTCACTGAAAGTCTTTTTGATGAATTTAAAGTTTTTAATCTACCGCAACTTTACATGAGAACACTGTTATTATATATCTTTAAAAATAAGTTAACCATGGTACCACCCCCATGGAACCACTTATTAACTTATTTAAAGATATATAATTTTTACCCAACCTACTCATAAGTACGCCACAAGATCTACCGTAAGTACTGGCATTCAATTTCCTAAAATTTACAAAACCATAAATCGAACGTCTGCCCATTATATTGCAAGTATTACATATTCAAATTTACCAGCTTATCTAAGGCACCCTGAACCATGTAACTTCTCACGTTATAAGAAAATGGTAAGTAAGTGGTTAGTTGACATTGGCCGATTGCAGATTGATCATTTGTTTACATCTTTATACTCATGATTCGTACGGTATGACTCAATCAACTGTTCATGCTTGCATACGTGCATGTGCGAATGTGAGGTGAATATGTTGCTCTGCTGTGTGCATGCGGTCTGCGTATGTGTATGGATGATTGAATGTTTGTGCGAGTGCGTGCGGGCTGCGGGTGCGTATGTGTTGTGTGTGTGCGTGCGTGCGTGTGGATGAGTGCGTCGGTATGCTATGTGCATGTGTGGTGTGCCGGCCAGGTCTTAGTTATCTCTTTGTATCTTTATAGATATCTCAGTATATTCCTTATAGGTTTCGATTACGTCTGCATGCGCGTGTGTCTGTGTCCTCAATGTGATTGGTCCTAACTTTTTGTTTATTTCTTCAATGAATGATAAGCTTTCTTTGTTTTAATTGTAAGCAGTGCTTCAAGACTGAATGAACTCATTTCCCTCGTACGGGCATGCCTATAAGGGGAATATTTCCAATTTAAAATACAGTTATAATTGTAATGTATTGTATTTATTTATTTATGGAAATAAATCATTCATTCATTCAAAAAAAGTGTGGGTAATTGTGAACTGGGGGAATTGTGGACGATGGCTTTAACTTGTTACTTGTTACTTGTAGTTTCCATCCGTTGGCTCGATGAGCGTTGGATAGGTCAAAGTGCTGTCATTGATTCAGCCACTAAAAGGTATGGTTGGTTAGGAGGGGAGGGTCAGAGACCTATAAAAACACATACACAGGGGGTTACATTGCCTGGTGTGTTCTATTATACCTTCCACAGAAAAAAAACAATGCAGAATCAGATAATTTTTAAGTGTGATTTTAAATTTTTTGTCATCAACTTTGGTAGAAATGAAATCAGGCAGCATATGATAAAATTTCAAGCCAGCGTAAAGAGGTTTTTTTCAAGAACTGACAATCTATGAAAGGTGGAAAATTTAGATTTGAACCGAGTGTTGTGAGTTTGATTTCTTTCACATGAGTTCATTAGTTTTTGATTCCTAATGTACATTACAAGTTCATAAAAATATAAAGATGGCACGGTCAAAATACCTAGGCTTATGAAATAATTTTCGCAATGTTCACGAGGAGCGAGCCCAAAGATAATGCTAGTGGCCTTTTTTTGCCAGGTAAAAATTTTCCCTAAATGAGTTTTATAGCCCCCCATAAGGCGATGGAGTACATGATATGAGATTCTAGTAGGCTAAAGTAAACTATTTTAAAAACATTCAAATTGCAAAATTTACCAACTCTTCTCAACACAAACAGCCCTGAAGCAAGCTTTTTTTCTATTTTTTCTATTTGGTCGGCCCATGACAACCCATCGTTCAACCTCACTCCTAGGAAATCAGAAGAGTTGGAAGGATCCAGCATGTCCCAAGACATTCAAATCATCAATTGCTTTGGACCTCCTCAGTTGACATGTACTTTTGCAGAGATACCCCGTCTTTTCGATGTTTAAATTTAGTGTGTTGCTGAGGAAATATTGAGCAAGAGAAAAGGTGACAATTTCCAGATTTTGGACATTATTGTTTTTGGTGAAAAGAGTGGTATCATTTGCAAAAATAAACAGACTCTCGTCCGACTCCATCCCTTTCACATCGTTAATATATGTCAGGAACAGTATCGGGCCAAGAATCGATCCCTGAGGAACTACGTTTTTAACTAATTGTTTGCTTGATTGGAATTTTTGAATTTTGAAATTTGATTGGTGTTTTAGCTCAGCGAACTGGTAGCGCTCGGTGAGGAAGGAATGCAGCCAATGATGGACACATCCTCCCACCCGAGCGCCCTCAGCTTACCAAGCAAAATTTGGTGATCGACACAATCGAATGCCTTGGATAAATCTGCAAAGCAGCTAATAACAGATTCTCCGGCCTCCATTGCATCGATGCACTGATTTACAAAATCAATGAGTGGCAATTTGGTTGATTTGTTTTTCCTGAACCCATATTGTTTTTTGCATATGAGTTCATTTGCTGCTAAGTAGTGAGACACCTGCTCACTCACTACTCGCTCGAAGAGTTTAGAAATGGAAGGAAGGAGTGAGATTGGACGATAGTTTCCCATGTCCAACTCATCCCCTTTTTTGAAAAGAGGTTTGACTTTACCTATTTTGCATTGTTGTGGAAATACCCCACTAGTTAGTGAGGCATTAATAATGTGGGTGAGCGGCTTGATGATTTCAAGCTGAAAGATTTTGATTGTTTTCATGCTTATGTCATCAAATCCTGTGGAAGTCTTGGGTGCAAACTTGGAAATAAATTTGGAAAGATCAGTTTCGCTGATTTTTTTTAAGTTAAAAAAAGAGCAGTTATTTACCAGGTGCAGAGGGGTGTTTGTTGTTGTTACATGGTTATCTATTTTTAAGCTATCAGCAATGTTAACAAAAAACTTATTGATACATTCAGAAGTTACCTTGGGATCTTTAACTATTTCACCCTCTACTTCTAAAACCAAGTTTTTTACAATGGTGGGACCAGTCTGTCTGAACCTATCTATTATTTTCCAAGTTTGTTTTGTTTTATTACTAGCATTAGACAAGGTATTTTCAATCCACTGAGCTTTAGCTACTTTGATGGCATTCTTATCTACAGGCAATCTTGACTGGCCTAATGAGGATATGAACGATATTATGACTGAATACTATTACATCTCGTATAATATCAATTATTTGCCTGAAGGGTAATCCTCTGGACCAAAGTTTGTTAAAGTGATCAGAACACACACAGGATTATGTTTGAATAGCTTTTGTTATACACATTCACTTACTACTAATAATATTTCGTTATGAAATAAAAAACTATTTTCGTTAAAAGTATCTATATTTTACAAACTAACTCGAGAATGTGTCATCCAGTGTCACTTAACATTTGAAGAATGAACAATACCTTGTTTCTACTAATACAGCATATTTTAATTTTAATTTGAAACTAAACTTTTTCTCCCATTATTCAATCAGACAACAGGGATATTCAAATGAGGGCCAGATAAAACACAACCAATTTATTTGACAATCAGTGCGTGACTAACAATGTGGTGAGGCTCCTTCAGGTTACTCCTGTGCCTTCAGTCTTTGGAGGTGGAAGCTCCCAGGGACTTCCAACAAATATAATATTTATGTAAAAATGGAAAGCTTGCATTTCAAAAGGAAGCTTTGAAAGTTACTTACGATACTTCCAATGAGAATCTGACAGATGGCTGATTTGCGATGCCTACAGAAGTATATTAGAAGCTTTAATGTTTCAAATTACAAGGAAAAATAAGTCATACACCTTTAGGGTAATTACACACCGGAGCTGCATGGTGGCAAGCCCATGGCGCATTGCCATAGATCCAGAGCACTGGCAATGAAGAGACAGTAAAACAGCGAATCTCCAAAAAGATGATTTCAGATAAAACACAGTGCTCTAGTCTATGCTGTGTGCCACGGTGCGGCAGCCAAGCTACTTAGAGGCCTTTCTGGATTTTAAAGTTGCTTTTGAGTGGAAACTTTTACCTGATTGTCGTGGGTGTTTTCAAATTCTTAACCTTCCCCAAGCATTGAAAATAAATTATTAATTAGGTAGGTAATCAATTAATTCACTATCAAGCGGGCAATGTGTTTGAATTTAAGAGTTACAAGCATTTGTTAAGAATGCACATTTAAAAATAATTAATTTCAAGGTTAAGTTGTTTCCATGCTATCTGTAGCAGCTTGAAGCTGTTAGATCAGTTTAAAGTTCAATTTGTTATACATGTGCTTTGATCCAGAGGGGTGGCAACACTGGTTTTTGCTAAAGCCGTTGTCCCCTTGGTTTAAAGCTTGTTAATGTCTTTGTCTGAAGTTTATGTGAATATTGTCAATAATTTCTGTGATGAGCCTGATGAGTAAAACTAGCAATCTCTAGTAATTACTTGTAATCAAGGAATCATATTTTTTAGTATCGATAAACATAAGTAATCGCTTGACCGTGAAGTTCATCACTTGTTATTCAAGTAAAATCTTAGAAAACAAGTAAAACACATGTGAATAAAAACAAGTAAGTGCTTGGATGATAAGCAGTTATTTATTTATTTGCAATACCCCCTTTATGCTTGAAAGTGTCAAGATGGCTGGCTTTTTAAACTTCCGTAAAGAAAAGTGCTGTCATAGCCTTAGTTCAATTTTTAGTGGCCCTACTAGAGTATCTGGAAATTCGATTACACAACTGGATTATTTAGTAGTAGATTCAAGTAAGACAAATTTGTTTCTTATGCCATGTGCTAAGCCTGTATATATATCTGATCATTATCTTCTATCTGTTTGTTTCTCATGTGGGGTTATTGGGAAAACAAATGAGTTAAAGGTTAAGAGGAGAAAATTCACTGCTGCTACCCTTGACATGTTTCGCATCTTGATCAATAATGAAGTTTGGCTGCCAGCTGGTAATTCGGCCTCCTCGACACTTGACGATATATTTAATGACTTTTATGATGTATTCGTTTATGTATTTAATGTTAGTTTCCCTACATGTGTATCTAAGTCTAGGAATGAACCTAGCTCCTGCTGGATAAGCGATGAGGTTGCTCGCTCACATGATGATCTGTTGGGCCTATACTGGGACACCAGGTCCCCTGACTGCAGTGTAGACACTAAGGTGGCCTATCGCAGGGCCAGGAGTCAGCATGCTCAACTGGTTACGGAGACCAAAAGGTCTTACTTTGGAAATAAAATATTGAATTCTGGTAACACAAGTAAAGAATCCTGGTCTGTTGTACGCGCCTTGAGTGAGGAGGATTATAATACCCACACTAATCTGAGTTTAAATATTGATAATGTTATGGTTAGTAATCCCCAAACTATTGTTAACCATTTTTGTGAATATTTTGTTGATGAGATCTCCAGGCTGGCGAATGATAATACCACTCCTGAAATCCCTGTTGACTTGGAGGAGGGTCGCTTTATGTTGACCCCCACTTCTGCTGCCGAGGTCAAAAAGGCCATTTCCTCACTTGGCTCAAAGAAAAGCTCCGGCATTGACGAAATCCCTTGTAGCCTCTTGAAAACGTGTAATGAGGATGTCATTTCTGCACTAGTAAATGTCATTAATAAATCGTTTGAGACCGGTTGCTACCCAAGTAAGCTCAAAACATCTAAGGTTGTCCCCGTGTTTAAGAAGGCGGACCCTCATAAAGTAAGCAACTATAGGCCTATAGCAGTACAGCCAAGCCTTGGTAAGATTTTTGAGATTGTATTTTTGAAACGATTCCTTTCGTATATTGATTCTAATAACATACTGACCAAGAGCCAATTTGGTTTTCGTAAACATATGTCCACTTGTGATGCTATTTTTGCTCTCCTTAAAGATGTCTACAGTCAACTCGATTTGTCAGACAATTTGCTGTGCCTTTTCTATGATATGATGAAGGCCTTCGACCTTCTTAATCATACAATTTTATTGCAAAAACTTCGTGCTATTGGAGTAGCAGGGAAGCCACTTTTATGGATATTCTCGTATCTCAGGGACCGCCAGTTGGTCGTCTCGCTGAAACATCTAAGTAGTGACAATGTACTTCAAACCTATAGGTCAACACCTTCGTCACCAATGAATGTTGGGATCCCGCAAGGCTCGAACCTTGGCCCTCTGTTGTATTTGTTGTATGTCAACGACCTACCGAGTGCTATTTCAGCTGGCACAGTGTGGCTATTTGCCGATGACGTTTGTCATTTGATTTGTAACTTCGATCGAGATGTCTTGTTTCTTGATGCTCAAACTGGCCTGGATGACATGTCCAACTGGTGCACTGACAATCGCCTGATCTTGAACACTGGGAAAACTAAGTTAATGGAATTTCACAATAGGAAAAAATCTGTGCACCATTCTCAGTTGAATTTGAACGGGGTTCCCCTTGAAACTTGTGAGGAGGTAAAATATCTCGGGCTTCACATCAGTGATAATCTTAAATGGGACCGCCATATAGACTCAATAGCTTCAAGACTGACTTCAGTTATTTACTTGATTTGCAGATTGCAGAAATTAGTCCAACTTGAAATATTGCTCAAGGTTTACTATGGATGTTTCCACAGTATCTTATCATATGGAATTGTTTTCTGGGGTAGAAGTCCTATTGCTAAGAGACCCTTTCTGCTACAGAAGCGCATAGTAAGGAGAATGTGTGGAGTACAACGCCTAGCACACTGTCGGCCCTTGTTCATTCAACTAGGAATACTGACTCTCCCCTCTTTGTTTATTATGGAATCAGCTCTACTTGTAAGAAAACATCCTGATGTCTTTATAGTCAATAACTTAGTTCATCAGTATAACACTAGAAGTGGCAGAAATGTGCACGTCCCTCGAATTAATTCTACGCTAGCTGGGAAAAGTCCTTACTACAGTAGCGTCCAAATTTACAACAAGCTTCCAAAACATATCACGCAAGAATTATGCATCAAGAAATTTAAATTGAAACTGAAGAGTCACTTGTGTGAAAAGGCCTATTATGGTGTTGAAGAAATGTTGGCCTAATTACAGCCCCTGACGACCACGTCGCAGATGCGATTCAAGTGGGACTACGCCAAGTATCAAAGTAAGTAAGTAAGTATAGTCGAAGAGCAATCCTTGAGGAGATGCGTAAACAGTTTTTTCGTTTGAGAACGGAATCAATCAAAGTAACCCCTAAGCAAACTCAAACCAATCTGTTTCAAGCTATTGCTTATTTCTAATCACATAAAAATTGAGACTTTGCTAGCAATGTCTTGCTTACAATGTGTACAAATTTAAGAATTACAAGCTTTTTTTGAATACTCATGTACACGCACGTATTGAATTAATTGATTTCATAGTATAAGTAGTAATCAATTAAAGTAATAGCTCGTTTTTATTCACCAGGCTCATATTATATTGCGATTCATTAATAAAATCACACACAAGACAGGAAGAGTAATACAATATTTGATCACAGTGTACAATTTGCTGGAATAAATATCAGAATGAACTAGGCCCAAACTAAATTTAGAACTGTAAAATCAATACAAACTCACAATAAATAATAAATAAAATCCTAAACATTTATTACAAAGTGGCTGACTTATAATTATTATATTATTGTATAATTATAAGCTTTAATCTGTTCTCTACGGCAAACTTTTGACAAACAAATCCACCATTCACAAAACCTATAAAAACTGTAGCGTAACAGCGATAGCACTATACTCAAAAGAAAAAAAAAATAATTCAGGTGCCTTAATGTAACTTATTATAAAAAACAGCATAGTAAAAAGGGTTTTGGCAAATTTTATTTTTTTAAACATTGCAATGATTTTCAATGAATATCTAATAAAGAAAAATAGGTTAATTGCGGACAAGATTAAAATGGTCATGAATGGTAATTTATCACTACAAAGCAAGACATTAAACACAATTACACATAGAAAACAGGACTCCCAAACAAGGCATTCAAGAGCTTAGATTATTTGATAACACATGCATTTCTACTTTCTCTCCCTAGGTGCATTATGAGAAAGTAATGATTTGGTAAAATTTTAACTTCGACCTTTCAGATAAAGTTCCAAAGATCAATTATGTCACTAGGATTATGGGCAAAACTTTAAAATCCGCCTCCCCCCTTAAAATCAAAATTAAAAATCTATATTTTTCGATATTTATTTACAATCAAAATTATGATAACGAAAACAACATTTCAACATTATCATCGAAACGATAATTTAAAGTAGAGTGTTTGGTGAATAACTAAGAACATTAGTAATCACAAAAACATGGTTTCAATTACTGATTAAGTATGTAAACTTTAGCTGCTCCTTCTAAAAAATTGAGCAAATACACTTTGCACGGTACTACCGACACGTAAAACTGCCTAGGTAAGAGTTGAACATGTCCTTCCTTCTAATATATTGTAGAAAAAATAAAAAACTCGAATTGTTGAACCAGGTAACGCATGTTGCTAGTGAAATGCTAGATTCGTGATTTACCTACAACTGAGAAAACGTATGTCTCCACATATAAGTTATCTTCAATGTTACTTGACAACACATTGCAATTTTTGAATATCTATTTTTAACTTTGATTTTAACAGTGGAGACGGATTCCAAAGTTTAGCCAGTTTATGTTATATAAGATTATTCATGTTAAATTAGTTACTTCCTCCTCAAAATAAACTTTACCATTCAAATTTTTGTATGATCCTTACAATTTACGTTTAAGATTGTTTTTTTTTAATCTTGTGACACCAACATGACTGTAAAAATTCAAGCTCAAAATTTTAAGTCAGTTTACAAAATTGAATGATAGAAATGGGAGAAAGTATATGTCAGATTTAAGAAAACAAGCATTCTAATTCCTTTAAAATGAATTGTCATATCACTTTTCAAGCTCAAAATTTTAAGTCAGTTTACAAAATTGAATTATAGAAATGGGAGAAAGTATATGTCAGATTTAAGAAAACGAGCATTCTAATTCCTTTAAAATGAATTGTCATATCACTTCTTGTTAAGTACCTTATTCAGGGTAATTACCAGATTTCACATATAAAATTCTAGACTTTTCTTGACTACTACGAACACTTGAGCACAGTGGTACACCCGTGGGGCCAAGAGGGCTGAGGCCCCCCAGACTTCTGATGATATTCTTTTAAATGGGCCTACGCAAAACGAGGATTTTTTCTTTGTTACAGTTTACAAAATATTGCTTAGAAAATAAGATTTTAAGGGAAAAATTAGGTATAATATTTAGAAATCAGTGAAAAAAATAAACACTTCAAAAATGTTTTATGTGATTTTAAGAGGTTGGACTACTAGGGCGTGAAGAATAACTCATAATGTTCTGAGGGCATAGGTTGAAGTGTAGAGTGGTAAATGGCCCAGCACCACATCAATTCAAAAATTTGAGGATTCCTTAAAACTATTCATTCAAAAACTTTAGAATTATTTACGATCACTTTTTTTGTTTGTACAAGAAGCTATTACAAACGTTTTAATATTTATCATACTCATACATGTAATACAACTGACAACGCGAGTTTAATGATCTAATTTTTTTAAATCTCCCGGGGTGGGCCCCCGAACCCCACTCCTGCTGGGGGGTATTCCAAACCTCCCGGTCATTGCGCCCCCCCCCCCCCCCCCAAGGATGATTCCTGGGTGCGCTACTGTAAATAACCTGACTATATGAATCAGCTGTTTTGGTTAATGATTTTCTTAACAATAAAATGGGCACTTTGATGGGCATTAGGAAGGAAACAGTATTTTTCCTAGTCTCATGATGACCAAATCCAATCAATTTCATGGGGCCAAAAATTCAGATTTAAAAATATATACATTCCATGGGCAAAAAAAGTCTTTTAACCAAACCAGAAACACAAGATTTGTTGGCCTTGAAACGACCGAAAGATGTAAAAGCAGCTGCATAAACGACAGAGGTTTTATGGCCATGAATGTGAGATTAGACGGCTTTCATGAGACTGAAATATGTAATGGCCACAAAAAGAGCAAGCAATTTTCAGCTGCAATATGACCGAGAGGTCTGACTGCAGGGAAAAGATTTTCTTACCACGAGCGAAAGATGTCTGGCTGCAATAAGATTGAAAGATGTGCCAGTCGTGTAAAGAGCAACAGATTTTCCAGCCGTGAATTGACCAAGGACTTTGCCGCAGAATAGATGACAGATTTTATGGCATTCATATGACTAATAGATGAAGGCCTTTTCATGGCAATACCCATGAAAAGAGCTCAAGATTTTCCGAGACATTTGAGCAATACCGCTGAGTCATGTGATGGCTGGCTGTTTTAAGAGAGTCTTGTCAGCCACGAAACGAGCGAACGATTTTCCAGCGGTAAGACGACCAAGAGATTTGCCGAAAGCAGAGTGCCAACAGATTTTCTACCCGCAACACGTCTGGAAAAGTTACCTGCTTTAATTCGATTGAGAGATTAGCCAGCCGAGGTCACAATAATAATGAGGATGACGGCAATTTTGTTTCTTTTTACAGCCAAATTCAAATTTCCCGACTAAAGGTTTAAATTCAATACTTTTCTCCAACTATGTTCGACCTTACAAAATCCTCGATGTTTTCCTGAATTCATGTCTGGTAGGCATCCTGCTGACACAAACATTTATGGAACACTCAGTAAATACTTTTTCTAAACTCCATTAAAAGCCTTGAAATTTAGCCTATATTGTACTTATTGATACAGAAATGAAATGGTGGGTACATCATATGTGCAAGGAGAATATAACCTTGCGGCAAAAATAAACTATTTTTTAATCTCCATTGAGATAAAAATTTGCAAAAAATGCAGATATTTTAATTTTATTCAGTAAGGTTTATTATTTACGGTATTGTAAAATTAGTGTTAAGCCAATCAACACAAGCTGCACATCCTTTATAAATTCTTTTATTTTTCAGTATTAGTTAGACTAAGATGGAAACCTGTGATATTTTATAACTGCTTTTTCTGTTGAAAACATTATATTACCTATATACAAAAAGTAGGTATACATATTTTTCATTGAATTCATTATAGTTGAACAAATTACCTCCTTCAATCAAGCTATGTTTATGTGGTTTATATTTTCCACTCAAAAGTTGCTTAATAGGTTATAAAATATTGTATGTAGGCTTTTCCCTTCAACAATAAATAACAGATGTATTCTTTGTTAAAATTACTGGTAGCCTATGAATTATTGATCAAAAACATAAAATCCATGAAATTTTAAACACATGAAATGTTTTGCATGAGAAAATTTCCATCTGAGTGTAGTTTAACAAAGTTCCATTTGCAAATCACAATTGTTTAAAAATATTCAATTGAGTAGGCCACCTCTCTAAGGTATACTTAACAAATTTAACCCTATTTCATTTTTAGATAACAATATTTTTTATATTAGCTTTAGAGTAGAAGAGGAATAGTTAACAACTTTCTCATTTGAGCAGGTGCAATATTACAAATTAAAGGCAGTCGTTTTATTAATTTGTAGGAGCCATGGAACCTTCAAAACTGAAATTCTATAAAAATCTAATGAAATCTTGCAAACTTTTTTTATCAAAAAAGATGGCCTAATTTTAACCAATCAAGAGTACATATGAATATCTGTACCATATCAATTGATCATGCAACTTATGCCAAATCCATTACATTTACTAAATACCCTACGAGATCACTATGCTATGCTAATCTACATAGAAAACAATACAAAATTAAAAACTAAGTTCTTAAAAAGTTGAGTGGGGGGGCTAGCTTGTTACTGAAGCAATAATACTTTTGCGTAAGAAGAGTTGGCCCATATTTATTGTATTTTTTACGTTATATTTCAATTCAAGTATTGAAACATGCCCAATCATACAATATCAAAAGGTAATCAGCAATCACTTGGAAAACCTCAGTCAAATTAATGAAAACTGTGCAAAAAAGAATTTGATGTTTGGATCTTCAAAGAATGTTAAAGAAGTTCTAAAGAAGTTCTATGGAACTTTCCTGGCTCATATTGGCTTCCCAACTGTTACCTTAATACTGGGACACAATCCACTGATCAAAAGGTATTTTTCCTAGACAACTTCAAAGTAAAATGTATAATTAATCAACTTAAAGTTGTATTTAATACATAACAGATTCAGTTTTATTAAAACTTTAAGGCTGCTGCAAGAGGACATTTCTAGCAGTAGCTGTAACAATTAATGCATGTAAACTATTATTACTAAAGTTTGCTATGGTTATCATTAGGATTACAGAACAAAATGTTGGCGATCACTCCAGGTTACAGTGGCTATCCTGATGTGGAACAGAAGCAGCTAATTCATTAATAATGCCACACTTTGTTTTTTCTTTCCTTTTTTGGTCCAGTAAAAAGTCGGAAAATACATGGATGCCATGCAAAAGATAGGGTAGTTTTAATTTTGGATATATTTAGGAATATATATATTAAAAACCATGCACCAACGGAAATCAACCAAGATTCAAATTTCCAGGAGACCATATTCCCTTCAATATAAGTGCTTTTGCAACTCTGAATGCTTTAATGGATCTGGATATATGGTCCTTCAAAAATAAGCAAAATTCTTCCATTTCATTAACGTAGGTAAATTTAATTAACAAAGGAAATTTCAAAAATTTTGGAGGCTACTAAGGCAGAGCCTTAGAGTTATGACAAAATGGATAGCTTAAAAATATCTCTTCTGAAACTTACATATTTGTACAAATTTAACAGTTTTTGAGCCAATTATTGTTAAACTGTTGCTTCCAACAATAAATCTTCTTGATCTAAGATGATATGAGGAGTATGTTTGGCTTAAAAAATAATTAACTGTTTACTATTACAGATATTTTCTTGAAAAGATACATTTGTAAATTTAAATGAAAAATATTTAAGTATCCATTTTGATCCAAATTTTTAGGGCTGTGCCCTGCTCTAAAATTTAGTGGGGTCTCCAAATTTTTTGAAATCTCCTATCTTTAAATATTAAATGCCATGTCAATTTCAGGCCTGATTGCAGTAGTGCCTAACACAGTTTTGGTTTAATTTTCAGTTTATATTTTATACTCGTTTAGATTAGTTAATTAGATTTCATAAGAAACATTACGATTTTGTGCCAGAAAAGAATTATGATCAATCGGGCACTGAAAAAAACTTTTAGCAATAAATTGCAAGCAAAAAGCAGTGTGACCCGATTGAACCCCACGCCTTTTTTCAGTGTGCTTACTATTTTATTTTGCGCCGTTGGCATCAATGTCATTTTCTGTGGATGGTATCAATGTCATTTTCCGCGGTTGGCATGTACGTCATTTTCCGCGGTTGGCATCAACGTCATTTTCCGCAGCAAATAGCAACATCACATGTTTTCCTACAAACCCCCGCACCTTGCACGTTATCACTATCACCCCCCTTCCCAAGCCTTCCACAGCCTCACTGCTCGGTCCTAGTAGCACTTGTTAGATATCTACGTAAAAGTGGATGTGTGGTTTTTCAGGGTGTATACCAAATTTCTTATATGAAATTCCCGACTTTTTTCCGACTTTTCCCAACAATATAAAAAAATTCTCCACCATAAGAAACATGACTATTGCCTCATATAACGAATACTTGAGTACAATATTTTTCAATAACTATATTTTGACGGCTGCAATGCAAGCAAAAGATCGCCAAAAGATGAGCAAGATGACCGCGATAAGTCCAAAAGATTTGCCAACCGCGACGCGACCAAGATTTTCGGCTGCGGAAAGAACAAATGATTTTCCGGCCGCGTTGTGACCAAGAGATTCTCCGGCCCCCAGCCGTGGTATAAACGACCGAGATTTGACCATGCGACAAAGAGATCTGCCGACCGCAATACAACCGAATCATGTTACGGCTGTGAAACGGGTAAGCAACACAATACTATCAAGAAACAATCGGCCACCTGATAACCGAAAAACAAGCGAAAGATTTCCGGCCACAATAAGACCAAAAGATTTGCCAGCTGTGTTATAAATTGCAATATATCTGGCCTCGAAAAATGTAGCGATTTTCTTGTCGCAATACGACCGAGAGATGTGACGGCCGCTAAAAGAGCAAGGAACTCGTCTGCCGCGAATCGGCTGAAAAATGTTTCATCCCTAAAACGAGTGAGCGATTTTCCGGCCGCAATATGAATAAGGAACTCATCGGCCGCAATGAGACCGAGATTTGCCGGCCGCAAAATAAGCGAAAGATTTCCGATCGCAATAAGACCGACAATCTTTCCGGCCATGGTATAAATGATAGATATTCCGTCCGCGAAAAGATCGAGCGATTTTCTTATCGCAATACGACCGAGAGAAGTGACGGCCGCGAAAAGAGCAAACAATTTGTCTACCACGAGACGACCGAAAAATGTTTTGATCCCAAAACGAGTGAGCGATTTTCTGGCCGCAATACGACCGAGAGGTATAACGCTCGCGAAAAGAGGAATGAGATCATCGGCCGAGATGCGACCAAGAGATTTGCCGGCCGCAAAACAAGCGAAAGATTTCCGATCGCAACAAGTCCGAAAATCTTGCCGGTCACGGTATAAAAGACAAATATTCCGTCCGCAAAAAGATCGAGCAATTTTTATCGCAATACGACCGAGAGATGTGGCGGCTGCGAAAAGAGTAAAAAATTTGTCTACCACGATTATTATGTCCTCGCTGGATACGACCGAAAAATGTTTTGGTCCCAAAACGAGTGAGTGATTTTCTGGCACAATAGGAGGTCTAACGCTCGCGAAAAGAGGGATGAATTCATCGGCTGAGATGCGACCAAGAGATTTGCCGGCCGCAAAATAAGCGAAAGATTTCCGGCCGCAATAAAAGCGAAAAATGTGATGGCCGCAAAAAGAGCGACAGATTTGACGGCCCCAATGTGACCGAGAGGTTTGCTGACCCCGAAACAACCGCGGGATTTGCCGGCCGGGTTATAGATTTTCTGGCCTTCATGTGGCCAATAGATGTGATAGCCTAGAAAAGAGCGCACAATTTTAAGGTAGCAATACTAACGAGAGATGTGTCGGCCGCTTAAAGAGCGAGAGACTTGTCGGCCGCGTAAAGAGCAAGAAACTTGTCGGCAACATAAAGAGCGAGAGACTTGTCGGCCGCGTAAAGAGCGAGAGACTTGTCGGCCGCGTAAAGAGCGAGAGACTTGTCGGCCGCGTAAACAGCGAGACTTGTCGGTCGCAAAACGAGTGAGCGATTTTACAGCTGTATTAGGACTGAGAAACTTGCGGCAGCGGTAAAAATGATAGATTTTCTGGTCAAGATATAGCTAAAAATTTGTCTGCCGCGACTCGTTCGAGAGATTTTCCGGCCGAGACAATGACAATAAAGAAGAAAACGACTATTTCCTTTTGTTTTATAGCCAAATTCGAATTTCCCGACCAAATGTTGAAATTCATTACTTTTTCCCGACTATTCCCGACCTTACAAAATCCCCGCACATTTTCCCGAATTCCCGACTGGTAGACACCCTGTTTTTCATAATGAGCGACCTAGACAAAAGTGAAATAGACAGCTTTGGACTTTCTGATGTTCAGTGAAATAATTTAAGTGAAGGCGGTTGATTCCATCGTGATGAAAGCGAAGATGACAACCCGGCTGACAAGGACACCAGTCACATTCTTCATATGTGTTATGTGTGTGTATTTGTCAATAAAATATTATGAAAATGAAAAAAAAAACTATTTAATTAAATTTCAATGGTTTGGAGTTGTCATAAAAAGATTTATGACAGTTGGCAATTCCTATTCATAGGAAAAATTAGTCAAATAACAGTAAACAAAATGACTTTATTTAATTTATTAACTTTGTTTTATGTTATAGCCAGTTTTAAAAATGAATATCAAATCAAATGTACAAAGATTGTATGAAGCCAAACCACGCCGACCCGATTAGTTTAGATTTTTCAGCCAATTTACAGATGTTTTTTTGTCAGCAGTGCAAGCATCAGAAAAATACAGCTAGGTTATCTAGGAAGCACAGGATGTACCTTGTCGATTTACTTTATCCGAATGTACTTTGTCTGATTTACTGCTAGATGACCACGGAGATCGGCAGCTTAGTGAAACCTTGCCCATCCCTGGCCTCCGCCCGACCTACCCATCCCGACCCGATCGGCCAGTATGGCAGTTAATCAACCAAATAGAAGAACTATTTATCTTTGTTGGGCCATCTCTGAACTGCTGAGTATTCCATATCTGAAGGGAAAATCTTCAGATCCATCAAAGCTGCAAAAGCACTTAAATTGTAGGGAATCAAGAAAGAAAAATCTCACCGTCTTGAGCAATTCAGGCTAACATTGAGGTCGGAATCTTTTTGCCCCATTAATTCAAGGGCATCATCAACGTTATACAACTCTTGAAGTTAAAACATTCCTTGAACTGTCAAGTTCAGGTCGTTAAGACAGTAAATTAAAATCACATAAAACATGTAATGCACAAACATAAACATCATAATAAGTACAAACTGCAGTTTCCTTTATCTAACTTCCAACCTTTCAGACAAACCAGCCAGTAATCTGCAAGCCAAAACTGCAGGGAAATTGCAGTTTTTGTATTTATTGTGACATTTTGAGCTCATGCAATACCTGTTCTATATCATTTTTAATGTTTTATTTTATTTTATCGACCTGAACGCAACAGTTCAGGAAATGTTTTACTCTCAAGATTTGTATAACGCTGAAGTGCCATGGCATTCTGATGAACAAAACTCAGATTTTACGTTATGAGCCCAACTCTTACAAAATACCCAAAAACCAAAACTATCCGACCTTTAGCAAACCACAATGTATTAATTAACTGGACTATTTAAATGTTGCTTAACACCTTCACTGCGGTGGAATTATATCCTGATCTTTTTTCCAGTGCGTCACAAGTAACGAGTTTTTCGTGCCTATAACCTCTGTGTGTCATGGGTAACTGGTTTCTCGTGGCAAAGCCAACATTTCCCATGTGACGTATCACCTGAGGTTGAAACTAGAGCAGTCTAGTCGCCATCACAGAAATTAAGATGATCTTATTTATCAGATTGCAGCTAAGAATTCGTTTCTGACATCATGCCACTAAGAAAACACTGATAACTGTATCTGTTTGTACAGATATAAACATTTACAAATTCATTATTAAATGATACGAGATATGCTTATAAGATATTCATATGACAAAATCATCAATAAAATGTGTATGTTTCGTTTGATGGAATTATGAAAACCAAAGAAAACTAAATTTAATGTTACAAAAATGACAACAGTGCAGCATGAGTACCTCACATAAAGTTAACAATAACTTTGTATTCTCTGAAAAATTACCAAATCGGGAATAGAAACATATATAGCGATCGCATTACATATTGAGATACGCTAAACGCACCAAGGGAATCATGGCCGATTTCAGCCGAGGCACCGTACGCAATGAGTGGCATGAGTAACTGATTACTCTTGACGCAGTGAAGGTGTTAATAAATTTCATCACTTTATGCTTGAGATTTTACTTTTTTTTATTGTTTACTGGTTAAGATTTTTGGTACTTGAAAAATTATTTCTAGCTTTAGTATTATATTTTAAACTAAAATTTATAGACACGGCAATCAATAATGTAGGTAAGCTTTTCCATGACTAATAAATATAATGTTTGCTTATTTAAACAAGCCAAATTTATACCTAAAAATCACAAACCACTTAATAACGTTACTGCCAGTTAAATAACTATCACCTGAATGTTTCAACAAAGTTGCTCGGTTGAAATTAAGAATGATTTTTGCAATCCAGTGACTACTGTAAACCAACTTTCACCAGAGACATCATTTTGTAACTGAAATTAAAACAAACTAATCACATTGGAGTTGTATTTTGAAGCTTACATTGTATCAATAAATTACAAATCAACAGTATACACAGTGAGACTAATATTTATGACATTTAATCATAATTTTAAATCCTTGGTTTTAAAAACTTTAATTGAAGATATTGTTTTCTTCTTTAATGTTTGAAATGCTTTTAATTACTACAATCATTAAAGTTATTCAGGAAACAAGTTTTGAACCAAACTATTGATCTGCTTGTGTATAGTGAAAATTGAATACCATTCCAAAGAAAGTGGACGATAAAGAGCCCCCCAACTATTGACCTACACAATGCGCTCCTTAAGATTTAAACAAATACTTACTTGATTGCCAAGGCATGTCTCTTTTGATACACATTGTTGACAATCTTGTTATTTTCAATACCAAACCTAGGCCCGAGAAAGTGAAGTTATAAGTTTGGGTAAATCAAAACTGACTGTTGTAAGGAACCAACTAAATTTAACATCTTTGGTCATAAAGCACCGTTTCCCTTATAGACTAGTAGTGTGGAGTGAGGAAGAAGTGGGTTTTCTCCAAATCTCGAGCTTCAAGGCATGATTTAACAAAACAACAAAAATCATGCAATAAAATATAACAATATCTGATCCAATTTCAATCTACAATTAAAAATATATGCTTTCTCCTTGCACACAAATTTAACACCGAATTAACATTGTATTATCAGGCAAAATATTGTATAGGTTACAGGTATGGTACATCACAGACTTTATTGTTTATTTATTTTGACTTGAAAACCATAACTCAATTTAATTTAACCTTGCAAAAAAAGATTTTGATTAATCGTTGGCTGAATTGATCAATCCAAAACTACTACCACCATCTTCTATATTTTGATTAACATGTTTTTCATTAATAATAACAGCAAAACAATGAATATTAAATTTTTAAACGTTTAACAATTACTTAGAACAATAATAAACATATTTTTAATACATTTTACAATTATTGTCATAAACAATAAGTGTACAAATGAACAAACAAAAATAATAAATAAATCTAGTAATGGTAAACTCTTGTAAAGACTAGTAGAACAATTGACCCAACTAAATATAAATTTTATATCATGTATCAATCTTACATAAAACTTGGTTTACATTAAAAGATCAAGCATTTCCCAAATTACTGTTATAGCAAAGTTTAGGGATGATGAGTATTATTTTCGAAACTGTCCATCCATTCTCTCCTAATATTGAAATTATTAACACATGCCCTTAATTAGGACCTTAAATCAGAACACTAATAATCAAATAATTTTTATCAGGGCTTTGTTTTGGTTTGAGGTTTGATCATAAAATTGAATTAATAAATGTCACAATATAAATAAAATTGTATTGATTTCATTAAATGTTTCAAATGTGTTTTAATAAATATAAGACAGTAAGTTAAATCAATAAAACGGTATCACTATTTTAAATCAAAACTACTTAATTGTTGTAGATTTATAATAGTCAGCAAAATAATTTTGTTATTAAATTGCTGTAATTTTTTTTTTTGCTTTCACAGCTTTCTTTCAGTTCACATTTATGAATTCACTAACAGGTTTCGATCTTTATTTAGACAGTTTTTCTCTGCACAAAACTATTCTTATCTTTGTTTAACTTATGAAAACAAACATAGAAAAAAAGTTTGATTAAAAAACCGCAGTACACCTTTGCGAAACATACCCCGATCATTGGTAACAATAACAATCAAATAAAACATGTCAATATATAAATCAATTACTTTAGAAAAAGTCCAACATCGATGTAATTATAACTAAAACCAATGTATAACAATTTACTAATATTGATGAAAACGACTATTATTGCTCCACCGAATCCCAGATCAGACTTTTTGATAACAATAGTTCCTTTCAACCAAGTACCAACACCTTGACCAGTTAAGAGTTTGTTTCATAACTGTACAAAAATATTTTAAGTGTCACTACGTTCTTCTACGGGCGGAGGTTTTTCTTCAACTCTCTGGCAATGCTTGAGGAGTGGGGCTTGATGGGGTGGTGTCAGTCAGTGGGCTTTTCTCCTTTTCCTTCTCTTCCTCTTCTTTGGCCTGACGCTTCTCTATTTCTGCTTTGAAGTTTTCAATATCTTGTTGACTGAAATCATTTATACAATGATAATGAAATCAAACGGGAACCAAATACCAAACAAACATAAAACATCAAAAATACATAAATTCTGCTTTAAAGCACCAATGCCATTAGTTAACCTTTGAGCAGACGCTTCACCGGTAAAATTGCAGCGGGCACATGCGGAGTTTTACCCCGCAACAAAAGCTCTGCAACGTTAAATTGCATAAATTTTACCCCTTTTACTTGTTTTATACTGAAATATTGTATTTAAATGTTGATAAACTTCATTAGGAATCACATTTCAGCGTTGATACAATTAATTGTTCAAATTAACAGGTATAATAATTCAATTGAACATAGTAAGTAATTTTTTAGTACAGAATAAGTATCATTATAATATTGTATTTAAAAGTTGTCAAATTTCATTAGGAATCACATTTCATCGTTGATACACAAATTAATTGTTCAACTTAATAGGTTTAATAATGCAGTTGTAGATACTAAGTAATTTTCTAGTACAGATAGGAATCACTGTCTGTGTTACGGGAGAGGGCACTCCGCAAACTGACACGGCATCACTGCATTGCAAATAACAAGGTACTAAGGGGGTGTAGGAAGGTATAAATAGCTTTAGGGGCTTCCTGGAATGAGGCATGTGGGGTACAAAGGCGGACACAACTCCTGAAACCCATTACACTTGTTTATTTCTATAAAAAAATATGTGTGGAGGAAAACTCTGCATGCACCCGCTTGAGGATTAAGAATGAATAGAGCAATTTGACCGGTCAATCAACAATGTCCAACAATATAATTAGGGGTGGGCGAGTACCCAAAGGTTGGGTAATTACCCGAAATTTTACAACTACTCGAGCACGAGTCGGGTAGCTCCTACTACCCGAAAAAACGAGTCGAGTAGTTAGTTACTCCCGCCGTTTACGTGCGATCGAAATTACGTGCGATTTACGTGTGTGCGATCGAATTTTACGGCCGATCGCGAGTACGCAAAGCTACATCTGCCGTTTATCCTCAATCGACAGATTCTTTATCGCGGCCGCTCGCTAATTTCACAAATAAGCAGCATTTAAGAATAAGAATAAGAATAAGAAATTTTCTGTTCATTTGAGGCCAGCAAATAAGCGTGACTGTTTTTTACGGCCGATCGCTAGTTTCGCTAAGTTGCATTTAGTTTATCTACGATCGGCAAATACAGTAGTTTTTGGCGGCGGACCGCGATTATAGGAAGGCTACATTTGCCGATCATCGGCACTCGGCAAATACGTGCGATTGTATTTCACGGCAGATCGCGAGTTTCGAAAAGCTCCTTCTGCCGTTTATCAGCAATCGACAGATACGCGCTATCATTTTTCGCAGCCGTCCATGAGTTTTTCGTTACAATAACCTCAACAGTATTTCATTAACTCATAGAAGAATGGATTTCAACAGTTATCTAGAAATATCATCTCTCAGAATTCATAAATTGAAAACTTACAGCTATATTTAGCTCTGACCTTGCATTTTACAACTTCAAATCAGTATTCATAGTTTATCTTTTGAATAGTACACAGCCATTTCTGCTTCATTTGATTTGTAAAAATGAGAAGAAAATTGTGGAGTTAATTGGTTTACATAAAACAATTAGTTTTAATTAATTGTAATTCAAAGAACCCTAATTACTTTTTAAAAAATTAACTTTACATTACACAAACAACTACTCGACTCGATACTCAAGTAGTTGGCTTAATACTCGACCTGACTCGACTCGAATTCAAAATCCACTACTCGCCCACCCCTAAATATAATGTACTGGCATAGGTTTATTATAATGGTATGTCCTTGGCCCAAATATCGTTCAATTATTCTTTTTTTACAAAAAACTAGTCCACAAGTACCCAACTGGTCCACAGGTCCAAGGTAAGCATTCGCAGCACTCAACTAACAAGGTTCAGAACTAAACTTGGGAAAGAAGCCTCCCAAAAGCTCTCCTGTGTGACCTAAAACATAAGCCAACTTTCTATTCAGGGCAATATCTGGAGAAAATATTCTGAGTTTGTTCACTAACATTTCTCATGAATTTTTCCATCCACTTTATTCAAAAAGGTGTAGGAAGCAACAACAACTTACTTATTAGTACATTAAACTCCCGATTATCCGCGGGATTAGGTGGCGCAACTACCGCGGATAACGAAAATCGCGGATAATCCGCAAGTGTTGAAAATTAGCGAGAATAAAAGAGAAAAACAATTTAAACATTAAAAATAAATTTATTCAATACAGTCAGGGGTGAACCCAGATTTAATTTCGGGGGGGGGGGATATCCTATAACGTCGCGGTAGGCGAGTTTCGCGTCACAATAGACGAATATGGACGTCACAGTAAACGAATATCGTCGTCGTGGTAGACAAATATCATTGTCGCGATAGACACATACTGTTGTCATGAAAATCGTCGTCGTGGTAGAAAGAGAACGTTGTCATGGTAGACGAGTATCATCGACACGGTTAGAAGTAGAGGTGTGCGGATATCCGAAAACTCGGATCGGATTCGGATCGGATCGGATATCCGAATCCGATCCGAGGGTTTTATAACTATCCGGTAAGACTGACTAGATATCCGACTCTATCGGATAGACTGCATTTTTTGGGGTAAATTGTAAAGTAAGATCAAATTTTCAAGTAAGGAAAGTCTTCCAAACAAAAGAAGTCACTGCCGACGAAGGTACATTAGTGACAGAAAACATCGCGGAGCAAAAACGATGCTTTGAAATGCGACGGTTGCGATAGCGGCCAGAACAACGCCTCAACACAATGCGATTATGTAGTGGTATGCATCAATCGATGTATTTCGGTTGCCGATATTGCGACTCGTGATAAGATCGAGAATCGAGATCTTTGTAACGATCAGATTACTGCGCAATACCCGACACGATAACAAACATTTTCTTAAGATAAATTCTTGTATCGTAGCATTAAATCAGTTAACAAAAAAATAGTAGTACATCCTGTAATAGTTCTGTCTCGATTAGTATCCGTTACCGACGAAACATCGATTGGTATGAGGGAGAATCGCAATCAAGGCAAATCAGTGTTCGCCATTGACCGACAGAGTCGACAGTGTCCAACAGCCAGTCGTCTTGAATTTCCAAAACGAAATATCCCGTAAATACCCCATAAATAAATAGTCGTGTTGATGTTTCGTACGACTATTTCAGGCCGTAAATATCTTACGTGGCCTGTCGATACGATAAAATAAAAAGCGTACAATAATTTTGGGCTGTGAAAGATTTGGCAAACCTGTTCATTCATTGTTTTGTCTTTCCAAATCACTTCATTTTGAATGTCGTCATCTGCTTAAAAGCTGAATTAACTCAAGAACGTCTTTCTTCTTACTTTATTTATCAATTAAACAATTACCTACCTAGAAATAGAAAGTTGAACGATCACAAATAAGTTTTTATTTTGCTGAAATATTTACCTTTGACGATTTAAGCCTAGTCAAAGCCGGCCGGCCGTATTTTCAATACGTGATTAAAATTTTAAAATGGACTTTCTTAGATAACAATGCGACTTGACAGCCTACGTCTATGAAAATAATTAGTGAGTTTGCTTGTTGTTTGTGATATAAAACAATTAGACCTTTGTTCTAATTAAATGACCAAGCTTTGATACCGAAACTTAAACATTTGAAACTTATCTTGAAATTTAGGTTAAGTTTACTGCGGACTTATTTTGTTTTTTTAGTGTTATTGTAGTGAATCAAAATCTAGGTTGTCAGGCATTAATGCATAGGTAAATAAAAATGGTGATTGGTGAATCAAGTTTTATATTTAATTCTTTTGTCTAGTCACTTAGGCCTAGTTTCTGATCAAATAGGCTAAGGAAAAGAACAAAAAAGACAGAGGCCTAATAGTGAACAAATTTAGGTTGCATTGGAAAAGGATTTTTTAAGTTGCAAATCCTGAAATTGATTTAGGCCTAATAAGCTTATTCAATTAATTATATACTACCTATGCTTAAGGGGAATCAACGAATTTCTAAATTCTCAACAGATATTTAGTTGAACCTTTGCATACTTTAATAATTGACATTTGGCCTATATTGGAAACAATATATCATAACAATCAACAACTCAACCCTATCAAGGCAAATCTTACCTTACACATTAGGATGATATGGTAGTTCCTTGCAATTACCTAAGGCTTTTGAGAAAACTTAAATCTGCTCATTACGCCGCGCCGTAAATATCCGAATCCGGTATTATCCGATCCGAACCTGTTGTTATCCGATCCGAAACCGATCCGAACATAAGCTATCCGATCCGAATCCGATCCGATCCAAAAAATCACTATCCGCACACCTCTAGTTAGAAGAAATATCGTCGTCGGGTTATACGAATATGGACGTCGCGGTAGGCAAAGTCTGTCGATGCGCTAGACGAGTATCGTCGTTGTAGTAGACGCCGCGGTAGACGAATATCATTGTCGCGAAATGGCGTCACAGCTGCAAGGGAAGTTTCTCATCTTCACAGACTCCAAGTCAGCTATCCAAACAATTGAGAAGGCCAAGTCTTCAGATTACGAGGAAAACCTGACTTCACAAATAATAACAAACACAATAAAGAATGGCCTGGATATCACGATTCAGTGGATACCGGGACATGTGGGGATCCAGGGCAATGAACTAGTAGACAAACTAGCTAAAGAAGCAATTATTACAGGCAGTGAGGTCAAGGATTTTAAACTCCCGATTGCAGACTACGTAGCAAGCTTGAAAAAAAAATATCTTCATCCTTCCAGGCCTATTATAACAACACTGATAAAGCGAGATGGTACAAATCAATCCAACAAGAAAATAATATGCAGGCGTGGTACAATTCATGTAAACTAGCCAGATCTGACATTGTGACTACTAATCGATTGAGGTTTGGGCATGGGCTGGTTAATGAAACACTCAACAGAATCAAGATAGCCCCTACTTCAATTTGCTTAAGGTGTACAAGGAAGGCAGTGGAAAATTTTCAACACCTGATATTTGAATGCCCGGCGTATGACTTTTTCAGAGACAACCTGTATTCAGAACTAAGGAAAACCAACTGGAAACCACCTTTCAAACTTTCGGAAATATTAGGGAAAAATGAACTTAATATAATAATAGAGATAATAAGGTTCTTGAAACAAATCAAAAGAGAAATCTAAAAAAGGAGAAAACAAAAAAACGAAACAAAAAACAAACAAAAACAAAAAAATAAAAAAAACAAAACACAAAAACACACACAAAAAAAATCAATGTTTTTCCCAAGCCCGGGTGCTTTTTCTATCATCCAAGGTCCATTTTCCCTTTTCGGGTCAGGAAGTCGCCTGATGGACCTCTGGCGTGAAGAACTCTATCCCCAGCGTAACCTTACCTAACTCCTAAGATCCTAAATTCGCCAATTACCTTCCTATTAGATACATCCTCATTCTTTAGTTGGTTATAAAATCACAGAAAAAAAAACATTATTCTATATGTTTAACCTGAAATGAACATTTATGTTTAAAAACTAACACACTGTTTTGTTGTTTATTTTCAGATAACCCACTTTCAAGACACAAATAAAGGTCAGCCACAAAAAATACAGGATATTCGGACCCATGCAAAAATAAGCAGGTCCAGCTTTTAAAAGCAAAAAGAATTTAAAAAAAATACCCCCGTTGCAGCAAACCTGCATACTCAGCGAATTTCCAGTGCAAAACAACATATTTCAATCCAAAATAGCGAGATTTGACATGTTTTTGTAAGCTCCATAAGAATAACATGGGGAATGAGTATGCAGGTTTGCTGCTACGGGTATATTAAAACTGGGTGGTTTTAATTCAATATTTAGTGGGTCTGAACTAGAAGAAGCCATTTACATGACTTGAAAATGAACTAATGTATCGAAACTAGTCGTCGAAATAAAAAATGTTTCAAAAAAGGGTACTTTGTTTCTTAACTTAATAATGTTAACTAAAATAATATATATATATATATATTGTATAGTGATTCACTGGTAAGGGATATCTATATAATTAATACGCCAACACGAAATTTGTCTTATGAACTCCTCCGTCATTTCTTAACCGATTTTGATCATTGACGGCTCATTGGAAAGAGCGTGTCGCGTAGATTTGCAAACTGGCCTTACATTTTTGAAAAAATCCCTTGGGCTCTGCCCCATTGGCTTTTAAAGTTCCCATGTTATCCTTATGAAGAACATAATTGTTTACATTTTGATCAGCTGGATAATTTAATTGCTGTTATTTTTAATTTGTGTAAACATAACCCTCAAGACGGATCGTGTTAGCATGATTGTGTTTTAAATTTGTCGCCATTTGAATTATCGCTCTGCTAGAGTAGCGCACGATTTCGTGCGCTCGGATCCACTAGTTATTATAATTATATCAGAAAGTAGAACAAATACCCTTTTTTCATGGTTTATTTTTGCAACATGTTTCGACTATAATGTCATTTTCAAGCTAATCTAACCTATAACATAAAGTAGGGGTGGGCGAGTACTCGAGTAGTTGCTACTACTTGAGGTCGAGTCGAGTAGTAGTTACTCCCGCCGTTTACGCGGCGGCCGAGTTTACGTGCGATTTACGTTTGTGCGATCAAATTTTACAACAGATCGCGAGTTACGCAAAGCTACTTGTGCCGTTTAACCGCAATGGGCAGATTGTTCATCGCGGCCGCTCGCTAGTTTCACATTAAGCAGTATTTTCTGTTCATTTATGGCCGGCAAATACACGCGACTGTTTTTTACGGCCGATCGCTAGTTTCGCAAAGTTGCATTTCGTCTATTTACGATCGGCAAATACACGCGATCGTTTTTCGCGGCTGACCGCGACTTTTCACGGCTACATTTGCCGACTTTCGGCGATCAGCAATACGCGCGCTCGTATTTCGCGGCCGACCGCGACTATAGAAACTCTACATTTGCCGATTTTCGGCGATCGGCAAATACGCGTGGTCGTATTTCGCGGGCGACCGCGACTTTAGGAACGCTAAATTTGCCGATTTTCGGCGATCGGCAAATACGCGCGCTCGTATTTCGCGGCCGTCCGCGACTTTAGCAATGCTACATTTGCCGATTTTCGGCGATCGCGAGTTTTGAAAAGCTACATCTGCCGTTTATCCGCGACCGACAGATATGCTCTATCATTTTTTGCAGCCGTCCACGAGTTTTTCATAACAATAACCTCGACAACATTTCATTACCTCATAGGAGAATGGATTTTGAAAGTTATCTAGAAATACCAGATTCTGAGAGATTGAACATGACCTCTCAGAATTCGGAAATTGAAAACTTACAGCTATATTTAGCTCTGACCTTACTCTTAACAACTTCAAATTTGTAATAATATTTTATCTTTTGAATGATACACAGCCTTCATTTCTGTCTCATTTGATTTGTAAAAATGAAAAGAAAACTGTGGACTTAATTGGTAAAATGGACTTCATAAAACAATTAGTTAAGGTTTTGTAATTTTTGTATTGGGGGGATATCTTATTCTTATCTGGTTGCAGCTATGACACTCATGCTCAAGTGATTGGATGTTAAAAAACAATAGATCAGCAGTCAGGCAAGAGGGTGGGGTTGGGTTTAGAGAAGTAAACAAATAACTGGGCATAGGCATAGCTCTCCTCCCTGATGTTTTTAATTGTTTCTTGCACAATATCTTGCCTGAGGTTTTAATGAGGGCCAACAATTATTTTTAGGAAAAATATAAAACTGTTTTTGACTGTTAAGATAATATGCTAATAATTAAATCTTATTACTCCTTAAATTTTACAACTTTGCATATTCTTCATAAATTTATTTCATGATCTTGTTACATTAAGTGATTTGTTATTTTGAGTGATTTAGCATAGTCAAATTATTCATTTAAAAGTAGGGTTTATGCAATGTAGGGTATTAGAATATCAGAGTTTTATTCTTCCTAGAAAAATATAAAAACATAAGCTTAAGTAAATTAGACCAATTTTATAAGTAAAATTGAAGAAAGATTTTAATTAACTGTAATTCAAAGACATAAATACTTTAAAAAAATGAAGATTTCATTACTTTTCACAACTACTCGACTCGACTCGACTCGATACTCGAGTATTTGGCTTAATACTCGACTCGACTCGACTCGACTTCAAAATCCACTACTCGCCCACCTCTAACATAAAGTGTTATAAAATAAAACTATAAAATAAACCATGAAAAAAAGGGTATTTGTTCTACTTTCTGATATAATATAATATAGATATATATATATATTTATGAAAATGAACGAATAGTGTTTTTTGCTTCTGGGGGCCCCAAAACGAAAAGTTATCATGGTCTTGGGCTTAGGTCATACCATGAGTACTACGGTAACAGCTTCTTCCCTATAGGGGAAATTCGCTAAAAAAAAATAGGTAAATATTGTTATCACATCGCAGTTGACAAAATCGTCGTCGCATCACGGTAGACGAAAATTGTCTTCGCGTTGCGGTAGACAAACACCATCTTTGCGTTGCGGTACACAAAAATCGTCTTCGCATTACAGTAGACAACGAAAGCCTGCTCGCATATTGTACTAGTTCAGTATAATTTTTTTATAAATACCTATTTTCTCGCTTTTCGAAGCACGTGAGGATAATCGGGAGTTTACTGTAATTGGTTACAAACAGTCACTGCTGTTGTCATTATTGCGGATATTAATCCTTCTACTTTAAAAATCATAACCATTGACGAACAACACCTTCACTCCTGTGTGAGCGAGGGACCTTCATACCAAGGATATACCAGGAATAAGAAAAAAGAGGCTATGTGATTGTGGGGTTTGTGGTGTATAGAATCCCCCAACAACAGAGGGAATCTGGGGGTTTCCCCCAGACATTTTTAACAATTTAGGTGTTAAAGTTCAATCATTCAATTTAAAGCAGATGTCTACTTTATGCAGAAATTTGAGTTTAACTAAAGAGTTCTAAATATTTACTCTAAAATTTTAATTAAACTCTTCAAATTCATTTGCTGATCTTAACAGTGGGCATATACAGAGACCACTACGCTAAGGAGGATATCACAATGGGAGGGGCCTGGGGGGGTATGGACAACCCCCCAGTGAAAGAGGGTCCAGGAGCAAACCCAAGGTCACTATTTAAAAATTAAGATCACTATTTAAAAATTAGAACAATAAACTCACATTTTTAAGCGATCTACAATAACACTATAATGATTTAAATGCCTGTTTTATGGTATCCAATGTTGTACTATTGTGCAACTATTTTCGACTTGGTCAACAAATCATCTTGACAAACCGACTAGAGTTACTGACAACTGCAAAACTTGCATCGACCACATAGCGGTACGATACCATGACATGAGCGCTGTGAGGGTGGCCGTCATCCAAACTAGCACCACTGACTATCTCGGCCGCCACACACGCACACACGCACGCAGACGACGCGGAGCCACCGCGCACTTATCTTGACCATGCAACTGTCACTGACTTACTGACTCACTGCGATTGGGGCCCCGTACTTAATTGTTTTGATGTAAATCTATGCTCTGAGAAATTTTTAAACATTTTTTTATCTATAATTGAAAGTGCAAAAAAACCTTTTAAGTTTCCATCATCCCGTAACAAAAAATTAAAACCCTGGATAACAGCTGGTCTTTTGAAATCCATTAGGCAGAGAGATAAATTAAGCAAATCTGTAAAGAATCAACCATTTAACGTCAATCTAAGAACCCATTATAGAGCATACAGACAAATTGTCAGTAACCTTTTAAAAAAAGTAAAACGGGATTACTATAGAGCAAAATTTCAGCAGTCTGAAAGAAATCCAAAAATATTCTGGGGATTAATAAATGAATTGACGGGTAGGGCAAAGAATAAAGATGCATTTCCGGTAGGCAAATTTTTTCCTCACATTGATGAGATAACTCCGCAGATAAAAGAGGATATTGCTTCTGAATTTAATAGATTCTTTTCTAATATTGGCGAAGCCTTAGCCGGCTCTATTGATTCAAGTGGGGACCCAGTTGTCAACGACTCAGATTACAGACTAAATACCAGCTTCACGTTTAACACTGTTACGGAGACTGACATCTTACGTCACGTGACTGGACTAAGAGGTGGCTCTGCTCCTGGTCTTGATGGTGTTTCGGCGGCCATATTAAAGCAGAATGTTCATATAATAATTAAACCTTTAACACATTTAGTAAACCTCAGTTTATCAACCGCTACATTTCCGAATAGTTTTAAAATTGCTAAAATAATTCCTTTGTATAAAAGTAATGATTTTACGGATAAAAATAATTTTCGTCCCATATCTTTGCTCAGTGTTTTTTCCAAAATTATTGAGAGGGTGGTTAAGGAGCAATTGACGGATTTTATTCATGCCAACAACATTTTGTGCGAGAGTCAGTATGGTTTCAGAAAAGACAAAAGTATATCGGAAGTTCTATTTGACGTTAGTAGGGATTTGAACAGTTCAATTTCAGAAGGCAATAAGATGATGTTTATTTTCTTAGATTTAAAAAAAGCGTTTGATTCCGTAGATAGAGATAAATTATTGAGTAAGTTGGAATGTATGGGCGTTCGTGGGCAATCCCTCAGTTGGTTCAAAAGTTACTTCTCAAACAGATCACAAAAGGTTTGCATAAATGGTATATATAGTGATGCACTCCCTATCAATTACGGAGTTATTCAGGGCAGTACACTCGGGCCTGTCTTGTTTCTAATTTACATTAATAATATTTCAAAACTGATCCTGAACGGTAAACTTTTTCTTTTTGCAGATGACACCTTAATTTGCGTTAAGGGGAAAACTTGGAAAGAGGTGCAATCTAAAGCTCAACAGGATTTAATGATTTTAAGTAAATGGTTTGATCAAAATGTTCTCTCACTTAATGTTTCAAAAACTAAATTTATGCCCATCTCTCTTAGACCTAATACAGATTATTTTTTAGATAATATAAAAATCCACAAATGTAACAATTCTAATAATTCTCTGTGTAATTGTGAGTCCTTAGAGAAAGTAGACGTTTACAAATATTTAGGGATAGTACTTGACTCTCGCATGAAATGGAACCATCACATAAACTTTTTGAAAACTAAAATTAGAAAATATATATATGCTTTTAAGTGTCTTAGTGGAATTTTGAAGGAAAAAGAAATTAAACAAACGTATTATGCCTATATTCAATCTTTACTTTGTTATGGAATTGTAACTTGGGGCGGTGCCTTTAAATCGATCCTGGAGCCTTTAAATATCACGCAGAAAGCTATTTTAAAAGTCGCTTTTCAAAAATACAGGAGGTATCCGTCAATAGCTCTTTTCCAAGATACGGGATGTTTCTCAATCCGCCAACTTTTTATTAAAGACTTATTGATTACTATTTTTAAACAGTTTAATAATATTTTTTCTTCAATATCACATGACCATTTTACACGCTACGCGCAAAATGTTTCTATTGCTTCTTTACAACTAACTAGAACAATTTTAACAACCAATTCCTTCTACGTTTCAAATGTTTTGTACCGAAATATACGTCAACGATTTCCGCATTTTAACATACTGAATTCACCATCTTTAACAAAGTTAAAAGCACAAATAAAAGAGTTCTTAAATACGGTAGGAGTGGAGGGCGCCGAAAACATTATCATGACCACTACTTTCCGACCAAGACAATAATGCATTTCCCCCCCCCCCCCCTCCTTATGAAGACATTCAACCAATCCCCACTAACGACAAACAATACCACGAGCTGTCGTCCACATAGTTTTTTTTCCAATAACAGCTTCTCTTTTTTCCCTCTAATTTCTAAAAAAAAATCTGTAAAATGTAGTCTTGTTTTTTGTAAAATAAGGTTAACCCTTTGGGCCCCAAGTGCCGATATATCGGCATGTCAACGTTGAGCTGAGAAAGACATTGTGCCGATTTATCGGCTCCCGAAGGTCACGAGCAGAAAGACATTATGCCGATATTTCGGCCATCTAATGTTTTGTATAGTATATCGTTAATATAGGGTATTTTTTAATTTAGAAAACGTCAAAGCGTAGCCAAAGTAAAATAAAATATAAATAATGAACTATTTCCCCGTGTTTTATTTTATATAGTACTTGCTTTTATATTAAAAACACTCTGACAGGCTGTGGCGTCAGTGTCGCTCCACCTGTTTCGTCTGTCGGCAGCTGTCTGTTGCTGTGCAAACAATCGCTTTGTTTGTTTATTATTGTTTTGTGAATGTAATGGTTATGTTTACTATTATAATGTGAAATTTTCGTGACTCTTAGAGTTCAGTTGAAATTTATTATTTTTTGAGTGAGTTCACCAGATAATCATAATGTGAATCAACCGTGAACTAAGTTGCATCTGTACCTAAGTATCTCGAGTGCATGCATTCTATGACACTTGCATGGACATTGAACCTATTTTCATAAAAACTTTCAATAGGCCCTAAATACTAACATTCTCCTTCTTATTAGTTCTATCGCTTATATTTATTGCATGTTAATTGTTTTTATTTGACTTGAAAATGAGTAAAAAAAGAACTAGGACAGAATCTCCAGTCAGTGAAAACACATTGTGGAATAATGTTGAGGAGGCTGGCTTGAATGTGATTTCTGATGATAACAGTGGACATTCTGATGACAGTGATCAAATCATGAGTAGTAGTTCTGATTCTGAATCATCCTCAGATGTCGTTGACGATACTGATGAAGACCCTACATATGAACCAAATAGTGAGAATCATGACAGGCCTAGGTCTAGGCTGAACTTCTTGTTGGGACGTAGGCCCAACTGGTCCCCTCATTTGTTTTCATCGGATGAGGATGTCGATGATGTCGCACCTCTAGATGAGTTACCCCTAGAAAATGTAGGCCTAAATCCTCCTGAAGAGGCAACTGCATCCGAAACTGACCAAAGACCTTCGCTTGTTGATACAATCCCTCTTCCATCTGCGAGAGGAGGTGTCCAACAAAGCCAAAGAGGCAGAACAAGTAGGCCTAGAGGTAGGGGAAGAGGCTCTAGGCCTATAAATATGCCAAGTACCAGTGGTGGTCAGAATCTGACAAATAACAGGCGTAGGCCTCCTGAACCTGACTCCAGCGACTGGGATGAGGTTGACGATGAAAGTGATCCAGGATTTGAACATCCTTTCACGTTCAATGAAGTCCCTGGTCTTAGACATTGCCCACCTCGAAATTCGAAGCCTGTTGATTATTTTTTTCTTTTTTTTACTCAAACTTTGCTTACGACATTTGTTGTCGAAACCAACAGGTATGCTAACAATTACCTGAACTCACTTGATCAACCATTGTCACCTCAAAGCATACTGAAAACTTGGGTAAACTTATCTGTTGAAGAACTGAAAGGTTTCCTCGCAGTCATTTTTAATATGGGGATAATTCGTAAGCCTTCAATCAGGAGCTATTGGAGCCAGTCATCGTCTCTGTCAACCCCTTGGTTTTCGAAAATGTTCACCCGGACCAGATTTGAACTGATTTTAAAATTTTTGCATTTAGTGGACCCGAGTAAGCTTGTGAAACGTGGGGAACCAGGCTATGACCCATGCGGGAGGTTTCAACCACTGATCGATCACTTGAATCGTTTGTTCAAATTTCACTACACACCCTCCCAAAAACTTTCTGTTGACGAATCCTTAGTAGGAACCAAAAAGCGAATCGCTCTAACTCAGTATCTTCCTAAGAAAAAACACCATAGATGGGGCATAAAACTTTGGGTACTTTGCGATGCTGTTACTCATTATTGTATGTCAATGTCATGCTACAAGGGTAAACAATTCAGAGACACTGAAAGTACTGAACATGGTCTTGGATTCTCTGTAGTAAAAAAACTACTAGAAATCGCTAACTGCTTGAACAAAGGCTTCCACTTATTTTTAGATAATTTTTTCACCACTCTTAGACTAGCAAGATTTTTATATTCAAAATTCACTTGGTTGACAGGAACAGTGCAAATAGATAGGCAAGGTGTGCCTAAACCTCTACGTGGGAAGTACCAAGTTGGTCAAAAAACATACCTAAGGAAAGGACCTGCCCTATATATGGCCTTTAGAGAGAAATCAACGAACAAGTCTCAATTTATTCTGCTTTCAACTAACAGTAAGGCTGGAAATGTGATGTATACCAAACGGAGAAGTGGGAAAGTTGTTATTAAGAATAAACCGATTATTGTTCACCAGTATAATAATGGGATGGGCGGAATAGACGGAACCGACCAGATGCTTTATACCTACATGGATGAGCGTAGGTCAATGAAACCATGGAAAAAAGTGATATTTAACATCTTTGGGCGCATGATGCTGAACTCTTATGTTTTGTATAAACTAAATACAGATGCACCCCTCAGTCGCGTTTCGTTCATATCCTCAGTCATTGATGAACTTTCAAATTCCTGGCTAGAAACAAAATTAGGAGTCGTTGGAAATGGAGGTGGGGGTGATGGTCCGATTGGGAAGGGGTTTGGTTTGGAAAAAATACCGGATGGCAAAGAAAAAAACTGTTCAGTTTGTAGTGGGAAGAAAAACCCAGAGGGTAAGAGGCGAAGGGCTCGGACAATGTGTTGTATGTGTAAGGCCGGGTTACATGCCGAGTGTTACAATAGCCATCGGTGTAAATAATAATGTACCTACAGACCTTTTCTTTTGTAGACTATCATGAAAGTTTCTTCTAATACCTTATTTTAGCCAAAGTAATACACAAACACAAAATGTTAGCGTTGGATGGGTATTAGTTTTGTAAGCTACAGTGTGTTTTTGTCCCTATTCACAAACGGAAAAAAATTTCAATTCTGAAAAAATATCTTTCTGCTATTTTAAAACTCATTATGTATAGCTATTCATATTTTCTTCCAGTTATGTCACACTCTCATTTTTTTGCATGTTCTTTATCTTTTACTTCATAAAATGTGTTTAGATGGTGATTTTTAAAACTGAATTCTAGCACCAGTGAAATACATTTTTAAAAATATATATGTAAAAAAAACTTATTTTAGGTTTTTTAAAAACTAATTAGGCCTATGTGTATTCATATTTTATTCCAAATCATCACCCTCATTCCCTGCATATTCTGTATCTTTTACACTATAATAGCTTAGGCCTATGTATTTTATTTGTGTTTTTGTTTTTTTTATTAACTAAAACTGTGTGCTTGGCAGGTTCAAAAAAATTCAGCCTCGGCCTAATAGCTAAAAACTTTTGTTCACTTTTATATAAACTAACAAGACCTAGGCCTATGTAGATTTATATTATTTTCTTCTACTTCTGTCCCACTCATTTATTGCATGTTCTGCATCTTGTGTTTTACAATAGATGACTATGCAATGTTCTCCAATGTTGAAATAACAGAAATAAGCGTTATTTTTGTAAAATGTCCACTATTTTTGTAGCCTACTTTTGTAAACAAAATTCCTTCAATCTTTTGTAAAGTAACTTTACATATCTAGAATTATATTTTCAACTTCTGTCACACCCATTTATTGCATGTTCTGCATCTTTTGTTTTACAATAGTTTGACTCTGTTCGCTATGGTTGAAATAATAGAAATAATCGTTTTTTTTATAAACTATCATAACTTTTTTATTTTTTTATTTTTTTGCACACAATTTTCAGGAGTTACTTATAATTGTATACCAAGCAATAATACAATGATATATTATTGTTATTTTATGACATATATATGGTTTGGCACCTTAAAATACATTTTTTTTAAATACGTATATATATTTTTTATAGTTTTATTTAAAAAATTAATTATTTTTTTTAATTTATATGCCTTAATTTTTATATTAGTGTGTTGCCTATCTTAAGACCTAATCAATGGTGCAAAAATCATGTTAATATCTCATAAAATAAAAAAGTTACAAGCGTTTTTATAAATTACATACAAATTAGCTAATTTTTGCCCTGTCATCCTCAGTACTACTTATGTTGATTGTGCCTGTCACCACCGGAAAATCCGGAAAAAAATTCCTGGGGCTCAAAGGGTTAAATCAGATGCCACATATCGCCATTAGGTTAAATAGATGCCACATGCTCATTTAGTGATCGGTAACAACTACAAGGCCTACGCACAGGCTACTGCCCATGTAGGCCTTCCAATGTAGGCTTGGAAAATTATAATAAGAATTAACATATTAAGCATGCTAGGGATAGTACTATAAATCCTGTTGTTTTTAGTAGGTTATTATGCATGTATTTATTGCTTGCTGCATGTGTACATTGATAAATGGAATGTTGCATGAATATTGGAATAAATCTATTTTCATTTAATTTAATTTCATTTCATTTCATTTCTATTTTCATTTCATTTCATCTTCAGGCAGACAAGGATGTTGACCAAGTCGAAACTAGTTGCACAATAGTACAACATTGGATACCATAAAACAGGTATTTAAACCATTATAGTATTTATTGGTATACGGAGGCTACAATCCACAACTGCAATAACACCATATCGTCGCTGAGGTGTTCACTGATTCGCTATCCGACATTGTCTTCTGACTAGATGAAATCAAACTCGAACTCCTCCTTCAAATTATTATTAAAACTACTGCACTGCCCCTTTAATTTGACTGCTTACCTGACACAGCAATCACAGAACGGTAACGTGACATAATAAAGAAAGAAGTAAAAGTAACCCCGTTGCAGCAGACCTGCATACTCAGTGAATTTCAAATGAGTAAAAACACATTTCAATACCACATGGCAAGATAAGGCATGTTTTCGTAAGCTCCATAAGAATAACATGGGGAATGAGTATGCTTTGTTACTCAAGTTGTACTAAATTATTAAATGTCCTTGCCATTGTTCTGTGATTCATTGCAAAATGTCGCAAGAAGCCTATTCCTAGACAAAATGGAAAGTCTAACAAACCTCTCTCTAAACTTGGAGTTGCTGAAAATTGAGTAATCAAACTAGTTCAACAACAGGTTTTTTTCCGAAGACATCGAGCTTTTAAGAAAAAGCCCTACAGTACCAAATCCAACAATTGTCATCTTTTCTAGACAATGAAGACATTCTCCGAGTAGGAGGACGGCTTAAGCATTCTTTTCTTAGCTATTCTAGTAAACACTAAACATCCTATACTTCTTCCTAATAGTGAGGTGGCTTAGTGAAATTACCGTTACCTGGCGGATAAAAGCATCAAATTTGGTGTGAAGGTACCTTATGGTGTACTAATGAATTTTAGCATAGGAGCTCTCTTTAATTTTAAGAACTTTCCACACCCGGCACCAAAATCCATGTGTGATATGTTAAATCACAATTAACATGGGGTCATTTTTGAAAAAAAGTTACTTTACTGTGTCTTTTACATGAATTTTTTTATATATTGACTTGGAAACAAGACCTATCATTGTTTGGTGGTTAATCTTTATTTTGACAGGATAATAATTTTCGGCCGCCATCTTGGATTCGCCATATTGGATATCAACTCAAATTTTTTAAATGTTAAGATGGTTTTGTGACACATCATAATGAACTAGATTTTCACGCTGATTACAATGCTGAAATCCGTTTTTGAGAATATGCATTCATTAAAAAGATATGCTCAAATGAAAATTCATCCCTATACATTTCTGATGGAATATTCATATTTTTAGCATTTTTTAAAATTGTTTTTCTTAGATCTCCCATTGTAATTAATATATGTAGTTAGTTTAAGTCTTAAAATACTCAGTGAAATAGCAGCTCTCATTGAGATATTAATCATCAACATTGGACAAGTGACAGATGAGCTATAAGCCTCAATGTAACTTAAAAATAAATTTTTTGGAAATTTGTTTGTAATCAATTATATATATCTCAGGTTATAAATGAGGTATTTAGGTCATTTTGGTCTTAAATCACTCAGTAAACCATCAGCTTTCAAATGAGCTAACTCTCAATAAAATCAGATTAACGTTTAGGTGACCTATGAGCTTTCACTCAACAAAAATTTGTTTTACAGTAGACGCCCTCTAGTTCGGCCACCTCGGAACCGGACCACTGGCCGGACTACAAAATGGCCGGACCACCCGGATGTACTATCAAAATGTAAAATAACCCTATTAAATCCCAAAACCTATGTTTAAAAATCAACAAAACACGCTATTTAAACATATTTACAGTATTTAATTGCCAAAGAAAATATTTTGATGTCTCTTATGTTGAACTGTCATATTGCGTCACTGGTTTTACCGATACTGTACTGAGGATCTAAAGTGAGCAGAAAAACTCTTTATTTACTGTAAAAACACACTAGAAATTTATTTGCCGAATTAAGTTACACGTATTACTTGAATCATAACCTATAAAAATGTTAAGAAAAATGTTATTTTCTTTTGTTGTATACAAGTGAAATCCAAGATCAAATCTCACTGTAAAGTCCTCATATTGAAAGAATAACATCTTTTGTTAGTTGAGGTCAAGTGTGTCCATCAATTACAAGCTTTTCCGTAATCTAATCTGACATAAATAGTTTACTTCTTCGGCCGGAAACTAAAGATTCAGGATAAATAATACTGTTGAAGGTCATTCCCTTGCGGTGCGGCGTGGTGATATAACGGATATGATTCACCATCCTAGGACCGGCCGGACCATCCGGCGGCCGATCCAACCGAAGCCGAACTAGAGGGCGCGTACTGTATTTGCATAATTTTACAGTTCTTGAAGGATTTCTCTAGATCCAAAGAAGATTCGAAAATTGTAAAGGTCCCTATTGATTCTGTAGCCTATTGGCTTTCATTTGAGTCACGAATTATTTTAATAGATTGAGTTTCAGGTGAGTTGTGGTTCAAAAACCAAAATAAAATTAAATATTTCAGAAAATTTTGTTTATATGAAGACTCATATCTCCAGTTCGAAGGCAGGTATGGAGTTCTGAATGCTTTTAAAAGACTCAGTAAAATATTAGCTTTATTTTGATACTGCGATCATTTAAGTCGGACAAGTTTGGGGTGAGATATAATCAACTATTAAGCGTAAAATTAAAAAATAACTAATCTTTATGTCGTAATGAGCCATAAAATCTGTTTAGGCCTACAACCTAACATATTCAACGTATCAATATTTAAAACTAAAGCCAAAATATCACTGCGTATTTTATGACCAAAATTAACAAAATACCTTATTTAGAACTGGAAGTATAAATACTTGATTAAAGACAAATTTCCGAAAAATTGATTTTTAAGTTACATTGAGGCCTATAGCTCATCTGTCACTTGTCCGATGTTGATTATTAATATCTCAAATGAAAGCTGCTATTTCACCAAGCATTTTCAAGACTAAAACTAACTACATATCTTAATTATAATGAGAGATATAAGAAAAATAATCCAAAAAAATGCTAAAAATATGAAACGTCCATAAGAAATGTATAGGGATGAATTTTTACCTGAGCATATCTTTTTAACGAATGAATATTTTCAAAAACGGATTTTATCATTATAATCAGCATGAAAAACTAGTCTGTAATGATGTGTCGCATTGCTACATTCATATTAAAAAAAACTATCTTGTATCCAATATGGCGGATCCAAGATGGCGGCTAAAAATTAATACCCAATCAGAATGAAGTATTTACTACTCAGCAAGTAAGGCGGTGGTTTCAAATCGATATCTTGGGAAATATTAGCTTGGATACCCATAAATAACGTTTGTTCAATATATATTTCTGTATATGTCGGCCATTTTGGTTTATGGTGCCGTGTATGGAAATTTTTAAAAATTCGTGAGGGCTCCTAAGCTCAAATTAATTAGTATATCCTAAGGTACCTTCATGCCAAATTTGGTGCTTTTATCCACCTGGTAACGGTGTTCAAAATAAAACCCTAAGCAACCTTACTACAAGTCTTATCACATTAACATCCTCATTGATTATTTTCATTTAAAGCATCTACATGCTTGGACCTCAACTTCTTCAATCATTGAATTGTCAGCAGTACTGGATTCTATCCGCAAGAGGTGTTATTAGAATGTGCAGGTTTTATTGGGTCCAGGAGCAAACCCAAGGACACTATTTAAAAATTAGAACAATAAACTCACATTTTTAAGCAAACTACAATAACACCAATAATCCAAGGTGGCGTGTCCTGTAATCCAGCTATTTGGAGGTCACGAATTGTGGATAGTTATGAGCGATGGCTTGTGGACGCAGTGTTCCCTAGTGGGGATTAACGTCCGCACTATTCATAGGACCGTTCTCATAATTAGACCAGTTCATAACAAGTAAACCAGGCAAAATTGTGGTTCAGATCCCACGTTAAAATGTAGGTCCCATAGTTGCCATTGGCTGTTGGGCTATTAATTAACAGTCCTGTCTAAGGAACACGTCGGCCTTAGTCAGTAACAAGACTACAAGATCGCGCCACAATCATCCTTCACTCATCTGTCATTCATACTTGGCTTAAAATTCCTACCTGGGTAGGTCACCATTTTAAAGTAATGTATCTAATGTTTCCGGTGTAAACCACGGAATACGACACCTCTCATGGGCGATTTACCAAGCTCAAGAGTGAACTGCTCACATCACTTCCAGACTACGGGTAAGAACTTCTATGGACCTTCGACGCAAAATCTCCCAATCTACATTCTTTCTACCAAGCAATTCAAGATCTACTTATGTATTTTCATATGTTTTTCTACAAAGGCCGTTCATGTTGAACCTGTGACAGACCTCTCAACTGCATCTTTCATGGCTACATTGACCCGTTTTGATTCTCGGAGAGGACTTCTGACAAAGATCTACTTGGACTGCAGGACAAACTTTGTGGCAGCTGCTTCCTATCTGAAATCACTCTTTGATGAGACAGAAAATAGAAGAAAAATATTATATTTTTGTAATGTCCAAGAGATAGAATTCCACATCAACCTGCCTTCTACATCAAGGAGGACTGTGGGAGAGCGATGTCAAAAGCCTCAAATATCATCTGCTGAGTGTCATTAATCAAGACATTCTTACGACTGAAGGATTCTTTACCTTAACCCATTCACGCAGACTCACGTGCTGGTTACGTTAGACCCCTTGCACACGATCCGATTTTTATCGGTCCGGAAAATATCGGAACTTCACATTCCAATAGTGGCGGCCGGTGGAGAATGGGAGCTTGCACACGGTCTGTCCACCATCCGATCCGGCACGATCGCCGGATAGCAGCCGGACGCTGCCACTATAGACAGCCGGCGCCGAATCGGCACCGGAAAGACAGTGGCGCATGTGACTAGACGGAGGCTTGCACACCTGCTGGTAATCTCCGTTCCGGCGTCAGTTCAAATTCAACATATAATTTCGTTATAATTAATTGATTGAAGTGTGTTTAAGTTTTTTTTAAGTTTTATATTCCAGGTTTGACTTGTAAAAAGTTTCTTTAACCGCCTTTGAATAGACATACATTGTTTAGTAACTTAATTTGGTTATAAGTTAAAAGATAGTCAAGTTCGACATTAATTCCAAGGTAATGATTATTTTGATTTATAGACTAACGAGCAGTTGCCTAGTGAATAACTGTCTTAGTGGTTGAAAGACATATATACCGGTATTCACACAAACAACTATACTCTCACATTTATAATATTAGTAAGATAAACAGCTTAAGTGAGTAAAATATTTGTCTATTTCCTTAAATGAACTGGATTGGTGATGAGTAAGTATGGATTTTGACTAATTATAAAGTATACTAATCTAAAGAACTCTGAAATAACATACTAAGTTAAGGGAAACATTGTTACCTACCATAAACTAATAAATATAAATTTAAAATAAATGTATTAATTTGTTTAACTCTGATTTGTATTTATTTTTTAAGATAAACTACTTAAAAGCATATAATTTAAAAGGATTTGACTATTCGCATAGTAAAAAAACGACTGAATTTTTTAAAGTAGTAGTTTGATGAGTCACGCCATATTCTGATAACAAAGGAATACTCACACACAGCTTCATTACTTTTGTCCCAAACAATCTATCTACTATCTATCTATGTAGCAAAATTTTTGCATAGCAATTGTGAGCGTTTGGAAAGTCGCAGGATGATGGGGGAGGGCTCAAATTAAAGGTCTTGATCCCAGGGACTCGGAAAAAATACTGGAATGTTTTGAAATTCGTCAGGAAACGAAAAATAAACAAAAGTATCTACCATTTAAAAAGCATTCACAGGGTAGGCACACGGCAATCGAGCAACCGGCCCGATTAAATCCGGATAGTGTGCAAACAACGCTTGTCCGGTACAAATCGGACTGATATTTACCGGACCGATAAAAATCGGAGCGTGTGCAAGGGGCCTTAGTCTTGGTAACGTATGTCATTCATACTTGGCTTAAAATACTTACCTGGGTAGGTCACCATTTCAAGTAATGTATCTAATGTATGTGGTCGGCCGCCCGACCGAGCGCGGGTGCTGTTAGTGAGTGCTTGGCCTAGTAGTTCACTAGTTTGCTGTTAAGGTCAACTTTAGGCTTTATACCCCAATTGTTCTCCAGGCCAACCGTGGTGCCGTAGCTCTGTCGGTTGAGGTGCTATACTGACGTGTATAGCGTTGAAGCCGTTCAGAGGTGCGTGGATTTGATTCCCGACCATGTGCAATCCCTATTAGGCTTGCAAATGTGTGGAAAAATTGGTGGGAGGGCCCACCTAAAATAAATGGTAACCAGTTTGAGTGGAAGTTGACGGCATTTGTAAGTTTAATAGGGATGGCAGTGGACACCTGTTTTGCTTCTTTTCACTCTTGTACAGAGAACACGTTTATATATATATTTTTAATTAATTGATTCAGCATATTGTCAAAACACATATAGACAATCAAAAAGGATATAATCAAAATATTAGACCAAATACAGACAAAATAAACATATTGCAATTAAAAATTTAAAAATATAAAAAAAATTGCTATATAAAATGGTTAACAGCCAAAGCTGAAGGGATCTTAAATTCAAGACTGCTGACCCCATTGTCATCAGATCCTTTGGATCTTGGTGCCTTAACCCTAGGTCATTTTCTTATCAGATCAACTTTAACAGCAGTCTCTGAACCTGACCTCATGGATTTGTCTTCAAACTGTCTGACACGCTGGCAACGTGTTCAGGCCTATACTCAAAATCTCTAGAATACATGGAGAAAAGAATACTTGAACACTCTACAACAAAGAACAAAATGGACTCATCAGAAAGAAAATCTGCAGATTGACGACCTTGTTTTAGTTCAAGACTCAAGAACTCCTCCTCTGTGTTGGCCACTTGGTCGTATTGTCGCTACCTCACCTGGTCTGGATGGTTTCGTCGAAGTTGTGTGTTGTGTTGTGTGTCTGGCATACCTCTACCGGACTGTATACAAGGCTTGTAGTAAAGTTCTTCCCTCTACTTACACCTAATAAAGAAATGTCTTACACCTAATAAGACTACAAGATCGCGCCACAATCATCCTTCACTCATCTGTCATTCATACTTGGCTTAAAATACCTACCTGAGTAGGTCGCCATTTCAACTAATGTATCTAATGTATCTAGTAAAGAAGCTTAGAGGACTAATCCACATTCCCCCACATCTTTTGAAAATGTTTTAGTTAATCTATATACTTAATTCAATAAGGTTTTTTCTGTTAGATCCCTTTTTCAGCCGTCCTACTTAACCGATTTTTACGATTGAGGTATCATTTTAAAGCTTATAATGTAGCGCACCCTCGACTGATGATTAAAATGAACAATTCTTTAACTGCTTCGACCCCCTAGCCTTTGATTTATTTCTAGAGGGCGCTTTCAACGGTCCAGTGCTGACCAATTTGCTAAATGTAAATCGTAATTTAACAGCTGATTACCTTCAGACGAATTGTCAACCATTGGCATTGTAAACAAAAATAGATACTCTGAAAATGTAAATAAGAGATAAAACAATTTATGAACAGTGAACAGTCATTTTTAGATATGATACTTTTCTTGATTCGGTAGGTAAATCACTCTTTGACAGGGCCGGATTTAGAACTTTAGGGCCCCGAGGCTCACTCAGTGGTGCAGGCCCCCGGGGCCAGAGCGAGCAAATGTCCATTTTTAGGAGGAAATGTCATCCTTTTTAACCATTGTTCTTCCTTCTTCCCGACTTGACGGTCGCATTGCGGCTGACAAAAACAAGCCTCTCCTTTTTGTGGCCGTCACATATGGCCTTTTGTTGTGGCCAGAAAATCTGTCATTTCTACAGCAGCTGATAGGCATATTTCTCGGTCGTTTTGTGACCGACGAGTCTCTTGCGCTCTTGGATATCTACTGACCGCACATAACGGCCAGGAAATTTGTTGTTAATACCGCAGCTGGCAAATCTGTCGGTCACATCGCGGCTGTCAAATCGCGGTCGTATGTACCAAAAAACAAAACTCTCGGTCACAATACCACAGCTGGCAAATCTCTTGGTCACATTGTGGCCGGAAAATCCATCCAGTGTTTCCGTGGCCATCAAATCTCTAGGTCGCATTGCAGTCGGTAAATCTTTTGACATATCGCGGCTGGTAAATCTAGCTGTTGGTCGCATTGCGGTCGTCTGTATTTTACATCAAAGATAGTGCTTAATTATTCTATATAAAAGCTAAATTGCTGATTTCTCTTGTCGGGATTTTTTAATAGTCTGGAAGGAAAGGTAAGACATAAGATGGAAATTTAATATGTTAAATTTAGTGGACAACTCACTTAAGGTTTGCAGCAGCTGGCAAATTTCTCAGTCATATTATGGCAATAGCAAACAGCACTTGGCTAGGCTAGGCTCATGGCCTGCGAACATCGGTTGTATCGCTGTCGGTAAATCTCACGGAAATTTTGGGGCCATCATTTGGCTATGCCTCTTAAACAAAACTCAGCATCTAACACATTTTAAAGGGGAGGGGGTTAAAAATGAGCCATAGAGCAGAGGTCCAAAAATTTAGCCCCCCCCAATCAAAAAGCTAATGAAGTTATTCCCATGAATATTATTACCCTGTCAAGTTGCCTAACTCCCGTATAGCCTGTGGTGGAACCAAAACTTGTGACGTCAATCGTAGACCCATATCGGATTCTGCAAGCTATATTAGCCTAGCGGGTAAAAATAAAGCCTAAATGAGGAGTCAGTAATATTCTCCTTCTGATTCTTCAAGGTTAATTTTCGTTCTAGCTGCATGTTATATGTCTCCGGTCTTCTTGTCACAATTTGTTTTCATTTTCAACTGAGATAACCTGAATACCATTATTATTTTCTTCTCTATTTTTTTCTTTTTTTCTACAGACTCCTTCCCCCCACCGCCACTTCGTGAACTTTGCAGCCGACAAAGCGGCACTGGGCGCAATCGTAGCTGACCTGCAGTCAGCGATGATTTATCTTTTGAGCTGTCTGCTATTTAAGTGCTGAAATTACGTTTACGTTTAATGTTTCACGTTCAATTGGGATAACAATTTATTAATCATCTTTTTATTCTTTGTCGAAGTTTATTGAGTACCAAAGTACATTAATTCCTGGATTCAAAAAAAATTTTTTTTTTTTGTGGCGCCGGCCCCTATGGCGCCTATGCTTAAATCCGGCCCTGCTCTTTGATGTGTATATTGACATGTTTAAAATATTGTAAATGATTCATTTCATTCATGTACAAAATTTCAAACGAACATTCACATTATTTTTATTTCCATATGATGATGTTTTTCTTGAATGTTCAAAGTTTTTTTCCAGCAAGGGAGTAAATTTACAACTGTAAAAGGAAATCGTTACATTATTCTTTAGGCCTGGATGACGATTTATGAATCCCGAAATAGAAAAAAGAAGAATCCAAAGAGAAAATAGAGAGGACAAGATTAGAGAGATCAGGGAAAACATGCGTAAAGTTCGGCAAGAACATATCTGCTAGGAGACAAATATTGAACAGCAGACCGACATTGTACCACCTATAATACTTCAACCAACTTAAAGATTATGTAAGGGCAAACGAGAAAAACACATGCGATATCCTACTGTTGAGCGAAGATATTTCTAGAAGACAATCAAATTAAAATACATAGTGTTGGGACGATGGACAATGGGTGTGTATGTTTTTTTTCAGCTAAGCTTCTTAAAAAATGTAACATTTCAATTTCAAGTTTAACAGGTTAAATTTTTAATAATTGTGAAATTAAAGAAGGCAATGAATTTCTTCGAATTTTAGGTTATAGTTTCTCACAACAAACACAATACTAAAATGCGCAATTTGTGCATGGGACCCCTAGTTTTACTTTAATTGTTCTTTACTGTTGAACCAGGGATGGTTCAAAGGGAGCGGAATGTTCAGTGTTTTTTGTTTGTAATTATTTTGGACTATATTTAAAATAGGGATAGTCGGGTCCCGAAATTTTGGGAAATTGTCGGGAAAATTAAATTCCTGATTTTCGGGTGGGATTTTATTTACTTCGGGAAATTTTCTGGGACGGGATTGTTTTAATGATCGCAACTAAACAGCGGGTGCAGCTTCCTAGTGGGTGCAGGAAACCAGCTTTGCGAAACTCGCGATCGTCCGTTAAAAACTATCGTGCGTATTTGCCGATCGTAAATAAACGGCAAATGCGGCTTTGCAAATCTCTTGATTGGCAGCGAAAACCATTGCGCGTATTTGCCAGTCGCAGATGAACGGCAAAAATAGATCAGCGTGGTTCGCGAACGGCCGCGTAATACGCTAGCGCGTATCTGTCGATTGCGGATTAACAGCCGATGTAGCTTTGCGAAACTCGCAATCGGCCGTGAAGAACGATCTCGTGTATTTACCGATCACGAATCGACGGCGAATCTAGCTTTGCGAAATTTACGATCAGCCGCGTCTTTGCCGATCGTGGATTAACGGCCGATGTTGCTTTACGATACTCGCGATCGGCCGTGAAAAACGATCGCGCGTGTTTGCCGATCGTTGATAAACGGCAAATGTAGGATTGCTAAATCGAAATTGGGTGTGAAAAGCAATCTTAGTTATTCACTGATAGCGGTTAATCGACATGGAAATAACTTGCTATAAGGCGTGACAGTGATGATTGTTCATATTGTCAGCCACATTGGTCTGCAACAAATTGTGGTTTTGCCCATTGATTCAATTTTCTAAACTAATTCAGATGCCTTTGAATCCCAGCCGAAAGTATGATTATTTTTCATAAATAAGTGAAAAAAAAAAACGGATAAAAGTGTAGACTTTGAGACTTAAAATAAATTTCTAATATATCAGTAACTAATATTTTATGTAGGCCTAACTTAAGAAATATTACGTTTGGAAGTTGTAAACTTCAAATTTATAATTTTAAGCATGGAAAAAATAGTCTTGTGGTTGCTATGTTGAAACTAAATTTATTTTTTAATTTTTTTGCTGCAGTTTAAAGTGCTGGAAAAATTATGAGTCATAGAGTCACTTCCTAAAACAAGAACTCCAAAGCCCAAAGTTTATAAAAATACAACATGTTTACTGATTATACATGACCGCTAGTATATTGACAACATGCAATAACCACCCTAGTATTTTACTTTTATCTTTTTGGAAACCAAACAATAAAACAAAAAGCAAAAGGCAAAGATTAAAAAAATATTGTGTTTTTATCAAACGTTAAAAAATGTATTATGTTTATTTATTCCATATTTTATATTATTTCATTTTTCAATGCGTTCAAATTAATAAAAAAAAAATTCAAATTTAATGAAAAATAATAATAAATAAAAAATACATTTCTTTACCATTTTTATTTATATAAGTTAGCACTTTATCTATAAATAACAATTTCATTGAGTTACATTAATTTCTTTTAACCCATTCGCCTACTTTGACGAAATGGTCTCGTCGCTGGTCGCGCGGGTGCTGTTACCGACGGCTTGGCCAAGTAGTTCACTGGTTTGCCACCAGGCCGGTTGCTCAAGTGGTTCAGTGAATCGCCGCCAGAGCCGTAGGCTTTAAGACTCAAACGAGCACTGGTCTGACGGGTTCAATTCCCGCACCATGAGCAATCCCTATTAGGCTTGCAATTGTGTGGCTTAGTTGGTGGTAAGAGGGCCCACTTAAAATAAATGGTGATCGGCTTGGGTGGAAGTTGACGGCAATTGTAGGTTTAATAGGGATTGCAGTGGACACCTGTTTTGCTTATTTTTACCCTTGTATAGAGGAGGACACGTTTTTTTAATTTTTATTGATTTGTCAATACATATGGACAGGTCATAACTGAAATATTAGACCAAATACAGACAAAATAAACATATTACCAATAAAAATTAAGAAATAAAAAAAATGGTAGGTCAATGGGTTAATATGTTTCTAATGTTTGCAATTTTGTCAATTGCATATAAGTTAGTATTTTTTTCACTTAAATTTATCTCTTGACATTTTTTGAGTTGGGACGGTACAAACATTTATATATGACTTTGTTTTTAACCTAATGCTTTATTGTAATAAAGAAAATAAATTTGTATACGACCATTTCCCGAAGATTCAGGGAAGACAAATTCCCGTCCCGTCCCGAATTTAAGAGGGCTGAAAAAAATCCCGTCCCGAACTGAAAATCCAATCCCGTCCATCCCTAATTTAAAATAAATAATATTAATTACTATCCCAAAAAGTGGGAAAAATATTTCTGTTAATTAATATAAAATATCATGAAGAGGAAAACAAGGATTTCTGAGTTTTCCATCTTTATTATTCTCATATAGGCCTAATTCCTTAATCAAATTATTAAGGAAATTTCCACATTTCCACTTAAAAGGCCCTGAAAATACTATCTAACGTTTGTTAGTTCGACCAAAATTTTTAATTTAATATTTTTTAGGTGAGTTTTAGAAAACTATTTGGTTTGATTACGGTATTTCTTACCTGCCTAATTTTGTACTACTCACTATGATTTTTCCTCAAACATACTTAGTTGGTACATTAAGTTTGAATATTTTAATTTCTTATACTAAGAGGTTTATTAAATTTCATTAAAACCATGTCAAAACCAATGGATTTTTATGAGAAAACTAGGATGCTGCTGCCTAAAAGAAAGCAAATTTTGTTGCAGTGAAAACTGAGGTTTTAAGTTAGTCCTTTTTTCTCCGATACGTAGCCTAGCTGACTTCAGCTATCCAATCTGAAACTACTATACTACCCCCCCTTGTACTACAGAAAATTATACTATTTTTCTATAGTACAAGGAACCCACCTTATCTGAACAAAGAGTATTCCGTTGATGACGTTGAGCATGTCGAGCACGCTGCCCATGCTGGGCGGCTGGATCTGGATGGGCGGCAGGCCCACGCCCGGCTTGCCCGTGTAGATCTCGTTCATCTTCTTCTGCAGCACGACCGCCTGGTGTGTAAGGTGCCTCAGGCAGTCGGACGACTCCTTCGTCTTCTCGTGGTCCTCGCCCAGCTGCTGCTTGTAGATGGCGTAAGTCTCCTTCTCGTTGTTGAGGGCCGAGCGGAAGTCCCCCATGCAGCTCTGCGTCCGAGCCACCAGGTGGTAGCTAACTGCCACTTTGAGTGACTTTGTTCCGTAGAATTTGATGTTGAGTGCTAGAGCCTTCTCCAGGAACCTCAGAGACAGTTCGTACTCGCCCACCGCATGCAGGATCAAGCTGATGTTGCTCTGTCAAACACGAGTCAATAATTGAATATCGGAATGAAAACCTCTTCAGTTTTCCAAAATTATATTTTACAAAGTAAATAAAATTGCAATGTTACTTAAACCAGAACACATCTTATAAAGTTGACCTCAACATACCATTCAATTTTGTAGACTCCACTAAATTCTTAGGAATAACAGTTGACCATAAATTGACATGGCAAAACCACATCAACGAAGTAATAAATAAATTAAGTAAAGCTCACTTTGTAATTCCAATTTTATCAAGGTCTTCTGACATTATTACTCTGATGATGGTATACTATGGTTACGTATATTCTCTCTTAAGTTATGGGGTGATTTTTTGGGGAAATTCAGACAGAGGGCAAAAAGTATTGAAATTTCAAAAGAAAACCCTTCGCATCATATATTCTCTTAAAACCAGAAATTCATGTAAGCCTATTTTTAAAAATAATAACATTTTGACTTTTCCCAGCATTTACATTTAAACATTTATAATCTGATCATATTTATTAGGCAAAACATGTCAAGTTTTCCAATCCATTCTGACAATCACAATTAAAATACAAGACAAAGAGCTGATTTTATATACCCTCGACATGCCACTTCCACTCTTGAACAAACTCCTTTTTATTCTGGAATCAAATTATACAACAGCCTGCCGAACTCCTTGAAATGTTTAAGGTCATTAAATTTATTCAAAAAAGAATTGTTCAATTACTTATGTGAAAAATGCTGTTATAAGATTGAGGACTTTTAGAATTATTATTATTATTATATAACACACGATTGTTTGTTTTACTATGTATAACCTATGACACTATTTTATTTATGTATGTAATGTACTAGATAAATAAAGGATGTTTTGAATTGAATTGAATTGAATGTCTACCAAATTTCACATTTGTCCATTTTCAAAATAAATTCCTCACCGTTGGAAACATGGCCTTTCCCTCCCGTAACAAATACTTGAGCAAAATTGTTGTAGCTTAATATTGTTTAAGGCTGCAATGAAAACGAAAGATTTTATGGCCACAATATGTCCAAATGTTTTAGTCCCCCATAGCGCTGGGCCCGAGTAGGGGGTATGGCACTCACCCGCGGGAGGGTGCGGCACTAACCCGGAGGTGGGTGTGACACCATGGCACAGCCAAGTGCCTAGCCAAAGGCGTAAAATCTCACCAATATAAATGTCCTATACCTGTCTTTCTGTTTCATGTACTGACCCTGATGGAGAATTCATACTGGCCTGCACCCACCTACTTGCTTGTTTATTCACTCAAACTTCGGATCTAGTCGCAATTGCGTGAAGAACAAGGTGTTTTTTTCAACGCAACCCATTTTTAAGACTGAATAATGTACATATGAATGTGTAATGAGTATTTTTTATTAATTTTTACATTTTATACAACCCATTATTTAAGTTTGATCACATTTAGTTTTCATTATGTGCTCAAACAGTCCGCCATTGGCATTTGTAAAAAGTTATGCTCTCTCCATCAAATTCCCGAACACGTGTTGCAAGGCACCTCTTTAAATTCCTTGCATTAAGAGGGGGCTCCAGTAACGAAAGATTTCGTTGCTGATTCCAGCGCTCCCCAAAATTTGAACTTACTTTGAACTTTGAACTTAGTTGTCTAGTCCAGTTGTACTCAGTCGAGTCGATGGACACGTCAGAGAAATGTGGTATCGTTTTGAACTACATCAACACAGTCCACCGGAAGTTCGGTTCCCCATCCTCTATCTCTCTCACACCCCCCCCCCCCCCCCCAACACCCCTAGCTTGCCACCCTATCGTACAAGGGTCACGTGACCTTGTGATTAGGGACAGTGAGTGACCTTGCTTGCAGGCCGGGGCTAAATGCCCCGCCGCTGTGGTTCAACAGTCCCCGAGACCTCAGAGTACGTCCAACCCTCCCAAACTTGAGCTAAAATTGACTACCACTAGCAACTTGTTATAAAGAGAATTTGATATATTATTTGGATTTTCCATCATCAAGTGAATAGAAGTGTTTCATGAAAAATGGAGAAAAACATCAATGACATTCTGTCTATAATGGAAGGTTTATTAAATATACCTAAAAAGTTAATAAATAAAGCAATTGATCAATAAATATAATAATATATAACATAATGAATAAAATATCGATGCATACTACCATTAATAATGAGTAACCTAACTTATACTGTACTCTCAAGTTAGAAAAAGATTCTAGGGATCGAAAGGCCCTGATAATGGACACAACTATATTGGTGACACACAGGCAAACGTTCATTTCTATATTATAAATTTTAACAAAGGACTAACAAAAGTTTGATATTTTACTATGATTGAATAAAAAATTGATTTATAGGCCTACTACCTTAAATAATAAGGAGAATAACTACCTAAACGTTATTCTTGAGTTAGAAAAACTGACTGAAGTCAAGTGCATGAAATAGAGCGGGCGGAAAAACTGTAAACTCATCAATTTATTTAGCCGCATTTACACTATACAACTTTTTTTATAAACTTGTGTTGTTCAACCAGTTATACTAATTGGTTTGAACATGTTTAAGAAAGCAATGAAGATTAGCTTTCATTAGAGATATTTATCATCAAAATCGGACAAGTTACAGTTGAAGTCAAGTCAAGTCAAATCTTCTTTATTCAATAAAATGGCACATTACATATCTTGAATAGCGTCATAAAACTATGAAAGAAAGTTGTGAACTAAATTAAAATAATAAACATACAATTTTGCTTGATAAAGGCGAAATTTTTTTGGAATTCAAATGAATGATTTAATTTAAGTTTTGATTCTAAATACTCGGTGATTGAATAAAAGGGGTTTTTTATTAATAAATCTTTTAGTAAATATTTAAATTTATCAAAATTGCTTTCTTGCTTTAATGATCCTGGTAAATGTTGAAGAACTTTTAAGTCCTGCATAAGATGGTTTATTAGTATAACATTCTAAATTGTGACTCGGCAGGTTAATTTTGAAACGTGTGTTATGTTTGTTTGAAGTAGATGACAACTGATTTTTTACAAATATTATCACCTCATAAATTTACGAGTTGTAAACTGTTAACATACCCAATTCGCAAAAAACCTTTTTAACTGAACCTGTAATTTTTAGTTTCATAATAACTCGAATAGCTCCTTTTTGCTGTAAAAGAATCCTATCTAAATTTGTTTTAGTTGTTGCCCTATAAATTACGATTCCTTAAGATACATTACTGTGAATTAATGAATAATTATAATCTTTAGAGTTTCCAAATTGCAAACCCTGGACATCTGTCGCAGAGCATAAATACCTGAAGACAATTTCTTTACTATATGCCTGATGTGACTATCCCAGAAGAGATTCTTGTCAATAATTAGCAGTGGCGTAACTATGGGGGGGATGAGGGGGATAGAACCCCCCCCCCCCAGAATCCTAATAAAAAAATATTAGTATAGCACAGCAATCTTACTTCTTTAAATACAAATACTCAAGTTGTATGATGTTAAAAACTATAAGAGGCCTAGAGTTAAAATTTGGATAGGACTAAAGCCTCCCCTGCCACGGCGGGGGTGTGGAGTTCGTCCTTGGTTCGGCGAAGAGCGGAGTGACACATTGTTGCCAAATGTGTATCCTGTCCGTCCCTCGTCCAACACTGTCGCTGTTGATCAGCCTATGCTCTTACTACGGATAAGGTGCATGATTTTGCTACTCCTTGTTAATTTGAAAAGAAAGGATTATTTTAATTTTCATTAGGGGTGTGCGAATAGTGATTTTTGAACTCGAGCCGAGCCGAGCCGAACTTTTTCAATAGTTTTCGAGCTCGAGCTTTTTCGAGCCGAGCTTTTTAACAATCACAAATTATTAAGGAATTATGAAGCTTGATTTTAATTTAAAAAGATGCAATAGGCAAAAATGTTTGTATACCGTAAGTGAATGCCAGCTAAAAACTAGAAAGCTTATCTCCAAAACAAGTTAATTATCTGATAGGTTCATCACTATTTTTTATTATTACATTAAATAAATCAAACTGGCTCAAAATATGATTTATGAAGAAAAATAACAAATTTAAAATCTACATTTATTAGTTGACTCACCAACTCCACAATACTTTACTTTAATAAATAGTTAAAATTGAAGAATTAGACTAGTTACATATAGGTACTACAACATTAATTTCAAGAGTTGAAAGGAGTAGATGGAAAGGTTTTAAAATGGTTATATCTAGTAGAAAAATAACATAGTAACACTTAGTCAAACACAAGATTGATTTTTTGAATGTTTACAAAGTAAAGAAAGATGATTACAAATTAAATAGCAGTCCCAGTTGTGGGTAATATTCATGGCTAAACTTATTATTTTAGAATATAATATATTAATTAAAAAATATTTAATACTGCAACAACAATAATTTATTGCAATCCTAAGATGAGTTGCATTTCTAAACTTTAGTAAAGAAAACAATGTAAAGTTTAAGAAAATTAGAAGGAAGATCAGAAATTAAGACGGAATAATGAGAAAGAAAGAAACAGCTACCTCTCTCACTTTCCTTCCTTATCAGTAGCCAGGGAGGGGGGGGGGGTAGAGGTTGTTTACTTCAACTAAGCTTCTGTCCCTGTTTTTTGTCACTGTCTGACTTGCGTGTGTGTGTATGTCAGAGAGCTGAGTTAATTAGGAGATAAGGAATCCTTACTACAAAATGCAAAAACACAAACTACTTGTCATCCAACTATAATTGACGGTTTATATTTTTTGTCTTATTTTTATAAATCAAATTAGTTCAAAATGAAACTTGTACTACATACCGTTTAAGAGATAAGCCATGATAAACAATAGACTTAAATGCTGTAATTCGTGGTTCTCCAAGGTCAACTAAATATAGCTCAGATTTCTGTCTAAAATGGAGAAAATATTTCTTGTTATCTGCCAATGTCCTTCCTTATCACTAGGGAATATTTTTTGTTTGTTTTTCGTGGGAGGGAAGCTCTTCCGGTTTGACGTGTCCAAAAATAGATCCCAACAATTATCTTTCCCATAAGAACTCTCTTATCAAAAGCTCGGCTCAATGTCGAGCTTTTTTGAAAAAAGTCCAGCCGTGCCGAATACTGGAAAGCTCAACCGTTTGAATACGAATACTGGAAAGCTCGACCGTTTGAATACTCGCACACCCCTAATTTTCATTCAAGAAAATCGTTTATTCTTCTGTTTACATTAATAATAATAAAAAAATAGTAAAATTGTCTGCTTTTTTTAATTCCTTAGTCTTAACAAGGTATCCAGACATAAAACGTACACAGTGATAAGAAAAACTGCCAGAGAAATAACAAAACAAGAGACATGGAATATGAAAAACTACAATGTTATCGATATTAAAAATTTCTTATTTGTGATGTGTTACGATTGTTAAAAAATATACTATTAACCAAGAAAATATTGCAACATGTCGATTTTCAAAATAAGTTGCCATTATTATAAAAATTATCAATATTCACAGAATTGAAACACATTTTTAATAATTCTCAATAAGTCCCAAAGTTTTTTTTTTTCTAAGTTGATAAGTTTCAGATTCAAAATCCTTGTAAGCAGAGCTTAATTATATCATAGCTCTATGGCCATACATTTTTAAGAATTGCAATTTATGATCTATACAACTTTTTTAGTGTTGGGCGTAAAAATACGGTTTTTTGGTTGGTTTAGGAAATCCAGCATAACTTCTAGACCATCTCGCTCGGTTCTGCTCAACAACAAAATTCGTCGAGCTATTTAAAAAATAACCCGACTGTTTATGTTTTCCTTGATAATAATATTTTGTACGTTTTGTATGTATTGATTACATTTTAACAATAATCGAAAGTTGTATTTAAGTAATTGTAAACTACGAAAAAACTCAGATGATTATGTTGGAGATGAGTATGTTTCCTTACAAGGGACCAAAGAGACGCCCCTTGGGTCTCCTTACAAGGGTAGTTATTACCTAAATAAATTATAAATACCCCTGTCGCAGCAAACCTGCATACTCGAATTTCCAATTACAAAATATCCAGTAATTGATCCATTATTACGAAAAAAAAATAAACAAGTGATGTATTTATATATTAAAATAATTTAAATTATATTAAAATATAATTGTTCAAAAAACCAAAATTCTATTAAATACATTGACAAACTGAGAAATCACTCAAAGCGATTCCTTGAAAACCTCAGTAGAGAGTAAATACGAAATTGGGTAAGCTAACAGCGGATTCTGCTGCCCTGATACTAAAAAGACGGGGAAAAAATATGTGGCAATATCTCGGAGACCAATGGACTTAGAGAAATGATTTAGGATACCAAATTGTTTGTTTTTTCGAGCTAAATCCAATGGTGCAACCAATAATTGGATAAATATAAATTTTCAATTTGAAAAACTCAAAAAACCCATGTTTGGGGGGTAAAATGGGGCCTTTACCCCACTTTGGATATGTCGATCTGGCTGGTTTACGAACTTGTCCAAGAGAATCTAGTTTTACATGTCTGTACCAAATTTTGTTACGATCGGAGGATATTTACGAGAGTTATCGTGTTAACAAAACTCAAAAAATGAAAATTCTATTTCCTATATAAGCCCATGTTAAATTTTGAAACAAATCGTGATTTTTGAAGGTAAAAATGCGTTTTCACAATAAACTCACTTCATATCCAGAAAGTACACATAAAAAGCTGTCAATTAATATAAATGTTAATATGATTGCTGAGGTTACCCTGAACGGATATTTTTTGTCCATTCTGTTCTGTTAAAATGACGGTAATAGCTTATTTCTCAGGAAATTCGCTAAAACTAACAATCCTAAAATTATTAAGTAAAATGTTCTATACTTGTGGCTTGAAGGGGCTAAAAGCCCCTAATCGGCGAAAACTTTAATTTAAACAATCCCTCTTTATTATAGTGCAAATTACTTTTATAGTAAACTGGCTTTTAGATTCAACATATGTTAATATCTAGCACATAGTTTTGAATCAAGTATCAGCACCACATGTTTTATGTAAACAAAGCAGACGTGTTTGACTTCTAATGCTATTCTTATGGTGAATATTTTACATTATATCTAATTTTCTATTAACAGTTTGGGACTTCCATTATTTTTCCCGCCATCACGGGATAGAGATCTTTAATTTGAGCCCTCTCCCATCTTTCTACGACTTGCCCGAGGCCCACAATTTTGACGCAAAGAATCGCCTCACGAAATTAAATATGACTAGTGGCTTGAAGGGGCTAAAATCCCCTAATGAGGGAAAATGCAGACAATCCTTATTTATTATAGTATACAAAATACCTTCATAGCAACCTAAATCTACTTTATATTGATATCTAGCTAACCACATGGTTTTCAGCCAAGTATCAGCATCACATGTTTTGTGTAAACAAAGCAGACGTTTTTAGATCCCAATGCTTTTTAAATGGCAGATATTTTACGTTATCTCTAGTTTTCTGACGAATTTTGAGCGATTTCATTATTTTTCCCGCCATCACGATATAGAGACCTTTAATTTGAGCCCTCTCTTGTCTTTCTACAATTTGCCAGACGCCCACAATTTTGACGCAAAGAATCGCCTTACGAAATTAAATATATGATTATCCGGTATGGTGTACACTCTATTCTCTATTTTATTCTTATCCATCCCCCCCCCCCCAAAGCCAAGTTCTAGTTACGCCACTGATAATTAGGCCGAGAAACTTTGTTTGATTTACCTGTTCTATTTTATTTTTTTAATGAGATTATTAGGTTCAAGCTCTTTTTCGATCGTTTAATTGATAATTATATTAAATTTGATTTTATTGCATTATTAATAGATTCTTTCATCTAGAAATTTATTAATACAGGAAAGACTGTCATTTGACGATTGTTCAGTTTGTAATTTTGATTTCCCAGAAAATAAAACATTTGAATCATTAGCATATAGGCACATGGATCCATCACTCCCAGAAATCGCCCCTGGCAGCCCTCTAATGTAACAGAGAAACAAAAGGGGGCCCAGGATCGATCCCTGGGGCACTCCATATCGCAGTGTCTGACGCTGTGAGCTGAATTTGTCAATGAACCTTGCATTATTCTGTTCTATTAAATAATCCACTTCAACAAATTGCTCTCTGTTTTCTAAATATGAAGTGAACCACCTCAACTTTTTCCGTGAATTCCCAATTCATTTAGGGTGTGTAACAGTTCACAATGTGATACACTGTCAAAGGCTCTACTAAGATCTAAAAATATACCAACAATTTTTTCTCCTTTATCTACTGAATTTATGATGGACTCAACAAACTCTATTCCAGCTGTCAATGTAGATTTTCCTAGTCTAAAACCATGTTGTTCTTTGTCAAGCAACTGGTTCTCTTCGAGATAATTAAAAAACTGAAGAAACAACACGTTCAAAAATCTTTGAAAATACTGGTAACGTAGAGATAGGACGATAGCATGATGGATCTTTGATTTTTCCTTTTTAATACAGGAATAACTTTGGCTAATTTTAATTTTGATTGAAAAATTCCTGAAATAAGATATGAATTTATCACATGTGATAATGGTTTTAAAATAAATGGTAGTGATTTCTTTACTAAAGTGACATGTAAAGAGTAAAATGACATGTAAAGCTCCAGCTGAGCTATAAGGCTCAGAATGTAACTTAAAAATCAAGTTTTTGGGGAATTTGTTTTTAAATTAAGTATGTATATCTCCAGTTCTAAATAAGGTATTAAGTCCATTTAAGTCTTTTAAATAATGGGTTTTATTGTTTTCTCAGGTTTTAGATCCCAATACTATTTAGGCTTAATGGCAGACAAATAACGTTATTCCTAGGGGTGGGCGAACACTCAACAGTCGAGTAATTACTCGAGTAGTTGCTACTACTCGAGGTCGAGTCGAGTAGTTCCAACTACTCGACTCAAACTAGTCGAGTATTTAGTTACTCCCGCCGTTTACGCGGCGGCCGAATTTACGTGCGATTTACGTTTGTGCGAACAAATTTTACAGCAGATCGTGAGTTACGCAAAAGCTACATCTGCCGTTTATCCACAATTGGCAGATTGTTTATCGCGGACTCTCGCTAGTTTCACAAAAATCAGTATTTTCTGTTCATTTGTGGCCGGCAAATACGCGCGACTGTTTTTTACGGCCAATCGCTAGTTTCGCAAAGTTACATTTCGTTTATTTACGATCTGCAAATACACGCGATCGTTTTTCGCGGCTGAACGTGATTTTTTCAAGGCTACATTTGCCGATTTTTGGCGATCGGGAATACGCACGCTCGTATTTCGCGGCCGACCGCGACTTTGGCAACGCTACATTTGCCGATTTTCGGCGATCGACAAATACGTGTGGTCGTATTTCGCGGCCGACCGTGACTTAAGGAACGCTACATTTGCCGATTTTTGACGATCGGTAGATCGCGAGTTTTGACAAGCTACATCTGCCGTTTATCCGCGACCGACAGATATGCGCTATCATTTTTCGCAGCCGTCCACGAGTTTTTCATAACAACAACCTCAACAATATTTCAATACCTCATAGGAGAATGGATTTTGACAGTTATCTAGAAATACCAGATTCTGAGAGATGTCTCAGGATTCGGATGAAAACTTAGAGCTATATTTAGCTCTGAACTTACACTTGACAACTTCAAATTTGTAATCATATTTTATCTTTTGAATGATACACAGCCTTCATTTCTGTCTCGTTTGATTTGTAAAAATGAGAAGAAAATTGTGGACTTCATTGGTAAAGTGGAGTTCATAAAACAATTAGTTAAGGTTTTGTAATTTTTGTATTGGGGGATATCTTATTCTTATCTGGTCGCAGCTGTGTCACTCGTGCTCAAGTGATTGGATGTCAAAAAAAATTGATCAGCATACAGGTAAGGGTGTGGGGTTGGGTTTAGAGAAATAAACAAATACTGGGCATAGCTCTCCTCCCTGATGTTTTTAATTCTTTCTTCCACAATTTCTTGGCTAAGGTGTTCATGAGGGCCAACAATTATTTTTAGTGAAAATATAAACCTGTTTTTGATTGTTAAAATTAAATAATAGGCTAAAAATTAAATCTTATCACTGCTTGAATTATGCAACTTTGCATATTCCTCATAAATTTATTTTATAATCTTGTTACATTAAGTGACTTGTTATTTTGAGTGATTCAGCTTAGTCAACTTATTCATTTAAAAGTAGCGTTTATGCAATGTAGGGTATTAGAATATCAGAGTTTTATTTTCTCAAGAAAAATATAAAAACAAGCTTAAATAAAGTTGACCAATTTTATAAGTACAATTGAAGAAAGATTTTAACTAACTATAATTCAAAAACATAAATACTTAAAAAAATGAAGATTTCATTACTTTTCACAACTACTCGACTCGACTCGATACTCGAGTATTTGGGTTAATACTAGACTCGACTTCAAAATCCACTACTCGCCCACCCCTAGTTATTCCTCAATTTATAATTAGTTTTAAGAAATTCCAGTATTTTCCCAGAGTCTCTGGCATCAAGAGCCATCTTTAGTTTGAGCCATCTCATTTTTTTTTTTAATTGGGTATTAGGAGGTGGCAATTTTGGCTCCCCCCCTTGCCAGTTTCTGCCCTGATATTAGAATCAGTAGTATCATTTTTATTTTGTTCCACATTGAGCTAACGGGACAATGTTTCGAAGTTAGTGATCTTTCAATCAAAATTGGAGTTAATTCGGAACCCTTTAAAACATTTCACTCGATATATTATTTTAATATGATATAATTTTAATAATTTCACCAAGGCCTGAATTAAAAAAGTTGATGATAAAATAAAGTTTATACTGGAAATTATGTTACTCCTTCCATACCTACAAACCCCAAAATTCAGGGGGGTGCGTAGAATTTAGGTACCCTCAGAAATCCGCCCATGCGTCTAAAGTGGCTAGATACGACACTTTCTAAATTAGGCCTACAGGGGTGAGAATACGACAAAGGGTCGTAAAACACCATCCTTACGGGCAGTTGTCATAGTAAACCAGCATATGAGTCATCTCAGGCCCACAATTGTACTGTGCGCGGGGTTTGACCAAAACCACAACACTAGTTAGCGTTCACACAAACTCCCTAGTTAGCGTTGCATGGCTATGTTAAACCACATTTTATAAAACATTTGAATGCAATTTAAAAAATGCAAGTTACTAGGGAAGCTACTAGTACATCAAACAACAAATGGAAGAGATGGTTGTTGGAAAGTGTCAATACATTATCTTTAACATACTTACTTGCTCTTACTCCTATAGGTACTCAAATCCAAGTTGACTTTGGCCTCTTTAACATAGTACTAAATATTAATGTTAACTTTTGAAAATTTTATGAATGCCTAATCTTCAACTGAGCAGTGGTCCAAAAATAATTTAGAATTATTTTGTTGGTGCCTTCTACCAACTACATTATAAATAATAGGCTAAATTAAATTAAATAATTTTGAGTGGTAAAATATTTTCACCAACCATAAGTAAATTTTTAATAATCCTTAAAGTGAGAAAATGGGATAGAAACTATATGAAATTAATATAGTTTAATTTTATTAATATGAAATTAGTAAAAATGTTTAATTTTATGATGTGTAGCCAATCTAATTTAATAATATATGAAATTACCCAATCACAATTCAGAGCAAAAACCTCTACATATACAAATTTACACTTTAATTTTTCAGAATTAATTAAAAATGCCAAATAAACTATAACACGTAGAGTTAGACAGTTTGTGGCGGATATTGTAGAATTTAAAAACTCGCGCCATTTGAGCCACAGGAAACGCTTCTCGGCCTGCTGCAAGTAGTTTATGGCCAGCCACCGGGCAGCGCTCGAACAAGTGGCATTTGATATTTTCTTTCAAATTCCGTACAGCGGTTATTTTTGGAAATAAAATTTTCAAATTTGGTATAAGCAATCTATTTGTATTTATTTAGCGACTTCAGTGAGTAGATTTTCGATTTGCTTTTTTATACTCCTTTAAAAAAATATTTAAATTTCCGACTGTTAACATTTTATATTTAAAAACTAAATAAAAAATGTTAATTCTGCTCACTGAAGTCGCTTCGTTATTTTTTTCTCTTTCAAATAAGCCACATATCATAGAAATCCGACCATCCATTGAGGCTGTACCGAATTTGAAAGTTAACATTACGGTTATGGGCCTAAAAATCTACCTGGGCTTACTGGAGCCCCCTCTTAAATTTGTTATGTTTGTTTTGAGGTGCTGAATATCTTGTGAATTGTTTTCGTAGGATAATTACTATTTTACATGTCTGTGGCAAATTTCATTCCGATCGGACCATTTTTACGCGAGTTATCGTGCTTAAAGACGCACACATTAAAAACGCAGCCCAAAACTTGATTTTATCAGTGAAGGATTATTTCCCCCTAAGATCCCCGGGTTTGACCTTACTAAATTATTTTATTTGGGGATACATAAAAAGTAAGGCCAACAAAAAAAAATCACAGGATATTCAGCACTTCAAAACAAACTAATGCAAGAAATTCAAAGTGGCACCTTACAACACGTGTTCGGGAATTTGACTGAAAGAGCATAACTTTATACAAATGCCATTGGCGGACTGTTCGAGCACATAATGTAAACTAAATGTGATCAAACTTAAATAATAGGTTGTATAAAATGTAAAGATCAATAAAACAATACTCATTTCATATTTATATGTGCGTTATTCAATCTTAAAAATGGGTTGCGTTTTAAAATAAACACCCTGTATTTGGCTGAGAAAGTAAAAAGTTGCATGTTTTTACCAGGAAACAGCACTTCTGAGAACTCTCTGAATCTTTCGTTGAAACAAAAACTAACATTCCATGTCACTATCAAGTTCTTTCTCCGTCTATTAGTGATGGTCGATTCCAGAAATTCCAAATCTCGAATCCAAAACTTAAAACATTGATTCTCGATTCTCGTATCTCGAATTTCGAAACCCAAATTGTGAAACTCTTCAGTTGATTGCCGGGGTACTTGTTACAATTATTCAAATATAACTCACCTACTCCAAATAAACCAGTAACACCATTATTAGTTATTTTCAAAGAAGCATAGAAATATAAGTTTCAGAATATCAGTGATTCATGTATTTTTAATCCAATCACATATTTGGGTTAGATTTGTTTTAGAAATAACTATTTAATAATCTAATGAACCAAAAACTGAAAAAGTACCCATTTGCAAAATCTAAATAACTGCAAGATTGAATTATGTTTTATTTCCCTCCTAAAATAATAGTTAATGAAACTTTAATAAACCCAAGGAAATTTTGATATAAGAAATAAAGGCAAGAAGAGAGAAAGCAATGTTTGTTTACTTTTCAAGGCCATCCCACCCCCCTGCCCATCCCGTTGTTCACTTATTGTGCTTAAAGACACAAAGATATATATATATGAAAATGAACAAATGGTGTTTTTGACATCTCGGGACCTCAAAACATAAAGTTATGATACTCGGGCTTGTGTCTTAAGACTCATGGTAACAGCTTCTTCCCTGAAGGGAAAATTTGTTAAAATGTGGCTGACATTTAAATATCGAAAGCCCTTTTTTTTAATATATCTAAAATAGCTTTACTAAAGAGGTTGTTAGCATAACTAAAACCAATCTGAATGCTAATTAGGCTGCAAAGAGAGACTTACATCCAGTAGAGCTATCTCCGGATGGTTCTCCCCGCACACGAGCAAGGCAAGGTATCGAGCTCGGTACAGCAGCTTGAGGGCCGTGCTGATCTGACTGTTGGCGAAGCAGTACAGCGCCAGGTGTGTCTGCGGCAGACAAACAACACTCGGTCACAACTACGAGAAAGACTCTCTTATAGCTTGTAAACTTGTTCTCTTGGACTCAGGTATTTTATCAGTTTATCTGAAAGCCAGTTTGACTGTATGTCTGGTTGAAATTTACTGAAATATATTTTTCAAAATAGTGTAAGGCTATATCTTATATATTAAAAAACTTCTGTAAAACTAATGACAGCAACCCTAGCCGTTCTACTGGACCGATTTACATGCAGATTGTACCAAAACTAAAGTTATCGGCCCTATATGTGCAGGTTTTATTTGAATTTTGAAAATATTAAATAATGGGTAGAATAATACCCCCGTTGCAGCAGACCTGCATACTCAGCGTATTTCTAATGCAAAAAATATTTCCATCCAACATAGCAAGATATGGCATGTTTATGTAATCTCCATAAGAATAACATGGAGAATGAGTATGCAGGTTTGCTGCTATAGGTATGGTAAAACTGGGTGGTTTTAATTCAATATTTAGTAGATATTTACTAAATTCAATATTTACTAGAAGAAGCCATGTACCAAGTTTAATCAGGACATGTTAAGAAATAATGACGATATACAATTTTTTTACTTCCCATAAGGATAACATGGGTAATGAGTAGGGGTGGGCGAGTACTCGACAGTCGAGTAATTACTCGAGTAGTTGCTACTACTCGAGGTCGAGTCGAGTAGTTCCAAATACTCGACTCAAACGAGGCGAGTAGTTCGTTACTCCCACCGTTTACCCGGCGAATGCCGCAATGTTTGATCGAATTTTACAGCCGATCGCGAGTTACACAGAGCTACGTCTGCTGGTAATCCGCAATTGACAGATTGTTTATCGCGGCCGCTCGCTAGTTCCACAATAAGCAGCATTTTCTGTTCATTTGTGGCCGGAAAATACGCGCGACAAACAAAAGCTAGTTTTCAAAAGTTGACTTAGTTTATTTACGATTGGTGAATACACGCGATCTTTTTTTGCAGCCGTCCGCGACTTTTGCAAGGCTACATTTACCGATTATCGGCGATCGGCAAATACGCGCAATCGTATTTTGCGGCCGACCGCGACTTTTACAAGGCTACATTTGCAGATTATCGGCGATCGGCAAATACACGCGATCGAATTACGCGGCCTACCGTGACTTTTGTAAAGCCTTACATTTGCCGATTATCGGCGATCGGCATATTCGCGCGATCGCATGTCGCCACAGATCGCGAGTTTTGAAAAACTACATCTGCTGTTCATCCGCGACCGACAGATATGCGCTACCGTTTTTCGCAGCTGTCCATCAGTTTTTCACAACAACAACCTCAACAATATTTAATTAACTCATAGAAGAATGGATTTTGACAATTAGTTATCTAAAAATACCATCTCTCAGAATTCATAAATTGAAAACTTACAGCTATATTTAGCTCTGACCTTGCACTTTACAACTTTAAATTTGTATTCGTAGTTAGTTTATCTTTTCAATGATAGCAGCCTTCATTTCTGTCTCGTTTGATTTGTAAAAATGAGAAGAAAGTTGTGGACTTCATTGGTAAAGTGGACTTAATAAAACAATTAGTTTAGATTTTGTAATTTTTGTTATGGGGGGGTATCTTATTCTTATCTGGTCGCAGCTGTGTCACTGGTGCTAAAAGTAAACAAGAGAAGTAAACAAATAAGTGGGCATAGCTCTCCTCCCTGATCATGTTTTTAATCCTTTCTTCCATCATTTCTTGGCTGAGGTTTTAATTACAATTATTTTTAGGAAAAAAATAAACCTGTTGTTGATAGTTAAAATAATAGGCTAATAATTAAATCTTATAATTGTTTAAATTATACACCTATGCATGTCTACATAATTGTTTTTGTTATCTTGGTTACATTAAGTGATTTGTTATTTTGAGTTATTTAGTTTAGTTATTCAGTTAAGAGTAGCATTTATGCATTGTAGGGGTAGTAGAATATCAGAGTTTTATTTTTCAAAAGAAAAATTACTTTAAAATTAAATTAAATTTAAAGACCAATTTACTTTAAAAAAATTAAAATTCATTACTTTCCACAAACTACTCGACTCGACTCGATACTCGAGTTTTTGGCTTAATACTCGACTCGACTCGACTCAAATTCAAAATCCACTACTCGCCCACCCCTAGTAATGAGTATACAGGTTTGCTGCCACAAAAATGAATATTTTTCGGGGATTTTAGACTAAAATACATTAGATCTCATCTAGATGAAGCCACAAACCAAGTTTTATTAAGATATGTTGAGAAATAAGCGAGATATAGAATTTTACTTATTTCCCATAAGGCTAACATTGGGACAACGTACTGCGTTTACCACTTTCGCTATCTTGGTAACCAATGGACATAGAGTAATGATTCGAAATACTAAATTGTTTGTTTTTTTCTAGCTGAATTCAATGGTGTAAACCAAAATTCGATTATTTCAATTTTTCTGTGTGAAAAACCCCAAAAACCCTTTTTTGGAAGGGTTTTCCCCCTTTTACCCCCCATTTCAGTGGTCCGATTGGGCTAGTTTTCGAACTCATCTGAATGATTACTACTTTACACGCCTGTGCCAAATTTCATTCTGATTGGACCATTTTTGCGAGCGCTATCGTGCTTACAGGCTAAAGTATAAAAAAATTTAAAGTGCTCAATATGATTGTGCTGGTTTTATTATGTGTGCCCAGGGTTTAGATTTTTATTTATCAAAATGAAACAGTCCTAATTAGAAATGATGTACTGTAGCTGCCATAAGTTTTGGTGGTTTGCGGCGCAGCTTTGTAGCTGCCAAAAGTTTTGGTGGTTTGCGGCGCAGCTTTGTATATGGCTGCCATAAGACTGTTCTAACACATATACTCCATAAAATTGTTGGTATTACGGCTGCCAACAGTGTTGCCAGTTCTTGGCGAGTATAAAATGCTTCACTGTGGCTGCCACAGTAAGGTCACTTACATAACCCTTAAGGTAATTTTTTCAAATTAACATCTGTAGCTACCGCCGCCGCAGGATTACCTCTGCTGACGATTTACCGCGAGCCATTTCACATCATGTGCAGCGTTCACGTGGGAATTTTTGTGATGGGAGACATGGAAAGAGACGAAGAGCGCATGCGCAGGCGACGTCCTGTGTAAACGGTCCCGTTTGATAACATAGTGAGCAATTTTTAAAAATTCGCTTTCGCCGCAGGAGCGAGCTCGGAAGTGAAAATGTGCCTTAGACTTTTAAAAAATACTGCTTCTGAACAACAAACTTTGGAAAATTGTAAACATGATTCGTGGGCCAATATTATTAATGCTCAATGGAAGTAATCATTTTTAAGTTAACGATCAAAATTGGGAAAATGAAAATCATTTAGAAAAAATATTGCTACCAGGGTTTAAATATTGCTAATTGAATGTAACTATTTTAACTTTCATATTATTAACGGGAAAATAAGGCGAAATCAAAGAAAGGCTTAGCAAAAAAATGTTTGCTGTCAGGGGTGGGATACTAAAAACATTAGTTTTTAAGTTAAGTGAAAAGTGCAAACATAATGAAGATCAGTAAAACATTTTACCACCCAGCAGTCAGTCCTCTTGTAGCTTGGTCCCAGTACCTACTCTAAAATTTTAGATTATGAAATGAGAATTCATAAGAAAAAATAGGTTTGATCAAAAATAACGAGATGAACCTTTATCAATACTCAATATTACTATATTTTCATATATCTGTGGTTTATTTTTGAACACTACTGTAATTGTCTATAGATAAACTTAGGTTCTACAGGTCCTTCTTCAGACCAGGGTAAAAGTTTTATTTTAATGTTTTTTATTCCTGTCATACAGAGAGTAGGCCTATATGATTCAGCAAATTCAAAACCTTCAAAATAGAGATAAGAATATTTTAAATTACATTTTTATTAAGAAGACTAATTATTCCTAGAAAGAAAACTATTAAAATTTTATAACAAACAATGTAAAACATATTTATTATATGTATAAAAAATATAGGCATTAAAAAGGGATGAATTAGTTCGAGGATCAAATAGCAGGAATAGTAATGTTTTAAGTTAAATTTATAGAACACTACAGTGTGTTTGATAAGCCGTAACCAGCAATAACTAACTGAAAGCAAAATCCATAGGTTTTTTAAATGGAATAAGAGATTACATCTTAGCTCAAAGTGCATTTGAGTTGTTGATGTAAGTTTCATATAAGCTGTTAAAATTAAAATCAGTCGCTGCAACCGATTGTTCACAACTAATTTCAATCACTGTAGTCGTTCAATAAACGTTTTCGCGCACAATTGTGGTGTCAGAGGTCCAAAAGAACTTTTTTCCTTCAAATATTTGAATTTGGATATCGAGGAATCCAAGATTCTCTAAAACTAATAAGGATTTGTTTGGCCGGTAAATTTATCGTTTATTCGTTCAATATTTATTTAAGGAAAAAGAACATGATCTTCTTAATATTTGTGTGCTAGTGACAGAATCAGTTTTTTTGGTATGTTTTTATTAAAGAAAGAGCGGCCTGACACATTTCAAAACCTTTTTTATTTTACTGATAAAAAAATGAAACTTATGCTTTCATTCGGCAGCAGTTGTAGTCTTTTATTCCATTAGAATAGAAAGAACACATATGCAATTTAGCCCAAAAATTAAGGTTTTAATAACCGCCACACCATTGATCGAATGCTTTGATAAAATCCTATTGAATTTCCGTTCTTTATTGTTTACTTACGTTTATCCAGTCCAAATAGTCAGTGAGCTATATAAAAGTAAAACTGTGTACTTACATATCAAACACAATGTATATATACCAGAACTCAGGTTGTTCATAGCATCAGAAAAGAAATTCGAATTGGTAACAGAATGAGAGGAATGATTTACGATCTCAATTAATTGTTTTTAAGTGTTTAGAAATTTTTTAGGAATTTTTGGAGGTAATTATAAAACTTTTCAATGCTCATAATTTAGTGATAAAGTAGGATTTAATGATAAAATTTTATGATCTTTGTAATTAATATATAAATAATCATCAAATTAATAATAAAATATTATATACTACTCATATTAATGTTGTTTTTATTACATTTTGTATGCCAAAATAAAAAGACAACCCAAATTTTCGTAATATATATTGTGAAATTTTTAATTAGATTCAATCATCTTAAAGATTAATGTTTATTTTTAGTTTTGGTTTAGTCAGTCAAAGTGCACATTTTACTGAAGTCAAAGGTTATGTCTTTGAGGTTAATATTTGGCTAAAAATACTAAATCACTAATTCCGGAACAATCAGTAGACCTAAAGAAATAAGCTTTAGTTTTCATTGAGATAGTCCTTACAGAAATTAACTTCAATATAAATAAACTAGGAACCTACACAGAAAGTTATGGTTATATTTTCTGAAGACAGCTTGTTTGTAGGTAGCCAGCTTGATTACTAATTAATTTTGTGTTTACATTAAAGATATTGTTAAACCTGTAACACAACGGTACCTACAGTTCAAAAAGTATGACTCCATCGTTTGCTACCTTTTGTTTTTCCTTAAGAATAATTTCATGTTATAACGGGATCATAAAACGATTTATGTTTTAATCTGTTTTGCTGTCACCGTTCGTCAGCAAAAGACTAAACTGTAGCTTACCATACGGTAGGTGTCAGCAAATCTAATTTAGTGAATGAGTAAATGAAAAAGTGCTTTTTAAAAAATATACATAACAATACAGAAAAAGATAAAATGACACTTGAGAACAATGTTTATCAAATAGGCCTATAACCGTCTGATCGGTTGGCAAAATACTGTAACCGTATATAATAGTAATTCATTCATTCATTTGGAAGGACGGACCGAAGCCACGATGGCTTGTTGCGCACCTATAAAATCAAATAAAAAATCAAAGTAAATAAAATCAATAATTATAATTGACAGCTACGAGAAAAGGTAAAAGATTATTAAGATAATTAATAATAATTATAATCCTAACATGTTTCTCTTTTAAGAAAAAAAACACCAAAATACTGTTTTTAATCAAACTAGTTTTAATTACAGAATATTGTATTTACAAATTATTCTTTAAAAAACTAAATTCTTGTACCATTCCACACCTATACCGCCATGCTTCGTTCAAATAATTACTTAAATTACGCCGATCCCGCCAAATAAAAATCTCAAAGTATTCAAAATCATTTAAATTTTTTCAAGGAGCTAAAATTCTCTTGAAGGCGCTAAAATAGGACACAAAGCAATAAATATTGTTTAATTTTCATTGAATTGTACAAAGAGCAATTATAAGTTTTTCTTCTCAAGGCTTTAAATTTGAATTTATCAATTCTGTTCTTGATTTGATCACCGGAGATATTATAGTAAGACGCTCGCTGGCATATTTGGCGATTTGAGGGTACCCTAAAACTAGACCGCTATTCAAGCGGCAATACTTAGGTACTCCGTGGCATAAATCCTTACATTCCCTTCTGCCAGCTTCTTGGAGTCGGCGACCATGGGAAGGGGGGGGGGGAGTTTCTAGGGGTTAAACCTATACCAACCCCTTTGACAAAAGCAGTGATAAAATAACTGTAAAGCGCAGACGTTTAGCATCTTGTCTCTTTAACTATCTACCGCATGCATGTTCATCGCAGTTACGACATAACTAATTGACACAAGGAGCGGAAAAAAACAGTTGTTTATTAAAATATAATTGACCAAAAACAGGAAACAAGCTATACGAACGGCCGGCCGTAAAAACTCTTTTTACTTATCAATGATGGGATCAACGTAAAATACAAAAAAATGCCTTAATACATAATTTTGAAAATCGTCCGATAGCTGGTAATTGAAAGGAGTAAAGGGGGGGCAGAATAACTGTGTGTTTTATTCCTTTTGCTTGCCTAAACACTTTTCTATTATAATTTTAAAACAATTCTGGAGGAAGGCTCCCAAACTCCCTGCCTAAGGGGGGAGTTATTCCTAAGTTCTTTACGGTGTGGTTGTAGCCCCCCCCCCCCAAAATCGTCCTATGTAATGCCAATGAGGACCCAGCAGAAATTTTGCCCCAGGTGCCAAATCTCCTCGAGGCAGTATCAGGCCAGTGACGATAAAATTATAAGTGCCATGTGTACAGTAGAGTATCATGAAGTAAAACGTTTTGAAGGAATTATGTTTTTCTCCAATGCTAAGCCGCAAATCAAATTTTAAATATGTTGAAGTTTATAGAATTACTTCACAATAATACAAGATAAAATATGTGGCAGGCCCGTGCTGGCCCGGGGGGACAGGGGACGTGACCCCCTGCGCCCTCCCTTATAAAGGTATAACCGGCGCCCTCTTGACATAAATTTAATTTTTGAATTTTCTGTAATAAAACTCAAAAATCCAGATTTTTTTACAATGCCGGCTTATTAAAATATTACTTAGTCATTTTGTTAAAAGAAACCATATTTTCCATACCATTTCTACTAAACGAACTATTTGGGGGTTGGGGCACTTGACTGCATCACACAGTCACTGGTGGTGACCAGTGTTGAAAAAACTGGGTATGTTAACTGGGGGGGTTATCGGGTATTATTTGGCTGTTCAGGGATTTTGCAGAGGATTTTTCGATAAGAATTATTATTTTTTTTTTTTTGTAAGTTTTGTCAACATATGAAAATTAATTAGTGGTGGGTCTATTAGCAATCACTAGCGTATGTCGTCTGCTATCAATACTTACATAAATTATTTGATCAAGTGCTCTTATGGTCAGTTCTTGTAGTTTTTATATGGATTTCTTTTTGTTTAGGCAGTTTTATACAGGGTGAGGCAGACCACCCGTGCACATAGTTTTTCGGGAGTACGGTTTAACCTAGAAACGCCAAATAAAATTATTCCCCGCTAAATCACATATGAAGAATTCATTTAAAATATTTACAACATGATCTGAGCACAGGGTGTTCCAGAAGTGAAGGTCACAAATTCGAAACTCAAATTTTCTTATGTAAACTTGTGACTCATTGTACATTTTTAGAAAGGTCTTGTTTAGAGGAACATTTTGGTGAAAACAGAACCTAACTATCTCAATCTGTCTTTAGATGGCGGCCAGTTCTTTGATTTTTTTGCCTATTGGCAGAATACCCTGTATTTTCGAAACCGCTAAACATTTTTCAGTTCTGATTGAAAATTCGTAATCCTGGTAAACTCAGCTTTACAATGATGTGTTACATGTCATAATTTTCAAAACTATCAATATTTACCAGAATTTTATTTTTTTGTAACGGTGGTAGCCCTGTAAATCAAAAAAGTCAAATGGCACCATATGGCAAATAGCATATCATTTTAAGCGTCTTTTAAAGACGAACAACTTTTCAATTTACACCTACTGTCTATTAGCGAATTTCCCCTATAGGGAAGAAGCTATTACCGTAGGTCTCATGGTAAGACCTAAGCCCGAGACCATGATAACTTTTCGTTTTAGGGCCACCAGAAGCAAAAAACACCATTCGTTCGAATTTTTATACATCTATCTATCTATCTATCTATCTATCTATCTATATATATATATATGTGTCTGTCAGCACGATAGCGGCCGTAAATATGGTCCGATCTTAATGAAATTTGGAACAGATATGTAAAGTGGTAATCGAATGGATGAGTTCGTGAACCAGCCCGATCGGACCACCGGAAGGGGGGGTAAAGGGGGATAAACACCCTCAAAAATGGGTTTTTTGAGATGTTTACATATAAAAATAAAATTTATCGAATCTTTGTTGGCACCATTGAATTCAGCTCAAAAAAACAAACAATTTAGTGTTTTGAATCATTGCTCTATGTCCATTGGTTACCGAGATATTGAAAGTGGTAAACACAGTACGTTGTCCCAATGTTAACCTTATGGGGAATAAGTAAAATTCTATATCTCGCTTATTTCTCAACATATCTGGATAAAACTTGGTTTGTGGCTTCATCTAGATGAGATCTAATGTATTTTAGTCTAAAATCCCCGAAATTTCAATTTTTGTGGCAGCAAACCTGCATAATCATTCCCCATGTTATTCTTATGGGAAATAAAAAAAATTCTATATCTTTCTTATTTTTTAACATTTCTTGACAAAACTTGGTATATGGCTTCTTCTAGTTAAGATCTACTAAATAATGAATTAAAACCAACCAGTTTTAACATACCTGTTGCAGCAAACCTGCATAATCATTCCCCATGTTATTCTAATGGAGATTACAAAACATGTAAAATCTCGCTAAGTTGGATTGAAATACCGTTTGTTGTGTTGCATCTGAAATTCGCTGAGTATGCAGGTCTGCTGCAACGGGGCTATTTTTTGTAGTGTCGTAGTAATAAGCCAAAAACTCAATTTTTCCATATAAAATGCATGTTAATTGCATTACGGAACAGCATAAGATTTTTTCCCCAGCTTATTATCAAGCTATTCTTTAAGGAAATGTGTAATAGTGATATTTTTCGTTAGATTTTTTAATTCATGAAAGTTCTCAGATCCGAAGATTGTAAAAAAGCCTAAAAGTCAAAATTCTAATCAAAATAGCAAGGTATAATAAGTTTTATATAAAATAAAATGTGTTTTAAAAATGAACATTTAATGTACTTCAATTTTTTCTCAATCTCTTACGTCAGCCGAAAACCCTTATTATGCCAGTTTACGAAATTTAAATACCCTATGTATATTTAAATAGTTTACTTATTTTTATTTCAACAAACAGGTTTTTAAGATTACATTAATAGTCTTTGTAATGAAAAAAATACAACATGCAGCAATTTATCAATGTGGCTTTATTCTTTTTTGGTATTTATCAATGTTTATCTTTATCAATGATTCCAATAACAATAATTCATGCTTTTAGGATTTTTTACAATCTTCCGATCTCATAATTTTTACATATTAAAAAATCTTATGAAAAATGTCACTATTACACATTCCTTTAAAGAATAGTGCGATAATAAGCTGGGGAAAAATCTTCTGCTGTTCCGTAATGGAATTAACATGCATTTTAAATGGAAAAATTGAGTTTTTGGCTTATTAATACAATACTACAAAAAATAGACAGTAGGTGTAAATTGAAAAGTTGTTCGTCTTTAAAATACGCTTAAAATGATATGCTATTTGCCATATGGTGCCATTTGACTTTTTTTATTTACAGAGCTACCAACATTACAAAAAAATTAAATTCTGGTAAAAATTGATAATTTTGAAAATTATGACATGTAACACATCATTGTAAAGCTGAGGATTACGGATTTTCAATCAGAACTGAAAAAAGTGTAGCGGTTTCAAAAATACAGGGTATTCCGTCAATAGGCAAAAAAAATGAAAGAAATGGCCGCCATCTTAGGACGGATTGAGATAATTAGGTTCTGTTTTCACCAAAATGTTCCTCTTAACAAGCCTTTCTGAAAATGTACAATGTGTCATAGGTTAACATAAGAAAATTTCGAGATTCAAACCCGTGACCTTCATTTCTGGAACACCCTGTGCTCAGATCATGTTGTAAATATTTTAAATGAATTCTTCATAAGTGATTTAGGGGGGAATAATCTTATTTGGCGTTACTAGGTTAAACCGTACTCCCGTAAAACTGTGTGCACGGGTGGTCTGCCTCACCCTGTATAGGCCTAATGAAGGTTGGTGAAAATCTTACCCTGATTGAAATTGGGCACTCGTAGTTAAACATCGAATTGTACGATATATTGTAGATCTATGTTGAATAATTTAATTTGCTACCTTAATTTTGTTTTTGTTACATCGGATTTACTCATAGCGAGTAAAAAACAAATAACTTAGCGAAAATGACCATCCTACTTATTTTTTTATTTAAGGAAATTTTACTAAAAGTCCTGGGAAATACGAATTTTCCAGAATGCGACACCAGAGGGGTTAGCCTTGCTTTGTTCGGATTTATGGAGTTGCACAGTTAGTTTTAATGACTCTGAATTGCCAAAAAAAGCGAGTTTGTAGGTCTTATTTACTAAAATTTCCCCGGGAGAGAACCCCCAGACCCCCCAGTGGTTGGTACCATCCAAGGAAAATATGTAGGCAGGCCTCTGCCTGGCGCCCTCGTCATACTTGTCCACCGCCCTTTCGAAGTACCCAGCACGGGCCTGATATGCGGAGAGAGATAGGAGATGCCGTATTTGGCAGCCACAATTCACAACTAGCGGAAGTATGACTCATCTTGCAATGCTGCCAAATCTCGGCAGCCATAATACACATTTTTTCTGAAGTATATACGAATTGGGTATATACAGCTGCTACACTAGCGCTTCAAGCGGATATTCGTGGCACTAAAAATATACGGCACTTCAGCCAAATTCAAGCCTGCGGCTGCCATACAGATTTTAAGAAATTTATGTCTAAATGATTGTCTGGATGTGATAATGTTGAATAACATGGAATGTAACTATGGCTGCCGTATACGGCAGCCACAGTCACCAGGCAGCCATAGTTAATACAATTTTCCCCATTTACGGCAGCCACATTTCATCATGTATGTGTATATATATGTATCTAGAAATTTGAACGAATAGTGTTTTTTGCTTCTGGGGTCCCAAAAACGAAAAGTTATTATAGTCTCGGGCTTAGGTCTTACCATTAGACCTACCGTAATAGCTTCTTCCCTATAGGGGAAATTCGCTAAAATGAAAAATAAACTTTTCTTATGGAGATTTAACATGGGGGAAAAAAGGGAAAAAATCAACTTTTCCAATCCTTTAGTTAGTACGTCTGAGACTTCCACTGGACCCATTTCCATGCAGTTTGTACCAAATAAAAGCTCAACTATTCTATATTTGCAGGTTTTATTTACTTTTACGCTATCTTGCTTTTTTAAATTAAAAATTCCACTTTTCCAAACCTTTGCAATGATATATTTTGATAGTCATTCATTCAGCTGATCGTGAATGAGGTATATTGTCTAACGACAGAAAAAGAGCAAACGCTCAAGAAGCATTTAATTTATCATTGCTAGTATATAATATTGTATGCATTATCTTGTATTATCCTTTAAATGGAAAGAAAAAATATCCCCGATGCAGCAGACCTGCATACTCAGCGAATTTCAAGTGCAAAACAACATATTTCGATTCAACATAGCGAGATTTGAGACATGTTTTTGTAAGCTCCATAAGAATAACATGGGGAATGAGTATGCAGGTTTGCTGCTACGGGTATATTAAAACTGGGTGGTTTTAATTCAATATTTAGTAGATCTGAACTAGAAGAGGCCATTTACCAAGTTTTATCAAGATATGTTGAGAAATAAGCGAGATATAGAATTTTACTTATTTCCCATAATGTTAACATTGGGACAACGTACTGTGTTTACCACTTTCAATATCTCGGTAACCAATGGACATAGAGCTATGATTCAAAATTGTTTGTTTTATGGGCTGAATTCAATGGTGCCAATAAAAATTTGAAAAATTTTATTTTTCTATGTAAAAATCTCAAAAAAACCCATTTTTGGGGGGGTTTACCCCCCTTTACCCACCCTTCCGGTGGTCCGATTGGGCTGGTTCACGAACTCGTCCGAATAATTACTACTTTACACATCCATGCCAAATTTCATCAAGATCGGACAATTTTTATGCGAGTTATCGTGCTTAAAGACACATATACATATATATATATATATATATATATATATATATATACAGTGCTTGATTTGCGGCGGAACGGCGTTCCGGGACCTCTTTCTGCCGCAAAAGTCGATCGTGTATGATCAGCCGGAGTATTTTTTGCAAGAAACGATCATGTGCAATCGGACTGATAATTTGCCGCACAAGACAATCGCGTGCAATCGGCCGGAGAATTTGCCGCAAAAGACGATCGCGTATGATTGGCCGAAGTATTCGCCGCACAAGACAATCGCGTATGATCGGTCGAAGAATTTGCCACAAAGACGATCGCGTATGATCGGCCGGAGAATTCGATATAAGAGAGGATTATATGTAACCGCCCGGAGAACCGAAAATAACGATCGCTAAAAAATGTACGGAAATTACGCACGGAATTTCGGCCTGAAATCAGCACTATTTCTAAAATTAGTGCTCTTTTTTCTTGAGCTAAGCCGAATCGAAAACGCCAAAAAGACCTGTATACTCTCACAAGGCGTCATAAAAAAATAGAATTTTTAGACAATTTATTTTTTAGTAAATTAATGCTTTTTTAGTTTTTAATTTATCAAAAAAATTGAGTCAGATAAAATGTGACTTTTTAAATCAACCTAATTAATCACATAGCCAAACAATACTTTATTAAGGAAAAAAATGATAAAGGGGGGCTATGTACAAATTTTCAAATTAAAGTTCCGGTACCTCAATTTTTACAAATCAAGCACTGTATTTATATATATAGATTAGGGGTGTGTGAATATTGATTTTTGAACTCGAGCCGAGCTTTTTCAAAAGTTTTCGAGCTTGAGCTTTTTCGAGCCGAGCTTTTTAACAACCACAAAATTATGAAGCTTGATTTTAATTTTAAAAGGTACAATAGACTAATGTTTGCATCCCTTAAGTTAATGTCAGCTCAAAACTAGAAAGCTTATCCCCGAAACAAGTTAATGATCTGATAGGTTCATCAATATTTTGTATTATGTTACATAAAATTAATCAAACTCGCTCAAAAAATAATTTATTGGAAAAATAACAAATTTTAAATCTAAATTTATAATTTAACTCCCCAATTATTCCAAAATAGTTTCACTTTAAAATAAATAGTTGAACTTACATAATCATTCTAGTTACATACTCCAACATTATTTTCAAGAGTTGAAAGGAGTTAATCGGAAAGGTTTTAAAATGGTTATATCTTAAAAAAATAACATCTTTAGTCAAACACAAAATTGATTTTCTTAATGTTCACAAAATAAAGATGATTACAAATAGCAGTCCCAATTGTGGCATAATATTGATGGTTAAATTATTTCAGAATATGAATGAAATAATATTTAATAACAAAAATATTTTTTGTCATCCTGAAATCGATTGCATTTCTAAGCTTTTGTGAAGAAAATAATGTGGTTTAAGATAATCAGGAAGAAGAAAGAATCAGAAATTGGGACGGAATAGAGAGCAAGAAAGAAACAACTACCTCTCTCACTCTCCTTATCAGTGGCCAGGGAAGGGGGGGGGGTGGAGGTTGTTTACTCCAACTCTGTCGACTCTGTCCCGGTTTTTTGTCATTGTCTGACTCAGTGCGAGCGTGCGTGAGTTAATTAAGAGATAAGGAATCCTTACTACAAAATCCGAAAATACAAACTACTTGTTATACAATTATAAATGACGGCTTATATTTTTTGTCTTACTTTATAAATAAAATGAAACCAAAATGAAGCTTGTACGATATACCGTTCAAGAGATAACAGGGTGTCTACCAAATTTCATGTATGAAATTTCCGACTTTTTCCCGACTTTTCCCGACAATATAAAAATATTCCCGACCATAGGAAACATGACCATTGCCTCCTATAACGAATGCTTGAGTACAATATTTTTCAATAACTATATTTTGATGGCTGCAATGCAAGCGAAAGATCACCAAAAGATGAGCAAGATGACCACGATAAGTCAAAAGATTTGCCAATCGCAATGCGACCGAGATTTCCGGCTGCGGAAAGAACAAACGATTTTACAACCGCGTTGTGACCAAGAGATTCTCCGGCCGTGGTATAAACGACCGAGATTTGATGATGCGACAGAGAGATTTGATGATGTGACAGAGATTTGCCGGCCGCAATACGACCGAATCATGTTACAGCTATGAAACGAGTAAGCGACACAAAACGATCAAGAAACAATTGGCCACTCGATAACCGAAAAACATGCGAAAGATTTCCGGCCACCATAAGACCAAAAGATTTGCCAGCCATGTTATAAATTACAATATATCCGGTCTCAAAAAATTTAGCGATTTTCTTGTCGCAATACGACCGAGAGATCTGATGGCTGCTAAAAGAGTAAGGAACTCGTCTGCCGCGAATCGACCGAAAAATGTTTCATTCCTAAAACGAGTGAGCGATTTTCCGGCCGCAATATGACCGAGATCTAATGGCCGCGAAATGAGTAAGGAACTCATCGGCCACAATGAAACCAAGAGATTTGCCGGCCGCAAAACAAGCGAAAGATTTCCGATCCCAAAAAGACCGACAATCTCGTCGGCCATGGTATAAATGATAGATATTTCGTCCGCGAAAAGATCGAGCGATTTTCTTATCGCAATACGACCGAGAGAAGTGACGGCCGCGAAAAGAACAAAAAAATTGTCTACCATGAGACGTTGGTCCTAAAACGAGTGAGCGATTTTCTGGCCGCAATACGACCGAGAGGTCTAACGCTCGCGAAAAGAGGAATGAGATCATCGGCCGAGATGCGACCAAGAGATTTGCCGGTCGCAAAACAAGCGAAAGATTTCCGGCCGAAATAAAAGCGAAAGATTTGACGGCCGGGAAGAGCGCGGGATATTTGACGGCCCCAATGTGACCGAGAGGTTTGCTGACCCCGAAACGACCGAGGGATTAGCCGGTCGGGTTATAGATTTCTGGCCTTCATGTGGCCAATAGATGTGATAGCCTCGAAAAGAGCGCACGATTTTAAGGTAGCAATACTAACGAGAGATGTGTCGGCCGCGTAAAGAGCGAGAGACTATCGGCCGCGTAAAGAGCGAGAGACTTGTCGGCCGCGTAAAGAGCGAGACTTGTTGGCCGCGTAAAGAGCGAGACTTGTCGGCCGCGTAAAGAACGAGAGACTTGTCGGCCGCGTAAAGAGCGAATCTTGTCAGCCGCGTAAAGAGCGAGACTTGTCGGCCGCGTAAAGAGCGAGAGAATTGTCGGCCGCGTAAAGAGCGAGAGATTTGTCGGCCGCGTAAAGAGCGAGAGACTTATCGGCCGCGTAAAGAGCGAGACTTGTCGGCCGTGTAAAGAGCGAGAGAATTGTCGGCCGCGTAAAAAGCGAGACGTGTCGGTCGCAAAACAAGCGATTTTACAGCTGTAATAGCGCCGAGAAACTTGCGGCAGCGGTAAAAACGATAGATTTTCTGGTCGTGATATAGCTAAAAATTTGTCTGCCGCGATTCATTCGAGAGATTTGCCGGCCGAGACAATGACAATAACAAGGAAAACGACTATATGGTTTTGTTTTATAGCCAAATTCGAATTTCCCGACCAATTGTTGAAATTCATAACTTTTTCCCTCAGTTCAGCTGTTTTCCCTCAGTGTTTAAAGATGTCCAAAACAGTGCCCATTTTCAAAAAAGGCAGCAAATCAAGTATTTCTAATTATAGGCCAGTTTCGGTGGTTCCAATTTTTTCTAAAGTCATTGAAATCTGTGCTAAATTGCAATTAAATGAATTCATTTCTAGAAATAGTATTCTTAGTGACAGCCAGTTTGGATTTAGGAGTGGCCGTTCAACCATTGCAGCCGTTGAAACAGTAGTGTCTGATATTCTTGACAATTTTGAGTCAAAGCAGTACACGAGCATGGCCCTTTTGGACCTCAGCAAGGCCTTTGATTCTGTTTGCCATAGTGTTTTGTTGAATAAATTGGATTTTTATGGATTAAAAAATAAAGAGTTAGAGTTTTTTCGATCTTATTTAACTGGTAGAATGCAGAGGGTTTCATTGGGCTCAGATACATCTTCTTTCCAGGAGGTCCTTGCTGGGGTTCCGCAGGGGTCTGTTCTTGGACCGTTGCTGTTTAGTCTTTTTGTGAATGACTTGCCAAACTGTATGCCTTGTAAAACTATACTGTATGCGGACGATACCTCTCTTCTGAGTTCGGGCAATGATTGTGTGCAAACGGAACATTTTGTAACCTCAATGATTAATTTAGGGAAATTATGGTTTTCTAGTAATTTTTTAACAATTAATGAAGACAAAACAGAAAGAATATGTTTTTCATTAAGACCGTTGAACAGTGATAGTGATTTATTGCATGAGCATGTTAAATTACTTGGGGTTACCCTGGATTCCAAGCTTACTTGGGAAGTGCACACTAACAATGTAATTTCTAAATTAGCTAGGGTTTGTTTTTTACTTAGAAAACTTAAAAAATGTGTGTCCATCCATATGCTTATTTCAGCTTATCACGCTTTTTTCCATACACATTTGCTGTATGCAAATCTCTTATGGGGAAACAGTAGTGGAGCAAAGCGGGTTTTTAAGTGGCAGAAGAAAGCTTTGAGAATTTTATTTGATATTCCGATCCAAAATAGTTGTAGACCGTTGTTTATGGAACACAAAATTATGACATTGCCCTCTATTTTTATATTTCAAAATGTTAATTTTGTTAAGCAAAACCTAAATAGTTATTTTACTCGTGATTTAATTCATAGCTACCAAACCCGGGGATCTAGTAACTTAAACATTCCCCCTGCAAGGCTAAGCAAATTTCTTAATAGCCACAAATTTTTACAAATTAAATTTTATAATAAGCTGCCAGAAAGCTTTAGGAATTCAGATCCTAATACTTTTAAGAGGCGCGTATCAAAATGGCTTATCGCTAAGCCCTTTTATTCCGTTCAGGACTTTTTAATACATGATGATTTCTCTGGTCTTTGAGGTGAGGTATGGCCTGCTGTAGTTTCGTGATTGACTGTTAATATTGTATGCTTATTTAATCGGCACTGCATCAGTTGTTATTATTATGAGTCAAGAAAAGTCACACATGTTATTTTACTATTATTATTGCTAAGCTTGTATTGAAAGATTCTTTGAATGGAATTTTCTAGCATGTAAAGCCTTTGTAGTTAAATTGTATTTTTTTGTTGCTAATGGCATGATTATTTATCAGGATTGAGAACTTTCTGTATGTTTGATGATTTATATGTGCATGACGTTGTCTTAAAGATTCTTTGAATGAAATTTTCTAGCATGTAAAGCCTTTGTAGTTAAATTGTATTTATTTTGTTATTGCTAATGGCATGATTATTTATTAGGATTGAGAAATTTCTGCATGTTTAATTATTTATATGTGCATGACGTTGTCTATTTCCTTGTGATAAATGACAATAAAGAATTATTATTATTATTATTATTATTATTATTTTCCCGACTATTCCCGACCTTACAAAATCCCCGACATTTTCCCGAATTTTCCCGAATTCCCGACTGGTAGACACCCTGGATAAGCCATGATAAAACAATAGACTTTCTTGCTGTATTTTGCTCTCCAAGGTCAACTAAATATAGCTTCGATTTCCGTATAAATGGAGATAAAATTTCTTGTTACCTGTCAATGTCCTTTCCTTATCACTAGGGAATATTTTTTGTTTGTGTTTTTTGTGGGAGGGAAGCGCTCTTCCGTTTACCGTGTCCAAAAATAGATCACAATATTTATCTTTCCGATAAGAACTCTCTTATCAAAAGCTCGGCTCGAGTGTCGAGCTTTTATGAAAAAAGTCGAGCCAAGCCGAATACTGAAAAGCTCAACCTAAAAAGCTCGACCGGTCGAATACTCGGACACCACTAATATAGATATAAATGTATATATTTATGAAAACGAACAAATAGTGTTTTTTGCTTCTGGGGGCCCCAAAATGAAAAGTTATGATGGTCTTGGGCTTAGGTCTTACCATGAGTACTACGGTAACAGCTTCTTCCCTATAGGGGAAATTCGCTAAAACAGTTTTATATTATTTAAATTATGGAGTTTTATGGATATAAAAAAATTTGGTTGCTAAATTGTTTAGTATTTGAACTACTATGCGAAACAGCTGATTTCAATAACGTTGATGGTCTAAATTAGAGGTGTGCGGATATCCGAAAACTCGGATCGGATCGGATATCTGAATCCGATCCGAGGGTTTTATAAATATCCGGTAAGACTGACTAGATAACCTACTCTATCGGATAGACTGCACATTTTGGGGAAATTTTATAGAAGGATCAAATTTTGCAGTTTGGAAAGTCTTCCAAACAAAAGAAGTCACTGCCGACGAAAGTATATTAGTGACAGAAAACATCGCGGAGCAAAAATGACGCTTTGAAATGCGACGGTTGCGATAGCGGCTAGAACAACGCCTCAACACGATCCGATTATTTAGTGGTATGCATCAATCGATGTATTTCGGTTGCTGATATTGCGACTCGTGGTTAGATCGAGATCGTTGGATACGATCAGAGTATTGCGCAATACAAGACACGATAACAAACATTTTCTTAAGATAAATTCTAGTATCGTAGGATTAAATCAGTTAACAAATAATAATACATATTTTATTAGTTCTGTCTCGATCAGTATCCGTTACCGACTAAACATCATCGATTGGTATGAGAGAGAATCGCAACCCGCAACCAAACCAGAGTTCGCCATTGTCCGACATCCGACAGTGTCGACAATGTCCTTGGAACAGTCGTCTTCAATTGCCAAAACGAAATATCCGTAAATACCCCATAAATAAATAGTCGTGTTGATGTTTCGCACGACTATTTCAGGCCGTAAATATCTTAAGCGGTTAGTTGATACGTTAAAATGAAAAGCCTACAATAATTTTGGGCTGCCAAAGAGTTGGCTAACCTGTTCATTTCATTGTTTGTCTTTTCTTCTCATTTCGTTTTTGATTTTGAATGTCGTCGTCTGCCTTCTGCTTGAAAACTGAATTAACTCAAGAACGTCTTTCTTTCTATTGACAGATTACTTTATTTTTCAATTAAGCACTTAATCACTTTAATAAGACAGGTACCTCATGGAGGACGTTACCCTGAATATGAGTGAAGGATGAGTGTGATGATCGTGACGATAGTGGCGCGATCTTGTAGCCTTGTTACTGACTAAGGTTGGCATTTTCCTTAGACAGGATTGTTAATTAATAGCCCAACAACCAATGGCAGCTACCCACCTAGAAATTGAAAGTTAAATGATCAAAAATAAGTTTTTATTTTGCTGGAATATTAATCTTTGTCGAATTGAGCCGAGTCAAAAGCCGGCCGGCCGTACTTTCTATACGTGATTAAAATGGACAATTGTAAGATAAGAGTACAATGCTGAGTTGACAACCTACGCCTATGAAAATAATTACTGAGTTTGCTTGTTGTTTGTTATCTAAAACATATAGACCTTTGATCTAATTAAATGCCCAAGCTTTAATACAGAAACCTACAACATTTGAAACTTATCTTGAAATTTAGGTTAAGTTTTACTGCTCAGACTTATTATTTTGTTTTTGTAGTATTATTGTAGTGAATCAAAATCTTGGTTGTCAGACATTAATGCATAAATAAAAATGTAAAGCTTTCTTAAAATATGAAGTGATTGGTGAATCACGTTTTATATTTAATTCTTTTGTCTAATCACAGGCGTAGTCACTGATCAAATAAGGAAAAGAACAACAAATACAGAGGCCAAATAGTGAACAAATTTAGGTTGCATTGAAAAAGGAATTCTTAAGTTGCAAATCCTGAAATTGATTTAGGCCTAATAAACTTATTCAATTAAATACTACCTATGCTTAAGGGGAATCAATAAATTTCTAAATTCTTAACAGATAATTAATTAGTTGTACCTCTGCATACTTTAATAATTGACATTTGGCCTATATTGGAAACAATGTAATATATTGTTGTGATATTATCACAACAATCAACAACTCAAGCATATCAAGGCAAACCTTACCTTACACATTAGGATAATCTGTTAGTTCCTTGTAATTACCTTAGGCTTATGAGAAAACTTAAATCTGCTCACTACGCCGCGCCTTAAATATCCGAATCCGGTATTATCCGAAACCGGTATTATCCGAATCCGGAATTATCCGAATCCGGTATTATCCTATCCGAACCTGTTGTTATCCGATCCTAAACCTATCCGAACATAAGCTATCCGATCCGAATCCGATCCGATCAAAAAATTCACTATCCGCACACCCCTAGTCTAAATGTTTATTACAATGGGGCAAATTGTAAAAGGTCGGTTTTAATGGTTCACACTCATATTGAATGTCATTTTGAGTCCTACGATGAATGCTACATTTGAAAACATCTAACTTAATTGTGTTAAAAGGAAAATAAACTTTTCTTATGGAGATTTAACACAGGGAAAAAAATAAATTTATGACAGCGAGCCTGACCATACTATTGGACCGAGTTACACAACGCTGGCACCAATTAAAAATTAATTGTATCTATATTCGCCCAATTTGCTTTGATTTCAGCTGTTACTCCACTAAATTTTCCAAAACGGAAATTAAAATCACTTAAGAAAATAACATGGGGTAAAATTTTAGGCCTATTTTGAGTGAGATCTGGAGTTCTATCGGACCGATTTACATGCAGGTTGTGATAAATGAAAGGTAATTAACTCTATAAATGCCTATTGGCCTGAAAAGTTAAATATTCCTTCATTTTATATTTTAGAAATGGAATATAAAATATTATCTATTCATTAGTATGGTTTTTACCGATCAACTGAGTATAACAGCACAGATCAGCTGATTATAAAGCTTTCTTTTAAAGCACATGTTTTACTGTCATAACATGGTTTGTTTATGTTGTGATTTACTTTATTTACGTAAGTTGATGGTGATTGAATGTGTAGAATTGTGTTTCAAAGAAGGTGACAAATAACATATTTTAACTTTTTAGATGTTATACCATTGTTTTTAGGTACCGAATGTCCAGCATTAAGTTTTCCAAGCTTACTTTTCCATTTAATGTGTGACAGTAAACTTCTTACGAGGAAACCCCTTATTTTTTTATGATTTTTTGTATGTATTTCAATTTTTAATTTTACTGTCATTTTTACTTTCTCCCACATAGTACATGAAGGAAGTATTTTTGTCCAAATTTTTGAATTTGAGTTGTCAGTGGAAACATTAGTTTCAGTTAGGGATGATCGGATCCCGAAATTTCGGGAAATTTTCAGGAAAATTAAATTCCGATTTTCGGGCGGGATTTGATTTACTTCGGGAAATTTTTCAGGACGGGATCATTTTAGCGATCGCAAATAAACAGCGGGTGTAGCTTCGCAAAACTCGCGATCGGCCGCGGAAAACGATCTCGCGTATTTTCCGATCGCGAGTAAACGGCAAATCCAGCTTTGCAAAACTCGCGATGGTACATTAAAAACTATCGTGCATATTTGCCGATCGTAAATAAACGGAAAATGCGGCTTTGGAAATCTCTTGATCGGCTGTGAAAACCATCGCGCGTATTTGCCAGACGCGGATGAACAGCAAAACTTTATTAGCGCTGTTCGCGAACGGCCGCGAAATACGCTAGCGCGTATCTGTCGATTGTGGAAACGGCCGATGTAGCTTTACAGAACTCGTGATCGGCCGTGAAAAATGATCGCGCGTATTAACCGATCACGAATAGACGGCAAATCTAGCTTTGCGGAATTCACGAACGGCCGCATCTTTACCGATCGCGGATTAACGGCCGATGTTGCTTTACGAAACTCGCGATCGGCCGTGAAAAACAATCGCGCGTATTTGTCGATCGTTAATAAACAGCAATTGTAGGATTGCTAACTCGCAATTGGGTGTGAAAAGCAATCCTAGTTATTCACTGATAGCGGTTAATCAACGGAAACAACTTGCTATAAGGCGTGACAGTGATGATTGTTCATATTGTCGGCCACATTGGTCTGCTACAAATTGTGGTTTTGCCCATTAATTGATTCAATTTTTTAAACAAATTCACATGTCTTTGAATCCCAGCTGAAAGTATGATTATTTTTCATAAATAAGTAAAACAAATGACAAAAATATAGACTGAGACTTTTAGAAATTTCTAATACGTAGGTAATTGAGGAAAGGATTGCCAGAGAACTTACCCATCTGGATGACTAGGAGTCCCAACTGGCACAAAGATACACAGAAAAAACATTGACTTGAAAATTTTTGGGACAACATGCCCCTTTCGCAATCAGTTGAGAAGTGAGGAGTTTGAACTGTAGCAGGTTTGCCAACTTAACTGTCAAAACACTAAAATAAAACTATGACTGTTCACACTTAAACAATATGTACACTATATACAATTTAACTTTAGTTCTCTGGCTGGAAAGGGTGGGGGTGTGTTTATGGGTTGGTTATCTAAGGTTTAAGTTAGGTGGCTCTCTGGATTTAGTTATCCACTGGTGAGCTAACTCCCATCTTCTGAGTTGTGAAGGGTTGCAGTTTTCAGGGAGGGCTTTAACTATTTTTATAGTGAAGCAGTCTTCAAATGTGGTGTTGTGGTCTATGATATGTTTAGGGACTGGTTTTTCTTGATTTCTTACTTTACAATCATGCCTATGGCCATTCATGCGTTTCCTTAGGGTTTCGGTGGTTAAGCCTATATACTGAGCAGGACAGAGAGTACATTGCAGTTGGTATATGAGGTTTGATGAGCTGCAGGTGTGGTGGCCAGAGATGTTATATTCTTCATTAGTCAATGAACTTTTAAAGCTGGTAGTTGGTTGGTGCATCGGGCAGGTTTTGCATGAAGTTCGTTCACAGGGGAATGATCCATGGGGTTGGTTTGAAGGAGGGGGTGTTCTGCCTAAACATTTGGGTTTTACTAGTTTTTGATGGAGGTTGGGAAGCTGCTTGAAGAGAACATTAAGTGGTTTAGGTAAAAAGTTTTTGGTGTGGGGACTTGCTTGGAGAATACTGAAGTTGTCGTGGAGGATTTTGTTGAGATTTTGTAGGCCATGGTGGTATGTCGTAATAAGGCTTAGGTTATTATCAGAATTTTTCGGAGTACGCTGTTGATTGTTGATTTCCTCATCAGGTTTATTGATGATATTTTCCTCATCAGGTTTATTGATGATATTTTCCTCATTTGGACCCACGGACAAGATCAACTTGATGCCTTCCTCGATAGCCTTCAGAAACACTCCATCCTCAACTTCACCTGGAACTTCTCCCACAATCAAGCTACCTTTCTGGATGTAAACATAGATTTAATAAATGGAAACCTCAACACATCAATCCATATCAAACCAACCAACAAACAACAATATCTGCATTACAACAGCTGCCATCCCAACAACACAAAACGCTCCATACCCTATAGCCAGGCCCTTAGAGCTAAACGCATATTTACAAATGAACAAGACAGAGAGATTTTCAACAACCAACTTGAAAAAGCTTTCACCTCCAGAGGATACCCCTCCAAACTTGTACACAGCCAAATTAAAAGAGCTCAGTCCGAAAACTCCAGCAACAACAATCAACAGCGTACTCCGAAAAATTCTGATAATAACCTAAGCCTTATTACGACATACCACCATGGCCTACAAAATCTCAACAAAATCCTCCACGACAACTTCAGTATTCTCCAAGCAAGTCCCCACACCAAAAACTTTTTACCTAAACCACCCAATGTTCTCTTCAAGCAGCTTCCCAACCTCCATCAAAAACTAGTAAAACCCAAACGTTTAGGCAGAACACCCCCTCCTTCAAACCAACCCCATGGATCATTCCCCTGTGAACGAACTTCATGCAAAACCTGCCCGATGCACCAACCAACTACCAGCTTTAAAAGTCCATTGACTAATAAAGAATATAACATCTCTGGCCACCACACCTGCAGCTCATCAAACCTCATATACCAACTGCAATGTACTCTCTGTCCTGCTCAGTATATAGGCTTAACCACCGAAACCCTAAGGAAACGCATGAATGGCCATAGGCATGATTGTAAAGTAAGAAATCAAGAAAAACCAGTCCCTAAACATATCATAGACCACAACACCACATTTGAAGACTGCTTCACTATAAAAACAGTTAAAGCCCTCCCTGAAAACTGCAACCCTTCACAACTCAGAAGATGGGAGTTAGCTCACCAGTGGATAACTAAATCCAGAGAGCCACCTAACTTAAACCTTAGATAACCAACCCATAAACACACCCCCACCCTTTCCAGCCAGAGAACTAAAGTTAAATTGTATATAGTGTACATATTGTTTAAGTGTGAACAGTCATAGTTTTATTTTAGTGTTTTGACAGTTAAGTTGGCAAACCTGCTACAGTTCAAACTCCTCACTTCTCAACTGATTGAGAAAGGAGCATGTTGTCCCGAAAATTTTCAAGTCAATGTTTTTTCTGTGTATCTATGTGCCAGTTGGGACTCCTAGTCATCCAGATGGGTAAGTTCTCTGGCAATCCTTTCCTCAATTACCAATTGTAACCTGGCCTAGAGCCATCCTAACCTCAAATCTAATACGTAGGTAATTAATATTTTATGTAACTTAAGAAATATTAAGTTTGGGAATTGTGAACTTAAAATTTGTAATTTTAAGCTTGGAAAAACTAGTGTTATGGTTGTCATCTTGAAACTAAATTTATTTACAATTTTTTTACCGTAGTTTAAAGTGCTGGAAAAATTATGAGTCATAGAGTAATTTCCTAAAACAAGAACTCCAAAGCCCAAAGTTTATAACAATACAATAACATGTTTGATTATACATGACTGTATATTGTCAACATGCAATAACCACTCTAGTATTTTACTTTTGGCTTTTTGGAAACCAAACAATAAAACAAAAAGCAGAAACTTAAAAACGATTGTGTTTCTATCAAACGTTAAAAAATGCATATTATATTTATTTATTTATTTTTTTAATAATATTTTTATAATTCAATGCATTCAAATTAGAAAGAATAAAAATTCAAATTTAATGAAAAATAATAATAATAAATAAACAATACATTTTACTGCCCATTTTTATATAAGTTTGTATTTTATTTATAATTAACAATTTGATTGTGTTACTATTTTTTTATGTGTTTCTAATGTTTGCTATTTTGTAGGGATGTGTCGGTACCACTTTTTTCAAAGTCGGTACCGGTACCGTTTCTTGACAAGATCGGTTCTCGGTTCTTGGTACCGGTACCACCGGTACCAAGTGTTTGTCAAAACATGTTACATAATGTAATGTACCATCAAACCTACAGACAATCTGTCGTATGTTACTGTTTAAAAAATGTTTTAATTTTCAAGTGTACGTTTCACCAAGCCATAAAATACTATCTATACACTTATTATCTATACTACTACCACAGACTAAGGATTCTATCCAGACTGCTAATGCTAAGTTCCGGGAAGCGCTCACAGAGAGCGTAGGCGTCGAGTATCTGACGATTCGCTCCCGCAACGGCAGGATAAGGCCCGCGCTGTTGCCAAATCGGGCGAAGCCTCCCTCAACGTTTCCTTATCAGATAAACATGTTTTTATCCATGTCCTAATACTAACACTGCATCATCTCGACTCGTTATCTGACTACAGTAGTTCGTTCATCGCTGAATGAAAGGCATCGTTACTTACTGCCAAAAAATGTGACTAGCGAAATTTTTTAATTAAAAGTTTGCTACCTATAGGCATACATTTACTATATTCAAGTGTGTTATTATTGTTCGTGCATTCTTATTGGAGAGAATATGTTGTGATTACAATTTTAAAATCCACCAGGTTTCAAATTTTAAAATAGCCGCAATTTTCATCAATATGCCGGACTCCCGTTGTTCTTATAGGCACTATAACAACAGTAGATTCAAGATGAAAGGCTTGAAGCTCTTCACTATACCGACAACCAACCGACACTATATCGTCATTCATGGATCCAGAGAGCAGGTCATGTTGCACATTTTTATAGTGCTGTAGGTCTATTTCAGATTATAGCGAATTTCCTTAAAGGAATGAACTAGGGGTGTGCGAATAATGATTTTTGAACTCGAGCCGAGCCAAGCCGAGCTTTTTCAAAAGTTTTCGAGCTCGAGCTTTTTCGAGCCGAGCTTTTTAACAATCACCAAATTATTAAAAGAAATTATGAAGCTTGATTTTAATTTTTAAAGATACAATAGACTAATGTTTGCATACCTTAAGTGACCGCCAGCTCAAAAATAGAAAGCTTATACCCAAAACAAGTGAATTATCTCATAGGTTCATCAGTATTTTGTATTTTGTTACATAAAATTAATCAAACTGGCCCAACAAATAATTTATGAAGAAAAATACCAAATTTAAAATCTACATTTATCTACATTATATTTAAGTAATAACCAATTCCAATACTTTACTTTACTTTAAAATAAATAGTTAAAATTACATAATTAGACTAGTTACATATAGGTACTACAAAATTTAATTTCAAGAGTAGAAATAAGTAGTTGAAAGGCTTTAAAATAGTTATATCTAGTAAAAAAATCACACATATACACCTAGACAAACACAAGATTGATTTTTTTATGTTCACTAAGTAAAGATGATAAAAAATTAAATAGCGGTCCCAATTGTGGCATAATATTCAAGGCTAAACTTATTATTTCAAAATATAATATATGAATGAAATAATATTTAATAACAACAATAATTTATTGTAATCCTAAAATTAGTTACATTTCTAAACTTTTGTGAAGAAAATAATGTACAATTAAGAAGAAGAAAGATCATATATAAATAAGGACGGAATAGAGAAAGAAAGAAAGAAACAGCTAACCCTCTCTCTTTCCTTATCAGTGGCCAGCGAGAGGGGGGGGGTGGAGGTTGTTTACTTCAAGCCCCTTCCCAGTTTTTTGCTCTTGTCTGATTCAGTGCGTGAGTTAATTAGGAGATAAGGAATCCTTACTACAAAATGCAAAAATACAAACTACTTGTCATACAGCTATAAATGACGGCTCATATTTTTATAAATCAAATGAGACCAAAATGAAACTTGTACGATATACCGTTTAAGAGATAAGCCTTGATAAAACAATAGACTTAAATGCTGTATTTCACGTTCCCCAAGGTCAACTAAATATAGCTCCGATTTCGGTCTAAATGGAGATAATATTTCTTGTTACCTGTCAATGTCCTTTCCTTATCACTAGGGAATGTTTTTTGCTTGTTTTTCGTGGGAGGGAAATGCTCTACCCGTTTAACGTGTCCAAAAATAGATCGCAATAATTATCTTTCCGATAAGAACTCTCTTATCAAAAGCTCGGCTCGAGTGTCAAGCTTTTTAGAAAAAAGTCGAGCCGAGCCGAATACTGAAAAGCTCGACCTAAAAGCTCGAACGGTCGAATACTCGCACACCCCTAGAATAAACCATTACCTACCGTAGGTCTCATGGTAAGACAGAGGCCCGGAAACATGTTAACTTTTCATTTTGGGGCCCCCAGAAGCAAAAAACACCATTCGTTCGAATTGTTATACGGGTGTTTCACGATAACCCTGAAAAACTTCAGGATATGGTTCCATGGATCAAAACTAGAAAAAATTACCCATAAACATAAGTCCTAAACTCATTCCTTTTCAATTTATGAGTGAAAAGGTTTTTTCTAATTTCAATGTACCTATTGAACATTTTGACGGCTAGAATGGAAAGTAGACATAATATTGTGATAAAACCTAAACTTTAAAGAGGTTTCATAATTATTTTGTGATAAAATGTTAAGTGTGACTGAGAAAAAGTTGTTTAAAAATCAAGTTCTTCCTTAAAATTTAAGAACCAAAATGTTTTTTGTTTTTGACAGTCCTTCATATTGTAACCGTTTAAGTGTTTGGTTTGCAACTTCACCAAATGGTGTAGAATTTGATCGAGAACAAAGAAATATCAATTTAAGTATACTTAATATGAGGATTATTTTTGTCTAAACTCAAAATATCATAAGGTATCAAATATTACTTAAATTTGAAAAAAATCAAAATTTGTGCTTTGATTATTTTTTACTCATTTGAATAAAACTTGGTATGTTGCTTTGACTAGCTGAGAGGTAGGCCTAATGGTTATGGTTCCCCTTTCCTTTTTACGTTTATGGCAGCAAACTTACGTATTTATTTTTTAATGTTATTCTTATGGGGAAATAATTTAATTTAAATGGTAATTCAGTTGTTTTTCAACATATTTAAACAAGACTTCGCATATGGCTTCATCTTGTGGAGATCTACCTAATAATTGTCTGAAACTCCCCAGATTTACACTGTTATTGCAGCAAACCTGCATACTCACTTCTCATTGTTAACCTTACGGGAAATATACAGAAATATCTCATTCCTTCTTGTCTCTATATATACCTTAATAATACCCCCTTTGAATACCTTAATAATACAATGAGTAAATTATACCCCCTTTGCTACTTATTCATACTCAGTGATTTTCAAATGTTTTACTTAATGATTATTTTCAAGAATCATTAAATTACCATATTAAATTATTCCCCTATTTCAAAGATAACATTAGAAAATGAATACGCAGGTTTGCTGCTATAAAAGTAAAACACCCCCATTGCAGCAGACCTGCATACTCAGTGAATTTCAAATGCAAAACAACATATTTCAATCCATCATAGAGAGACATGACATGTTTTGTAGGCTCCCTATAAGAATAACATGGGGTATGAGTATGCAGGTTTGCTGAAACAGGTCTGTTAAAACTGGGTGTTTTTTTTTTTCATTTCTAGTACATCTTAAGTAGAAGAAGCTATGTACCAAGTCTTAACAAAATATGTTCATAATTAAGAAATATACAGAATAGCATTTTTATTTGCCACAAGAGTAACATGGGGAACACGCGTTTCGGTAATTATACCATCATCACGGTGAATTTAAACTTAAATTGACCTTAAATATAAACAATCATCAGTCATATGACTTATCTTCCTGTTGGATCAAGTGTTAAGGGGATCCGCCACTATCTCCAACTTTTTTTTATTTTTGACTTTTTTATGACTTTAGTATTTTTATTTTATGAGTACTTGGCTAATTAGAAGATTTGATGTGAAATATAGGATATATTTAAATAAAATTTCATGGTTACGGTCCTTTTTTAAGTTTTTTCCAATTTTTCTTATATTTTATTTCTTTAATTAACTTTTTTATTACTCAACTAATTGCAAAAACCAAGCTACCATTGTATTCCTTACTTAAAAAGGAAAAAACCATGGTACTCAAAAAACAATAATGTGGCGAGCATATTTTCAATATCACATTTTTACAACGGGAAAAAACGGGGTTTTTCTAATAAATATTATTAAATTTTATATTAAATATGCTTGTATTGTGATTCCTATACACCAGAATCTTTCAGATAGTTAAGATGATGTGGTAAAAATTTTATTACAATAGACCTAGTACTTACATAGTTTTTCAAACGTTTGTTGAACAAAACATGGAAAAACACAATTCCGAGAAAACGGCTCTCAAAGTCTTATAAGTCTTTTCTTTCACAGTAGAATTCGCCTGGGCAATTCTCGCATTGTTTTACATTTACATAAATTTTATCATTATTTGATTTTTCGCTACTCATCACTAAATATACAAAAAAACAAATAGTTTTTAAGAACGATATATTTCGGTCTTGTTTCAAGAGAAGGATGCCATTTCTCAGCCAAGCACAACATTTAGCCAAATATATATACCAATTATACAAGAAGAAGTCAAAAAACAAATTAATTCATAAAAAAGGGTTTTTATACTTATATAATTTTTAATATTACATGACTATATAACCCGTATAATATTATCCAGTTCTAAATTTAATGTCTATATCATATGTTTTTTTAATCACCTGTAAGTTATAAAAATGTAAATGTTTTGATAACCTTATCAATAAGACTGATGATGGTCTTTGAAACAAGACCGAAATATATCGTTCTTAAAAACTATTTGTTTTTTGTATATTTAGTGATGAGTAGCGAAAAATCAAATAATAATAAAACCATCACGAAAACATCATACCGTCAAGTGTTAATAAATTTTATCATGAAAAAATATTCCGATTGGCATAAAATTGCACACACGTTCACTATTAAATGCTGAATCTAAGAACATCACCTTTGAAAAATGTCGAACAATTTAAAAAATCAATCGGAGATAGTGGCGGATCCCCTTAATGTTGGTTTGCTTTTAATATAATAGAGCAAGAGCCCATGACCGCCAGACCTTCGTTATTTTATAAAAGCTGAAAGTTTCTCTGAGCAATGTTTTGAATACAAGTAACAAGAATCAGCAATTATGAAATTTGGCTAGTGGTTGCTTTGGCTTATATTCACAGATTCATATCACTGCAGGCCTGAAAATTACTGAAACAGCTGGTAACTTCCATTTAAAATACAGAGAAGTGAACAGCTGTTTAAGTAATATTGAAGCTTGCATGGTATGATGCAAAGAATATAAAAATGTATAGAACTGAGCTAAAGTATAAGTTTAATGTTTGGTTCTTAAATGATTTCCACTTGTAAATTTTGGTAATTCTACTCTCTTAATGGTAGCTTTGAAAGATCCTTCGATAAGGATTACTACTTTTTTTAATAACTGCTGTGATTCATCAAATAATTGGTGAAAGGCCTGTATAAAAGCTGCAGTAGGGGGGAAATTCCGCAGAATTCCTTTAACAATTTTATGCATAAATTTTTTTTATATCCAACCTCACGGTGTACTCGATTCATAAAACCATAAAAACACAATATTTAACTTGATTTTGTAGCCTTCTTCACAATGTAGACGAAACTTTACATGTTACTGTTACATCTCAAGAATTAACGAGAACATTGGTTCCCGAATGATCTACATTAAACTTAATAAAATAAGCTTCAAATTGGTGTATATAAAACATGCATTACCAAACCAATTCTACGTGAAAAAAGTTGTTTCAATGTTTCCATGACTATTTTTTCTAACACACTTTACGAATGTATGTTTCTAAATATACAAATATTGTTGCAGGATTACAAGTAATATTCATAAAAAATATTACTAAAATGTCACATTTTGAATATATTCACTAAACAACATATTGCTATGTATATGGTGTATATTTATAAAAAACTATCAAACAAATTTATGATATTTCGGTATAAATCGAAATATTATATACATTAGTTGACTTATTATAAGGATAAGAGAAGTAAATAGTTATAGATAATTATTAAAGGTCAGTATGTTCAGCATTTTAAGTATTCATTAAGCATTTTAATTGTCCAGCGAATAATCGCATTTCTTTGTCCTGAAAGTCACATTAAAATAATAATTTTTGACCTCATTAAAAAACTTCAACTTAATTTGAAGATAGACAGAGAGTTTCATATAATACAATCCTTCTTTTTAGGAAACTACTTGAGGCAAACAGAGCAAGTCGTTAGTGTTGCACGGACCTGGGGCACTTAGTTTAGCCGTTGCCTGTGATGGGTAGGCAGGGGAGGGGTTCGTAACCATGGCAACACGTTGATAAACAGTGCGCGCGACTGCAGCGCTACCCGGCGGCTTATGCAGTAACTACGACGGCGCAGCAGCGTGGCAACGCAGCACGCTGATCCACCATTTGTGCGTGGTAACACGTGCGCCTGCCTAGCGGCAAGCGCGGTAAAAACTATGAACCGCAACCCCCATTAACAGTGTGGATATATTCCTTTGTCTGTGCTACTACTATACACTTATTAATTTAATTGTTTATTTTTCTGTTGACAAATAATAAAAAAATATATATACTATGTGAACAAAAGAACAAATTCCAAGGTGAAAAATAACAGTTTACAAATTTGTTTCCATTCATGATTTTGCAATTCCCATAAAAAATAACCCCATTCCAATAAATTTTAAAAATGAGAGTAAAAAATCAATCAAGAACAAATTGCAAGGTGAAAAATAACAGTTTCCAAATTAGTTTCCATTGATAATCTCACAAATAATTCCCAAAGAAAATAACCCCATTCCCATTAATTTTAAGTATTAGAGTAACAAATCAATCAAGAGTAAAAAAAATTTAAGATAAATTTCGAATCAAAAGTAATTTTAGAAATATTATCGACCTTAAATAGTAGTAGGACATTTACCACCAGCGCAACGCCTGCGGCAATGCGCGGTTCGATCTATCGTCTTTCGTGACCGGTAGTTACTCCCGCCGATTACCATGGGTACCGAAGTACCGGTACCGACATTTTGACGTCGGTTCTCGGTACCGGTTTTTTTGCCAAGAACCGGTGGTACCAAGAACCGACTTAAGGTACCGACACATCCCTACTATTTTGTCAATTGCATATAAGTTAGTATTTTTTCACTTAAATTTATTTGACTTAAAATAACTAGGTGACTAACCTTTTCGTCTTCAATCCATAAATTTAATCAATTGGATGACTAGTTTCGGGATTCTATCCCATTATCAAATCGTTCGTCAAATAATAAAAATTAAACAACACACATCTTCGTCAACATTAAAATCTTGACACAACACAAACACGGACAATTCACAGTACGAAATATAAACATTTAAAATTTACACGCGTGGCCGGCCACAGACACGATTCCAGACTGCGGGGTGCGAGCGTTGGTTAGCCGATGCCGACTTGATGACGTTGACCTTGGGGGAGGGGTATCAGCTGACTATCTGATCTATTGTTCTGGAGCTCTCCTACTCTGTCGAACAGAATGTTGGATCCAAAATTTAGTTTTTCGTTCAAAACATCACTTGGCGATTTTTTAAAGGCCTTGTAGATCTCCAAGCTTTCATAAACGTTCATGACATTGCCCTTACTACATTTATGTAATATTTCTAAATTATCATTGCAGCTTTTCACACTGTGATTTTCATTCATCAGGTGTTCTGCGAACTTAGATCGTTGAGTTTGTAATTTAGGTTTAGGCAGATGTTTATTAAACCTTTTTCGAAAGGAACGACTTGATTGTCCTACATAAATTTTAGGACAATCACTGCATGATTATTTATACACCCCTGTATCGTCAAAGTTGTCATTACTGTGAACAGGGCGGGAACCATTCAATTTACATTCTAGCTTGTTAGATCTTTTGCATGCCAGAGTAATGTTTTCTTTCTTTAGTTCATTTTTTAGGGTAAAATGTAAATTACTACCAAATTCTATTGACACAAATTTAGAGGTGGGCTGATCGGGATATTTTTTGTTTTTCTGTTTGTTTATAATCTTATCAATGATGCTGCTAGGATAACCATTATTTACTGCAATATATTTTAAAATCGTGTATTCATCGTTTTAATCGTCCTGAGTTAGTGGTACTTTTAAAAGTCTATTTACAAAGCTGTTATATGCAGCCATCTTATGAGATTGTGGGTGATTAGAGGTAGCATGTATGGTGTGATCGGTAGTTGTGGGTTTCCTGTAGATTTTGTAGATATATCCATTGTTGCTTTTAATTAATGTCAAATCAAGGAAATTAAGGGATTCGTTCTGTTGGACTTCCAAGGTGAATTGTAGATTTTGGGAAATACTATTTAAATATCTATTGAATAGGTTCAGCTGTCTTACATTGCCGTTGAAAATTACTATTGTGTCGTCAACATATCTCTTATAGAATACAATCTTACTGGCATATTTATTATTTGCGGAAAATATATGTTCGTTTTCAAAATTATTCAGGTAAATTTCAGATAGTATACTAAATAGAGGAGAGCCCATAGCTAGTCCTTCTTCCTGTAAATAGAATTTTCCATTGAAGGTAAAATAGTTTTGTTCTAAAACTATTTTAAGCAGATTAATTAGCTCATCTATGGCATCGGGGCTTAACTCAGAATTAATTAATAGGTTATTCTTTGTGATTTCAAGGGTTTTCTGGGTTGGAACATTCGTATACAGATTGACAATGTCTAGTGAAGCTAAGCAATGTCTGTTTTCTATTGTAATGTTTTTAGTAAGGTCAATCAACTTAAACAAAAAAAACATAAAGGAAATCTCAAATGACCCAACCGACAGATTCCAGACTCTACTAAAAAACGCATTAAATCGTTCACGATTCATTTTGGACGGAAATAAAAGTAACCACAATAAAATGATCAAAGCAAAAGCTCCAGTTCTGAGGGGGTTGCCGAAAATACATAAGGAGCATATGCCGATCAGGCCTTTAGTAAATTTCACAACTGCACCATCGTACAAAATCGCCAAAGTACTAGATAAGATCCTGAGAAACAATGTTAAGCTGAATAATAACCATAGCCTACAAAATAGCCTAGAGTTGATTGACCTTACTAAAAACATTAGAATAGAAAACAGACATTGCTTAGCTTCACTAGACATTGTCAATCTGAATACGAATGTTCCAACCCAGAAAACCCTAGAAATCACAAAGAATAACCTATTAATTAGTTCTGAGTTAAGCCCCGATGCCATAGATGAGCTAATTAATCTGCTTAAAATAGTTTTAGAACAAAACTATTTTACCTTCAATGGAAAATTCTATTTACAGGAAGAAGGACTAGCTATGGGCTCTCCTCTATCTAGTATACTATCTGAAATTTACCTGAATAATTTTGAAAACGAACATATATTTTCCGCAAATAATAAATATGCCAGTAAGATTGTATTCTATAAGAGATATGTCGCTGACACAATAGTAATTTTCAACGGCAATGTAAGACAGCTGAACCTATTCAATAGATATTTAAATAGTATTTCCCAAAATCTACAATTCACCTTGGAAGTCCAACAGAACGAATCCCTTAATTTCCTTGATTTGACATTAATTAAAAGCAACAATGGATTTATCTACAAAATCTACAGGAAACCCACAACTACCGATCACACCATACATGCTACCTCTAATCACCCACAATCTCATAAGATGGCTGCATATAACAGCTTTGTAAATAGACTTTTAAAAGTACCACTAACTCAGGACGATTAAAACGATGAATACACGATTTTAAAATATATTGCAGTAAATAATGGTTATCCTAGCAGCATCATTGATAAGATTATAAACAAACAGAAAAACAAAAAATATCCCGATCAGTCCACCTCTAAATTTGTGTCAATAGAATTTGGTAGTAATTTACATTTTACCCTAAAAAATGAACTAAAGAAAGAAAACATTACTCTGGCATGCAAAAGATCTAACAAGCTAGAACGTAAATTGAATGGTTCCCGCCCTGTTCACAGTAATGACAACTTTGACGATACAGGGGTGTATAAATAATCATGCAGCGATTGTCCTAAAATTTATGTAGGACAATCAGGTCATTCCTTTCGAAAAAGGTTTAATGAACATCTGCCTAAACCTAAATTACGAACTCAACGATCTAAGTTCGCAGATCACCTGATGAATGAAAATCACAGTGTGAAAAGCTGCAATGATAATTTAGAAATATTACATAAATGTAGTAAGGGCAATCGCCAAGTGATGTTTTGAACGAAAAACTAAATTTTGGATCCAACATTCTGTTCGACAGAGTAGGAGAGCTCCAGAACAATAGATCAGATAGTCAGCTGATACCCCTCCCCCAAGGTCAACGTCAACAAGTCGGCATCGGCTAACCAACGCTCGCACCCCGCAGTCTGGAATCGTGTCTGTGGCCGGCCACGCGTGTAAATTTTAAATGTTTATATTTCGTACTGTGAATTGTCCGTGTTTGTGTTGTGTCAAGATTTTAATGTTGACGAAGATGTGTGTTGTTTAATTTTTATTATTTGACGAAGGATTTGATAATGGGATAGAATCCCGAAACTAGTCATCCAATTGATTAAATTTACGGATTGAAGACGAAAAGGTTAGTCACCTAGTTATTTTAAGTCATAAAATCAATCCAGGAGGCAAATCATGAATAATTTTATTTCTCGAAATTTTTTGAGTTGGGACGTTACAAACATTTATATTTGACATTGTTTTTAACCCAATGCTATTACTGTAATAAAGAAATTAAATTCGTGAACGAGCATTTCTTGAAGATTTAGGGAAGACAAAAATCCCATCCCGTCCCGTCCCGAATTTATGAGGGAAGAAAAAAATCCCGTCCCGTCCCGTCCCGAACTGAAAATCCAATCCCGTCCATACCTAGTTTCAGTGTTCCCCGAATCCAAAAAAATGGTTTTCGGAAGTATTTTTTTCGTCAAAACATTTTAGTTTGAGTTGTTAGTGGATATATTTGAATTGGTGCTTCCTAAATTAAAATAGTGGTTCTCAGAGTGGTGCATCCGTGTGTGCGCGTGTGCGTGTGTGTTTGTATTTGGTCGATAGTGACCTCAGTCGCCGACCTAGAGACCGTGCTGTGGCATCTTAAAAAATAGTGACATCTTACACACGATGTCACTATTTTTTCGGATCATTTTACATCATTTATGACCTCCTGAGACTTTTTAGTGATGGTTGTCACTATTGAGTATTCTTAGGTTGTGTATAATTTTACTGAGATTGCTCGTTTATGACATCGCCAAAAGCGCTCGTGCAGTAGCGCCCCTAGTGGCATGTGGGCAAACCTCGGGCAGCGTACGCGCCGTTGCCAGCGGCTCCGTCGCTCGGTGATCGCGCGCTTGTTTGTGTTATGATGTCACTATTTTTTAGGGTGACTCGGCACAATACGAACGTTGGTAGATGTTTAGGACTTACCCGAAAGGAAGTATTTAGAGCTCTTTTAATGGTAGGTTTTTTGAAATGTATAAAATAGCTACCCAGCACCAATATAATGTGTACAGTACTATGCAAATGCACTAAGTACTTTGCGTGCATCTTAATTAACAAAATTAACAAGATTTTTGGTAACAGTGATTTATTCTTAACCATTAAAAATTAATATAAAATGATCAAATTATTTTTCTGAATATCTTTTCTCACAATGGATGATCGGAAGAAAGAAAAATACAAATACCCATATTTTTAACTGTTGAATGCATGCGTTGATGAAACTACTTCTAATAGGAAATCCCTCAATCCTCAGGCAAAGCAACAAAAATATAATTTAATTACTAGTAAGAAATTTTGTTATTTTTTAAGAGGCTGGTAGCTTTGATTTACCTTGCATTTTCCCAAGGTAATAATTGTTTGATTATGGAAAAAATACTATAGTATTAGAATTTATTATTTTAGTTACGGAACAAAACAGTATATTTACTGATAAAATATAAAATACCCCCGTTGCAGCAGACCTGCATACTCAGCGAATTTCAAATGCAAAACAACATATTTCGATCCAACGTAGCGAGATTTGACATGTTTTTGTAAGCCCCATAAGAATAACATGGGGAATGAGTATGCAGGTTTGCTGCTAACGGTATATTAAAACTGGGTGGTTTTAATTCAATATTTAGTAGATCTGACCTAGAAGAAGCCATTTACCAAGTTTTACCAAGATATGTTGAGAAATAAGTGAGATATAGAATTTTTCTTATTTTCCCATAAGGTTAACATTGGGACAACGTACTGTGTTTACCACTTTCAATATCTCGGTAACCAATGGACGTAGAGCAGTGATTCATAGTACTTAATTGTTTGTTTTTTTGAGATGAATTCAATGGTGCTAACAAAAATTTGATAATTTTTATTTTTATATGTTAAAAACTCAAAAAACCCATTTTTAGGGGGGTTTACCCCCCTTTACCCTCCCCTTCCGATAGTCCGATCTAAAAAGGTCTCGTTTCAGATAATATATAGCAGTTAGGACTTTTCAAGACCTAACTCCTATTAGTTTAGGTTATCTGAGACCTTCTTAGATTATCCATGGCAATAAAACGGTTAAAGAGTGACGGCTAGTCGAGGTTTCAATTAATATACTTAATTTCTCATCCCGCGCAAATGATAAAAATCGTTTCCAAATTTCTCTTGGGATTTGTTGCCATTCCTAAGGTCGCAAGCCAATTAATCAAAACGTTCAACGATTTCTCATCGCTCGCTGCATCAATAAGTGAGATTGAGTTTAAAAGGAATTCACAGTGAAAACAGTGGTTTTACCCTTTAGGATTGTAGCCTTTTATAGAGCAAGGAAGTAAATAAAGAGTTTTCCAGGAAATTCGAGTCTGAAGAATAACAATCGTATGTAACTAGTAACTATACGCATAATGGATGCTTATAATTAAGACAAAATATAATTCGTCAGTTGAAATATCATTAACACTATTAACAGTCTAGCCACACCCAGATAAACTTTTAACAAATCATTAAAAACGTATAACATTCGTTACCAAACGTTATGCAATTCGTACACCAATCAGCATCAGTATGCAAAAGGTGTTTGAGTCTTTCTATCTTGATTCTAGTTATAGGCGGAATAGTAAAATAGCATATTTTACTACCACATTCTCTTCTAAAATATAAGGAAAGTTCACAATTTCAAGTGCTTCTTTTGCAGACGAATTGAAATGGTATATGATCACCAAGAAATCAGTAAGACGCGAAAAACATATGAAGCTATTAAAATGCTGTAAATAAGTTGTCAAAAAAATTAATTTGTTCAAAAGCAATTTTTTACATAGTTAAGAAAGAGAAATAATTCACACCCAAGAGAAGTGCAAGCCTTCTGTTGTGACAGTTTGTCACGCTCATTTGTTATAGTGCTAATATTTTACTGGCTGGTTAATACGATGCTGTAAACTCATAGAATGTTCCAGTAAGTTCTTTGGAAGCTCCGGCTTCTCAAAAAGTAATCCTTGTTTTTACTGTCGAATTTTAATTTAGTTTGGAGTTCTGGGGTTTTTATCTAACTTTGTTTAATAATTTGTGAAGTTTATTACCGAATTTTAGGCTAGTCAAGTTCTAATGTAGGCTAGTTTTGTTTCATTGACCATGTTTCTTTAAAATCCCTCCGCCAGGAGGAAGGTGAAGCTCGCTGAGCACTTTCTCTTTCTTTCCGACTTAGGTTTTCGCCTCTCTCGGATTGTTACTTCTGTGATATTTTGCTCTTACTGTTTATTAAGTCTTAGATCAAGCCTCGAAGAAGATTTAGTTAATTTAAGTTCGTCCCTCATTGTGAGGTATGTAAATAGTTGATTTACTCCATTTAATAACACTGTAAGTGACTTAAAATGCCATGTTCTGTTGGGCTAGGTCTGAGGGGCAGGAGACATCATGTTCCATTTTGCAATTTGTTGCTAAAGTACGTTTATATCTTATAACTCACTTTGAGATATTGTTTCCATTGTTAATTTTGTTTTATATTCCTGCTGCTGATCTAAGTTTTTTTTGGAATTTGAGCCCAGATGACTGAAATTGGGTCAAGTTGGTACTTTCTGATCTTGGGTAATTTTGTAAATTTAAAGCAAATTTATTGGCCTAGCCCATTATTTATGTTGGCCTAAGCAGATATACAAGCTTATTCAAATCAGTTTTTGCCTTTTTAGCCATTTTTTAAGCCTTTCCGAGCTTGTGACAGAACCTAACTTAACTGCGGCTGCGGCCGAACTCTAAGTAGGCCTAATGTGATTTAAAAGTTTTATAACCATGTTTGTAAAGGTTTTCTTGTACTTTGAGTGTAGTTCTGTCAAGTCAATTGTATTTCTGCAAGAAAGTTGAGAATTAATAATTTTGAAAAAAATAGAATTTATGTTTGATGAAAATTATTTTGTCATGATTCAAGGTTTCAAAATTTTATGCAAGTTTTTTTTTTGGGGAAGGGATTTTCCCTCAGTATTGTTTTAAGGGCTCCTTAGTATTTTGAAATTGGAACCTGTCCAGGGTTTCGGGGGTACCGGGATTTCCACCTCTGATGCTGTCTCCGTGCGAGGGGTAACCAGCCTGAACTTTGGTCGTTTTCTCTGACGGGGTCCATGCAGCCTATCCGTGTCTTCCGTTGAGCCAACATCGGGAAATAATGGGGCTTCAATTTGTTTAACCAGATAAGATTTATTTTAATTTTGTTAAGTAGTAAGATAAGTAGGAGACAAATCAGTAATTTGTTTAACGTAATGTGTTTTCAAGGTAAATTAAGATTTTCTGTAAAAAAGAAGGGGATCCCCAAGTAACACAGGCTAGGCCTAGAACACCAACTGGATGTAGTGAATACTTAGGATAATTCAAGGCCAATTTGTTAGATTTAGTAGCTTAATAAATTCGAAAGTTTGTAATATTGGACTTTGGGTTTTATTTTAGTACCCAGAGCTGAAAATTGTGCAACTCGCGGTAGCTTGTAAAGCGTTACGTAAATTGACTACCGGAGTTGTCGCAAAACTGCGCCACTCTGCTTCTTTGTTCTCACTTTGATGTGAGACTAAATAAAGTTATTGTAAAACTAGAATCTTTATTGTTTTGAGATGTTAAGATACAGCTCTGGGTCCAGTTATGGTAGATGAAAATCGGAACTAAGGAAGTATGGTATTTATGTTATATTATAGTCAAATAAAAATTGTGTAAAGGGAGGAGAAAGTGTAAAGTTAAACTTTTAACCAAATTTTGATTTGAAGTTGGGATATAAGGGGATCCCTCTGGTATATTAGAGCTTGACAAAGTTTTAACTTTTGTTTGGATTCTTGTAACGATAACAGTTGGGTGTAAGATTTCATTTTGAGGTAATCTGTTTTTGCCAGATGTTTAGTGTATTTTTGTCCGTAGCTGAAAAGAGGTCAGTTGGTAATTAATTAAGGTTAATAAGAAAGTATTTATATCAGTAATCCTCTGGAATAACTGAATCATAGAAGTTTGTTGTGTTTTGTGATAAAGAGAAATCATAGTAGTAAAATGGAAAAATTTGTACTGGAATTTTAAGTAGGGGATGAGTTGTCTTACGAGGCGCTATTGCGCAATTTGCCAACAGAGGTTAAAGTATCGGAACTCAGGAAGTCCTTAAGACAAGCACAAAAAACTAATGTAGGGGTTGATATTAATAGGTTATCTCAATTAGATTTAAACAAAGAAATACAAACGTGTGCAGCTAAGTTTTACGAAGTAAAGTCTCTTGAAAAGAATCTAGAGGTGGAAAACAATCCGACCAGTCTACTAAAATATATCAATAGGAATAAATAGAATGAATACCCCATCGGACTTAACCTAACTTAACCTACAAATGAATACCCTATCAGACCCATCAGACGTAGAATAAATAAAACCTTTAGTCTGATGGCCTATGTTTGAGTCCCGGTAATCTTTGGCTGAATAATTGTTAAAAGGAAACTGCACTAATAATAAAAGGTTTTTTGGTTGGGGTGACGACTTCAAACAAATAAGTGTTTTACTTTATTTTTCTTGATTTTTTGAGGAGTTAACTCCCTCTCTCGCTGTCGCTTTCGCTATCCTATCCTCTGCTTTCTTCTTTTCTTCCTTTTTGTTTTCATTTTTCTTCGTTTCTCCTCATCAAGTCAATTTGTTTGCTTTTGGGGTATATTTTGTGAATTTCAAAATTTAAATTTTATTAATAATAATAATATTTTAGTAAGAATAGTCATTTTAGTGCAATTTTCTTTCTATAAAGTTTTAGGTTAAGATGTTGTCAACTTGTGATAAATTTTGTGATTTAAAAGCCAAAGTGTTTTAATAGGGGAAAATTGTAAGTTTACATCGTTAATTAGGAAAGATACACATGTTGTAGGGGTAGGACAAATTTCTAAGACTGTTTTCAGACTAGATGCTCTCCTTTCAAAAGACTGATCGTAGACTGTTTTATAGGTGTTTTACTCTCTCTATTAGGTATTTAAACCGATTGGGTCGTAACTTGTAATTTGAAGACTGATATTGAGACTGATGTAAATAGAAGTTGTAATATTTAGGATTTATTGTTGTTGTAATATAATATTAATTTACCATACAAATTTGTCATCATGTTTAAAATAGGGAAGGGGGGTACCTGAGGCTGACGGCTCTTCCTAGCACTGATTTCAGGCAGGTGAGATGTCCGGAGGTTTTAGCGTACACCCCGGTTTTATAATTTTGGTTTTGTTTACCAAGAGCTTAAGTTTTTGAGTTTATTAGTTATTTGGTTCAGGAGTTGTAAGGATAAGGAACCTTTTACGTTGTTACCGGTTATTCCAAATGGTTTCTTTGTCGTGTTGTGATATTTTTGTTATTTCCTCTGCGAAGTCAGGGCCGGCCCCAGGGGTGGGCGGACCGGGCGGCCGCCCAGGGCGGCAGATTTTTGGGGGCGGCAAATTTTAAGGGACGGCAAATTTTAAAATATGAATAATATCATAATTTTATGATATGAATGTGAAGAGTAACATTTTCTGTATCACATTTTACCCAAAGAACAACCCTAAGAAAATATACGGCAATGCAAGCATCGATTTACAATTATAACTCAAGTCAAAATAGAAAAACAATCCATTCGGTTTGTATCGAACAACCAACCGTCGCCGCCGGCGCGCTGCGCAGAACAGAGACAGCGTCAAAGGAACAGCGCAGCGGTTGGGAGTCGGGAGTGACCTTGACGGAATCCTCTCTTCTACCCCGGAAATCCTCTCTTCTTGGTTGAGTTAATTATTGTGGTAGCAATAAGATTTACATTTGACAAAGCCTTTAAATAGTTTAAACCTAAAACAAAAGTTATTTGAATTTATACCACGAAATAAATTATGTACTATAACCTACTCGGGGCGTCATAAAACTAGCAGAAGCAGATCACCTACCTCTAGGCCTACTTAGGGAAAGGGCTGTTAAGTGATTTCGAGGCTCACGAGTAATTAGTTGTGGTTGAGCTATAAGAATGGTACGGTACCGTTACTTCAGTTTTTTTCTTAAAACTGCGAACTTTTTCAAGCAAGGGAATATTACAATTTAATATCATATTAAATTGAATAGTTAAGCATTTATACATCTAACATCTACAAAATTCCATAGGGGTTTTCTTTGTTACGTCCCTTTCCTCCCGACCTACTCAACCGATTTTCACGATTGAGGTGTCATTTTAAAACTTATGATCAATAAAATAGTGCACGGTGGACGGTTAATAATTAAAAAGGATATTTCGTTTGGGCCCCCCTAGCCTTTGATTTATTTCTAGAGGGCGTTTTAAAATGTTGACCAGCTTTCATTATAAGAGTTTTAAATGTCAACTGTAACTTAACAGCTGATTACCTTCGGGTAAATTTTAAAGTCAGATTATAAACAAAAAGAAAACAAAAATAGGTCTCTGCATCTGTAAACATAAACCAGCTTATGGAATGAAAATAATTTTAAAATGTGCAATTCACACTTAGGACCCCTAGTACATAATTATTTAAGAGTTTAGGGAGACACTGTGGTGCGATAGCATCACAGTGGAGACACTGTAAGTACGGCGATCACTCAAGGAAGGGGTGGAGCCCAGGAGTAAACAATTAGACGGGTTATATGCAGTGGCGTACGCAGGATTTATTTTCGGGTGGGGGGGATACACCGGGGGCCAGGAGGGTATGGAATATCCCCCGGTCGGAGGGGGGTCCGGGGACTTCCCCCGGGAAATTTTCATAAATTACAACTGAAAATTCGCGTTTTTAGGCAATCTAGAGGCATAACAAACATCATGACTCCCGAAATTTGAACTAATTTGAGGCTGCTCGCAGATTAGATTCTGAAAATTGTGGATCACATTGGAATTTTAGAGAAATATTTTTTCACAATAAATATAAAGCATATTTATGTAATAGGCCTAACACTAAAGGACAAAGAGAAAGTATTCAAGAATTCTACGTTGGTAAACATAATTTTTTCTGTTGATTTCAAAGTAAAAAATATATCTCACACAATATTGCACGTCTCGGACCTTCTGGACCTGAAGTATGCGGATCCTACATTATCCGACCGAGGTTGATGAATAGAATTAGAAAATGCTGTTTTCTCACGATTGAAATGCCGTCAGATTTGACGGCGAGACTTGCGTGATTTTCACGCAACGTAGGCAGACGAGAGTCGTCTGCCTGTCGCAATGCTACGAGATTGTCCTACAGACGAATAGTGTTAAGTACACGGCCTTGAGAAGACGACAATGTTTGTATGCCTCATTTTATCATCGTGACTTTTTTACCGTGAATATTGCACGTAGGCCTAATACACGTACATAGTACATATGATGAGTTTTTTTGCCACATGTGACGACGATTGCGATGGCGGCAAGATAGCGGACACCATTAATTACCAATTTTGTTATCAGGAGTTATCGCTTGCTTGCCATTGGCCTACTCCCGCCAATTACTCACGGTAACCGCAAGAGATAAAGATACCCTAATAATCCAATATTCAATCCCCTTCCAAATCGATTGTCTTTCAAATAAAAGACTTCAACTATTTAAAAACCTTATAAAGGTTTAGTGAGTAGGCCTAATTCTTGTACAGTGTTCTCTATTTCATGGCAAGTTTAGTGATGCCACCACTTCATTATGAACGATACATTATTCTTCCCAAAATATTTCCAAAATCCCCAAAAATTTGGGGGGGGGGGATGTATCCCGATATCCCCCTGGGTACGTACGCCCCTGGATATATGGGGGGGAAGGGGCGGCGGCAGCCGATTTCGCCCAGGGCGGCAAAGTCCCTAGGGCCGTGCCTGTGCGAAGTTTTGTTTTACAGTTAAGTTTTATGCTGACCTCTTTTCGAGAACGGAAAAGGGGGAAGTTTGGTTTTAAGGGGGGGAGTATGTGACAGTTTGTCACGCTCATTTGTTATAGTGCTAATATTTTACTGGCTGGTTAATACGATGCTGTAAACTCATAGAATGTTCCAGTAAGTTCTTTGGAAGCTCCGGCTTCTCAAAAAGTAGTCCTTGTTTTTACTGTCGAATTTTAATTTAGTTTGGAGTTCTGGGGTTTTTATCTAACTTTGTTTAATAATTTGTGAAGTTTATTACCGAATTTTAGGCTAGTCAAGTTCTAATGTAGGCTAGTTTTGTTTCATTGACCATGTTTCTTTAAAATCCCTCCGCCAGGAGGAAGGTGAAGCTCGCTGAGCACTTTCTCTTTCTTTCCGACTTAGGTTTTCGCCTCTCTCGGATTGTTACTTCTGTGATATTTTGCTCTTACTGTTTATTAAGTCTTAGATCAAGCCTCGAAGAAGATTTAGTTAATTTAAGTTCGTCCCTCATTGTGAGGTATGTAAATAGTTGATTTACTCCATTTAATAACACTGTAAGTGACTTAAAATGCCATGTTCTGTTGGGCTAGGTCTGAGGGGCAGGAGACATCATGTTCCATTTTGCAATTTGTTGCTAAAGTACGTTTATATCTTATAACTCACTTTGAGATATTGTTTCCATTGTTAATTTTGTTTTATATTCCTGCTGCTGATCTAAGTTTTTTTTGGAATTTGAGCCCAGATGACTGAAATTGGGTCAAGTTGGTACTTTCTGATCTTGGGTAATTTTGTAAATTTAAAGCAAATTTATTGGCCTAGCCCATTATTTATGTTAGCCTAAGCAGATATACAAGCTTATTCAAATCAGTTTTTGCCTTTTTAGCCATTTTTTAAGCCTTTCCGAGCTTGTGACAGAACCTAACTTAACTGCGGCTGCGGCCGAACTCTAAGTAGGCCTAATGTGATTTAAAAGTTTTATAACCATGTTTGTAAAGGTTTTCTTGTACTTTGAGTTTAGTTCTGTCAAGTCAATTGTATTTCTGCAAGAAAGTTGAGAATTAATAATTTTGAAAAAAAAATAGAATTTATGTTTGATGAAAATTATTTTGTCATGATTCAAGGTTTCAAAATTTTATGCAAATTTTTTTTTGGGGAAGGGATTTTCCCTCAGTATTGTTTTAAGGGCGCCTTAGTATTTTGAAATTGGAACCTGTCCAGGGTTTCGGGGTACCGGGATTTCCACCTCTGATGCTGTCTCCGTGCGAGGGGTAACCAGCCTGAACTTTGGTCGTTTTCTCTGACGGGGTCCATGCAGCCTATTCGTGTCTTCCGTTGAGCCAACATCGGGGAATAATGGGGCTTCAATTTGTTTAACCAGATAAGATTTATTTTAATTTTGTTAAGTAGTAAGATAAGTAGGAGACAAATCAGTAATTTGTTTAACGTAATGTGTTTTCAAGGTAAATTAAGATTTTCTGTAAAAAAGAAGGGGATCCCCAAGTAACACAGGCTAGGCCTAGAACACCAACTGGATGTAGTGAATACTTAGGATAATTCAAGGCCAATTTGTTAGATTTAGTAGCTTAATAAATTCGAAAGTTTGTAATATTGGACTTTGGGTTTTATTTTAGTACCCAGAGCTGAAAACTGTGCAACTCGCGGTAGCTTGTAAAGCGTTACGTAAATTGACTACCGGAGTTGTCGCACTGTTTATGAGCGGGAGTCTCAGATTTATTTTTTTCTGTGGTGCAGTACCACCATCTAAGAGAACAACAACTCAAGGAAGTGTACAATTTAAAAAAATGCAGCCGGATATGAAATATTTAATTATTAAGACACAGTTGGAAAAATGGCAAAACTATACATTTGAAGCAATAAAAAACAAACATTTAGACTTACTTCATTTATTTATCAGATATATGAATATAAACTTTCTATTTATTCATAAGTCTTTGTCGATTAACCAGTTTCTTGACCTCTTTTTTTTTAAATAAACTTCAGGACTGACTTAGTCCGGTAGTCCGATCGGGCTGGTTTACGAACTCGTCCGAATAATTACTACTTAACACGTCCATGCCAAATTTCATTAAGATCAGACCATTTTTACGCGAGTTATCGTGCTTAAAGACACATATATCTATATCTATATATATATTTATGAAAATGGACGAATAGTGTTTTTGGCATCTGGGGACCTCAAAAAGAAAAGTTATGATGGTCTCGGGCTTAGGTCTTACCATGAGACCTACGGTAACAGCTTCTTCCCTACAGGGGAAATTCGCTAAAATTCACTTTGACTCGCTTGGTTGTATAGGATTCAAGGAACGAGATTAAATCAACACAGTATGGTCATGATGCTCCATAATATAGTCATACATCTTAAATAAATAACCCTTTAATTTCAATAATTAAAGCCATTATATTATGCCTTTAGATGATTAGTTATTTTCCCCGTAATTGATTCTAAGCAATTGAGAGTTCTTATCACTTATTGGAGTCCTTTAGGCTCACTTTCTTTACTGTGGAGACTTACATGATTTTTAAAATATAGTACTCGAATGTTAATTAATTAATATTACTACTGTGACGATAATCACCATTTTCCAAAATTATTTATCTAAATTTATTGGTTTATTAGAGATTGAGACCTGTAATAGGAGTTTCACAACTCCCATACCAGTCTTGTGTAATTGGCACATAGAGTCCGGTATTTGATGATACCCAACAGTTATTCTGCTGATTCTGGTTGCTAGCTCTTTCGACAGGGCCTAGTTACTAGTTCAGAGAAGCCAGTGTTGCCCCCGACTTCCTTGGGGGCACAACGACCATCTGTTTTGAGGTAAGACGGAATATTTAATATTCTTAATTCAAATCTAGAGGCACGGTCGTGTCTCGTCGCCAAGTCCACCAGCAGACGACGAATGAACGACGTGAGTGACTATATTAACAGCGCAGATTAGGAGCCGATTTTTCACTTTTCAAAAAAGAAAATTAGAGCCTTAATTTGAGACAAATTTGCTTCAACATAATAAACCGGCCAAAAAAACTTCAAAAAACACGACAGTTTCTTTTAAAGACTTCTAATATGTTAGCAATAAATGTTTAAAGTGACCAAAAAAGTTACCGGTTTTGCACTTTTGAGCGAATCTTCCACCTCGTTTTGTTCAGACAGCCTAGCGACTTTATTTCTCATCAGAATTGAATGAAACTTCACACTCACTCCTATTTTTTCTCGTAGTAGTGCCTTTTGATAGTCTGAACAAAGTTTGAAAGCACTATATATTAAAACTAGTAACTTTTAAAATTTTCATTTCAAATCTTCGATGACATTTAAAACGTAAACAAGCTTAGTCCACGAAGAAACGATTTCGTCAGTAAAACTTTGATCAGCTGGTAAGTTTAAAAGTTATGGAGAGGACGGTAGGACAGGAGATACGCTAGACTTGTTTAATTTTTTTTTTCTTTATATGTAGGCCTGCCATATTTTCAAGCGGTGCTCCAGGACTAACCAAGGATGCTCCAGTGTGTGACACTCCGGGGGGTATTGAATATCCCCCAAGGCGAGGGGGGTCCAGGGGCCCTCCCCCGGAAATTTTTGGAAATTTTGGAGGAAAGGGGTTAATTCTAGTTAATTTTTCAGTACAAGCAGACCTATTTTGTGTCCAGATTATTGAGTCAAACTAATAAGTTTTAGGTAAATATACTGAGGTAAAATTTACTTTTGAAAAAACTTATAATCTGGTAAAAATTTATAAAAGTTTTAGAGCAAAATTTTGAATTTTAATGATTTGAGAAAAAAGTCATTTTTCTTTTTTGTGTTGTGACAGTGAAATTTTTACCATGGTAAATTTTGATAATAATTCATTGCATGAAACAAAACTTACAATTAATTTATCCTACTTCAATGATAAATAAAAATATGTATTTTATACGAATGAAATACAACTTAAACACAAAAGTACATGTATTATATAAGAATTTTTTCTTGTTTCTTCGTTTGCCGCAGCAAACTTGTTAATCTACAGGTTTAGTTCATTATTTAATAAAAAATTACGCAATTTAAAAACTGACCGGGACATCAAGAAAACCGGCCGGGACACCGGGACAAAATACCAGGACTGTCCCGGTCAAACCGGGACGTATGGCAGCCCTATTTATATGGTTAATAGGCTTATTTATACTCTTATTTCAGGGTTCTGTTGCATCGAAACTTATTTATATAACTATACAAATATATATAGATTATAATGAATGTGTGTCTTATATAGTCTTTTTCGTTTTACCGACCCTAAACCCCTGTTCAAGATTCGAACCGTTTTAAATATATGTTCCAAGAATGGTTTTCCATTAATAAATTACTAATTAGTCCACCTCTTATTGCCGGCCTGCTAAAACGAAAGGGTCTTTTTCATTAACAAAGTCATCGTCATAGTACCTCCAGTAAATACTCTAATCTCCTTGTTTGAACAGAAGCAATATCAGCTGTATGCGGAAAATTGGTCAGGTAAAAAGTACAGATTCATACATTAGGCTAACTATAATTAATGACTTCTAACACGTATGAAGTTTGTTTGCAGCCGCAAGTAGGCCTAATCTTACAAAGGTAGGAAACGGCAATACAACTCTCAAAAATTTTATATTTAAAGATGCGTTTACTCACAAACTGGGAAAAGTCAAAGATTATAGGCATAGCGCCGAATGTTTGATAAGGTCTATCATAAAAAATTCTAATTCAAGAATTATCCAAAGTTTGAGGGTTCACGATTTTGTCACAAAGTATGTCTTTTGTTGGTAGAGCGAGGAACATCGATCCCCAGGATCCCGGGTTTAAATCTCGCCAATAAATAATAGCAATTTGCTTTGTGATAATACCGAAACCTTTTGGGTGCATGCATATTAAACTGAATATCTGCAGTACATGTCCATTGAACAGCTAATCCTGGTCCTAAGAATACCCGAACTGCCAAGGGGGGTACCGTTTGCATCTAGCAGAGTTTAATTGAATATTGTACTTATAGGTTCAACACATGAACAGCTGTTTCAAGTTAATTGTTTTCAATTACATTGGCTATATACTACAGTGCCTTATCAAGGCCACACTGGTGCGGCCTTGTGTTATATCCTATGCGATCAAGCATCTGGTAAATAATATTTATTTGGTTTTCAAAATTCTGATAATGTGTCGAGCTATGCAAATGCAAAAATACAGTGAATTTAAACAGCCAACTTATCACAACCTCCATAACAAACTACCCATTGATTCCCCTATGATTAAATTGGCCATATCCCAACAAAAAAGACCAACTTTTAATTTCAGTAAATATCAGAAATCAGTTAGATCCTCCTTTTAACGCAATCGAACAACAAGGTTGTGCTGAATTTGTCAATCAACTAATAACATTGTATCAATCCCTTGAATTACATTTCAAATATATGATAAAAGTTACGACAAAATGTTATGCAACCACAATGTGAATGTAAATGTAAGTACCTCACAACACTAAAAAAACTAAATTTGAGGAATTATTCAACCGTCAGTGTGAAAAATGGCAACCTATTGTGGACTCAAATTGTACCTAATGCTGCAACTGCAACAACTTACAAAAAACAATAATTTCAAGCATAAGTAACTATTTGCTTTTTCAATTAAAACTTTGGAATTCATTCAAAGTGAAAATTACAAATCTTCTCATACCAGACCTTCAAAATACAGAAATTCAAATAACTAGGTGAACCCGTGCAAATTCGCACGATTTAATAAAATTATAAATGATCGGCTGCCTTCTATGCGCACATATGTCGTCAATCTACTGGAAAAATAGGTTCTCGGAACGATGTAGCGTGCTGAAAGTGTCTCTAAAAGCCACTCATTACGATGCATATTGCAGCATTGTAAGCGATGTTCGTTGAGCACTTCCTTCAAATGGAAAATATGGAAAAAGCAACAGGTCAGCCATTGGGTCGGGACAAAATTGAAGAATATACTCTTTTAAGTGGCTTATCTTTCGGGTAAATAATCAAGTCACGCTCACACTTGGTGGTTCGCTATCGTTTGCTCTAAAAATAATAGCAACATCATTTGAAGTTATGTCCTTGTATCGGCGCTAATATTCTTTTCGATCTCAGACAATGTGCATTCCGAGTTATGTATGCTGCTTTTCAGGAGTATTTTTCAAAACGTAACTCTTCATGTTGAAAATTTGCGCTTAGGGATTAACTTTAATCAAGTGTTTAGTCAAGCTGTGCATGAGTTCATTGCTGCAAGAGCCGTTGGCGTTGTTTAGCATTCTTTCTTGATCACCAATTTTGACGTCCGTCATAGATACAGAGCATATAACAAATGTTCTCCACACGGTTGTAAGGTGCTATAATTGAGTGATAAATTGTTGCCTACACTTTATACATGAAAAATCCTCCGCCATTGTTTTCTTCAATTTAATAGCTCTTTTGCCTATCGTTGCGAGCACAGCGTTCTTGGAATTAATGTTTTCTTTGTAGTTTCTGCTCAGTCTATCGGTACCAGTAATAAGACTTTGAATGTAATCGCTTTGTTGAGAAATAAGTAGATTTACTTTTGCCTTATGGCAGCTTGTATGAAAATCCTTTGTCTCTTCCTCTTTTTTCTCGTTGAAAATGTAGCGCGCCACATTTATGACATGGTAATGCCATCCCGCCAAGTGAATTCTGCTGAATCCTTGAATTTGTTAGTGCGATTTTGTTAGTATAATTTTCTACTAATTGTTCCAGCTCCGCGTATGAAGCTTCTGTTTGCACACTTTCCCGTACGTTGCGCCGTGTGCGAACATCTTGACGTACATTGCCCCACCGTGTCCGACCGCTATAAAACTTCTTCGTCGACTCGTTCTTAGCATGTTTGAAAGAATATAAAGTGTCCGATCACAACACATTTTCATCGCCTTATTCCTTTTCAAATTAAAAAAAACAGCTGGGCTAAGTTTTAAACTTCTTTGATATCTAGATTTGTTTTCTTGGTCTGTGATCTATATAGGCTATTTTAAATACCACACAGCTGATCAGATGTTATTTGTTTACATTTTCGTTTCTGTCAAAACCATTGTCAAAACATAAATTATTTTCTAATCAGTTTTTCACACTTTTTCAAGTTTAATCGCCTAAATTAAAAATCTAAAGGTGCTTACGGGAATCTGCACATCTGAGACGCGTGTTTTGATGTATAATATGTGGGGGTAAGTCTTCAAATAAAAAAAGCCTTATCGTGAATAAAGTTTCTATGTAGCGTATTATTAATATAGATTGGAAACACATTTATAATGTGAAAAATGCTATATTCAATTTAGGAGACACTACAAAATGTGGTTATTATATTTCACTAGTGGCTTGAAGGGGCTAAAAGCCCGTAATAAGAAGAAATTCAAACGATCCTCAGTTAATATATATATACGCCTAGGACGAAATACCCTCATGGCAAACTTGCTTTTAAATCTACCATTTGTAAGATATAGCTCCTGGTTTTCAATCAAATATCAGCATCTCATGTTTTATGTAAACAAAGCTGACGTTTTTATATCCCAGTGCAGGTATTTTACGTTATTTTACTATATTTATCTATTAAAAAAACAGTGATATCATACCCAAAAACACAAAAGTGTTGAAGGGTCGCCAAGCCCTAAAAATATGTGATATCAAAGTGCATACCAAGTCAATTTAATTTCCTGTAGTTCAACAATGTTCATTTGAATACATAGTTAAATTTGTTTGAATACTATTGTTCTGAATACATATTATAATTCTTCTACATGTACTTGGCCAGCAGCTTAACAGACGCTAAATTAGTTGAAATGTTTGTATTTTCCAAAGTGAACTACATACAAGTCTTTTAACATCAATAAATAAATTCATAAGCTGCTGGCCAAGTACATGTAGAAGAATTATAATCTGTATTCAGAACAATAGTACTCAAATAAATTTAACTATGTATTCAAATGAACATTGTTGAACTACAGGAAATTAAATTGACTTGATATGCACTTTGATATCACATATTTTTAGGGCTTGGCGACCCTTCAACACTTTTGTGTTTTTGGGTATGATTATTTTGACTGTCCAGATTAAGGATTTCTATTTCATTGATTTATTGATAAATAATTATTTTCAACTTTTAATATTCTGTTCAATTGTTCTAGTGTTTTCCAATATTTTATTTTATCCTGTTGAGCGATTCAAATCCTTTTCTTATAATTAGAATCCGAAGCACTTATATGTTAATACTATTTTCTATATTAAATAAAGGAGCTTGTGACAGTTAAGCTGATAACGCGATCCTCTGTTTGATTAAATAATAAAATATCTTGACTTAATAATGCCTTACTATTGATTATGTTTTATACCTCTCACAGCGAGTACCCCCATTTACTTCGAGATCCCATTTAAGGTAGGAAAAAGTCTACAGTAACAGTGGTGGAGACAGCCGGTCTTAAGTTTTTACTTAAGGTTTTTGTTTGAAAATATAAATTTTATTGAGAGTTGTTCTCTTATATTTGTTTTATAAAATGTTTAGGCCTCTGTTTGAGATGTGATATGTGTACTGGACAGTCAAATGCATATAACCATTAAACTGTTTACTCTCAGGCATTTATTTGAATACTTTATAATTTATTTTAATAATTAAGTGTTGAGACATGTTGGTTTAAACAACGTTCAATTAATTTGAGATATGAAGTGATACGAGCGAGTGTGAACGTTTTGATACAAACTCTTATTTTGCACCATTGCATTGTTTAGAATTAGATATTCAATTATGAAATCATTTACTCTGATCCATGGTAATTGGTGAAAATGTGGGTATAGGAATGTGGTTCTAACAGTGGAATCTTAGGTAGACTTCCAATATGGAGTTTTTCCATTTTGAGAGGTATTCAGGCAAGGCTGGCCAAGATGTACAATTTTTTTTCAAAAGATTTGATAGGATGTCAAAAATAAATAACTGGGACGATAATACTAAGGTATTGTACCTCCCAACATATCTTGAGCATGATGCTTTAAATTTTTTTGACAACATACAATGCAAAAATCCTAGTGCATCCTATTCTTATTATAAAACTGCTCTCCTGTCAGACAATGTGTATGTGAAAACTCAACATACGTTAGGATGCAGGTCCGGTTCACTAAATCAACTAACTTATGATGAGGGATCTATAGCCTGGGTTGAAAAACTTGAATCCCGCATAGATCACTTGCTCCAAATGGTAGAGAAAATACAGCCGCGTGACAGGCGTGACGAACACGGCCCTGCTTCAGTCGACAAGTTCGCGGGGGATGAGTACGCAGTTCGACGTCGCAGAGATGACAACTGGACTCCACAGCGAGACTATTCTCATCCTTACAGGAGCAGCGGCAGTGGATACAGAGATGTCAACATCAGAAGGGAAACATCCGACGACGACCACCGTGCTCCGGAGATGAGGAGAGGTAGCAGGGACTACGGCTTCTATCGTCATTTACAGCGTTACAGCTTCACCACTGCCAATAATGAAGATGAGGCTGTTTTTTCTCGTGAATGTCTTCAGATGACAAAAAATTATCAATGCCAAGGGGTTGCATTAGTGATCCTGGTGGCCATAGTGATCGGATGAACCATTTAGGTTACGACCATGTGGATAGTTGGGAAGAATGTAAACCTAGTGTTCGCATGCAAAAGCTTTACCAATCACAAACATTAGAATTTTTCAAAAATCTGCATAGTAAATCTAATTCAGACAACCTTTCTCGTAAATTACCTCACTCGAATAATCAAATATTAAGTTTACTTCACTCAGATACTGTTAGTTATAGGCCTATCCATGAACGTGAAGTGTTATTCATACCTAGTGAATACATTAGCTCTGATAAGACATCCTCATTTTGTTTTCCCGCGGACACAAAAGCTATTGTAACTTTTGTCAACGCGGAAAATAATAATGAACCAGAGGAAATTGTAAATGAGCCTCTTCCCCTTGCAACAGACGCCACTCTCCAACAGAGTTCTAATCCAATCCATAGCAAGAAAGACTGTTTCTGTGATAACTCTGTGTCTCTCCCAGAGTCTCACAAGCCATCTTTGTGTTTTATTGATGACACCATGAAGTCGGATGACTCGGTTTTGAAAACAGTCAATGTTGATGGGTTTGATGATCACAGCAATATTGATAGTGAAAACAATGAGTTCGTTACTCCATCTGTAAGTCTAACTAGGGAAATGGACTTTAGTTTAGCTTCTCAGCCAACATCTATCTTTCACAATAGTGATGTGTGTACTGTAAAGGGGACAAAAAGTGATCATGTTATTCACTCAGTCAGCATAATACTTTCTAGATATCTGAAGGACTCTATAGTTTATAAGTCGCAGAAGCTCTTTTGTGATGTAGGGGTTGAGAAACCTGTAGCATTCAACTGGAAAACGCGGAAGAAAGCCAACTTAAATGCAGCGACAAAGATGTAACCAATGAACTGTTAGTGTTATCAGAAATTTGCTTCAAAGTTTGTCAGCTAACGGAACGTTTTGATTTCTATATGAATGTAGAGAACTGTAAATATAATAATATAAACTCATTATAAAATACTTTAATTTAAGTTCAATTTGAATTTTTGGCTCAGTTTCGGTTCATTATGCTTTTTGGATGTTTTACAATGTCAATATAATAATGTATATTTAGGATATTATGTAATCAAGGGTTCTTTATACGAAGATAGTTTGTAGCCATGTTTAGTTAAAAATATGCTCGTAATAGCGGATTGTAAATTATCATGTAATCAATGAAGTAAATATTTTAATTTCCAACAAAGCAACAATATTTTTCTTTAATGTTTTGATTTGAAGTTTATTTTTATATTGTTGCATTAAGAGTACTAAATTCCGTCTTACCAATAGTTTTAGTAAATAATCTAGTAATATCATTTAAAACATACTAATTATTGCTTTATTTTGTTTCATATGCTGCACGAGAATCAGTGACCATCAGCTGAGGCGATGACTCGGCAACACAAGTCTCAGCACAAAGCAGACCCAGTTACCGCAACGAGCCACCCAGTACACACGACCGTGCAAGGTCACGCAGCCAAGCTGCTGACGCTGCCTGCCGTTCAACTACTGCTGATTCTACGATGCTCGGGTGACACTACTGCTACACCGCTGATTACTTTGAACTATCAGTCCCAGCCTCTACTTTCATGCTCATAAAATTCATTATTGCACTTTACTCACAAGTTCCTTTTAATAGACATGGGGACCATGTCTAACCAGGCGGGGGTGATGTGACGATAATCACCATTTTCCAAAATTATTTATCTAAATTTATTGGTTTATTAGAGATTGAGACCTGTTATAGGAGTTTCACAACTCCCATACCAGTCTTGTGTAATTGGCACATAGAGTCCGGTATTTGATGATACTCAACAGTTATTCTGCTGATTCTGGTTGCTAGCTCTTTCGACAGGGCCTAGTTACTAGTTCAGAGAAGCCAGTATTGCCCCCGACTTCCTTGGGGGCACAACGACCATCTGTTTTGAGGTAAGACGGAATATTTAATATTCTAAATTCAAATTATTTTGACTGTCCAAACTAACGATTTCTATTTCATTGATTTATTGATAAATAGTTATTTTCAACTTTTAATATTCTGTTCAATTGTTCTAGTGTTTTCCAATATTTTATTTTATCCTGATGAGCGATTCAAATCCTTTTCTTATAATTAGAATCCGAAGCACTTAAATGTTAATACTATTTTCTATATTAAATAAAGGAGCTTGTGACAGTTAAGCTGATAACGCGATCCTCTGTTTGATTAAATAATAAAATATCTTGACTTAATAATGCCTTACTATTGATTATGTTTTATACCTCTCACAGCGAGTACCCCCATTTACTTCGAGATCCCATTTAAGGTAGGGAAAAGTCTACCGTAACACTACAAATATCAATACACGACACAAGTGCAGCAGAAGTTGCAACCATAATAAGTAGTCACACAAATAAAAATACCCCCATTGCAACAGACCTGTATACTCAGCGTATTTCAATTGCAAAGTACATATTTCAATCCAATATAGCGAGATTTGACACGTTTTTTAAGCTCCATAAGAATAACATGGGGAATGAGTATGCAGGTTTGCCGCGCAACATGTGTTTTAAAACTGGGTGGTTTTAATTCAATGTGTAGTAGATCTGAAATAGAAGAAGCCATACATCAGTTTTATCAAGATATGTTCAGAAATAAGGAAGATATTGCATTTTTTTATTTCCCATAAGGATAACATGGGGAATGAGTATGCAAGTTTGCTGCCATAAAAACGGTAATATCCGGGATTTTATACTAAAATACATCAGGTCTCATCTATATGAAGCTACAAACAAAGTTTCATTAAGATATGTTGAGAAATAAGCGAGATATAGAATTTTACCTATTCCCCATAAGGTTAACATTGGGACAACGTACTGTGTTTACCACTTTCAGTATCTCGGTAACCAATGGACATAGAGCATTGATTCAAATTACTAAATTGTTTGTTTTTTTCGAGCTGAATTCAATGGTGTTAACCAAAATTCGAAAAATTTTATTTTTCTATATAAAATACTCGAAAAACCCATTTTTGGGGGGGTTTACCCCGCTTTACCCCCCCTTCCGGTGGTCCGATCAGGCTGGTTCACGAATTCGTCCGAATAATTACTATTTTACACGCCTGTGCCAAATTTCATTCCGATCGGACCATTTTTGTGAGCGCTATCGTGCTTACAGACACACATATATATATTTATCTAGAAATTTGAACGAAAGGTGTTTTTTGCTTCTGGGGGCCCCAAAACTAAAAGTAATTATGGTCTTGGGCTTTTAGGTCTTACCATGAGACCTACGGGAATAGCTTCTTCCCTATAAGGGAAATTCGCTAAAATCATCTGGTTTTGACAAATTCAATGTCTTGTTAGTCAAAAATATAGCTGAGTTTATTGCACCTGCTTTGACACATATTTTTAATTTATGTTTTATTAAAGGAACTTTTCAGGACATGCTATAAAGCTAAGTTTTTTTGTGCCTATTTATAAGAAATCCATCTCAATAAAATTAACTGATATCAGACCAATTAGTGTAATTTCTATTTTTTCCAAAGTTTTAGAGAAAATTATGGTGAATATATTAACGAAATATTTAAACAATAGAACGTTTTTCTCAAAAAACCAGTTTGGCTTCCAACGTGGTAGGTCTACGGAGGATGCACTTTTGAATTTCAGTAATTTAATATACGGCACACCAGTTTTAATGGCAGTAATAAAACTAATGGTGTCTTTGTTGACTTTAGAAAGGCTTTTGATTTTGTTAATCACGACATATTGCTTTATATACTTGAGGCGGCAGGGATCAGAGGTGTGGCGCTCCAGTGGTTCCGCGACTATCAGCAGAGAGCAGAGAGCAGTGTGTGCGGGTCGGAGACTGCCTCAGTGCACTTCTACCCGTCACTGTGGGAATTCCACAGGGTTTTGTGACCTCTGGCGTCCTTTTTCTAATTTTTATTAATGATTTACTCTGTAAAAAATTTATCGGACAAATCCAAGCTTTTGCCGATGACATTGGTTTCCTTTATTTCCATAAGGACAAAGAACGTATAAAAACAATGATGACAGACGATCTGAATATTTTACAAGATTGGTGTGCCACAAACAAAATGCAAGTCTAGCAAAACAAAGTACATCGATTTTGATATCCGTGATTTTGATTTACCTCACCGATTGTTTATCACGCTCAAGATTGTCTTGGATTAATTTGTAATTGTGAAAAACTGGAAAAAGTAAATTCTTTTAAATATTTGGGTGTAACGTTTGACAATAAAATGACCTGGGAAAAACATATTCACCAACGACCTATAAAAATTAATCGTTCAATAAAAAATTTTATTTTTTAAGAAATATTAGTGAAGATGTCTTGTTAAAAACGCTGCATTATGCTCTCATACACTCAAGACTATAATATGGTTTAGAATGCTGGGACGGGACTTTTAAAACGTTAATAAACAGATTAAGAGTGACTCAGAATCACTATTTACGAATGATTCCAAGAAAGCAAATAAGAGACAGTTCATTTCCTCTATATTCTCAAATGAAAAATTTACCTATTCAGAATCTTTTTGTATTTAGTTTTACGATTATTTTTCATTAAATGTGGGAATAACGGGAATAAGAACCTTTTTTATAAGACAAGTGTAGATAAAATATTGTTCAGAACACCTAAAGTGAATAAGGATATCTTTAAACAATCTTTTATATTTTTGGGTCCATTTATTTTCAACAAACTACCTCTGAATAATAAAAAAATGTAGTTCTTTGAATGTTTTCTGCAAAAGAATTTAAAATTGGTTATTTGAGATTAATTATACCTCAATTCTTAGGAATATATTGAGTTAATCAAAGCCATAATAAAAAGAAATAGATATGTTTTTTTTAGTTTATGAGAAGTATAGATTTTATTTAAACGATATTGTATATTTTAGTTTAGACCAGCGGTTCCCAAAGTGTGGGTCGCGGCCCACTGGTGGGTTGCGAAAGGGCTTTAGGTGGATCGCAACGAGGTTACAACAATAATAATTATAGGACGAAGAAGAACATGGTATTTTTAGTTTTATAAAACTTAAAATTAAAACGGTGATCAGCAGATAATTAAAACTCGAGCTACTTAAAAAACGTTGTCGGAAATATAATTTTTTTTTTTCATTAAAAGGACAATCTATTTTCCTTTACAGTCTATTTTTTACAGAATATTTTTTGTTGGGTTAGATGTATACATAAATTGATACCAATGGTGGGTTGCGAAAAATCTTTAAGTTCATTAGTGGGTCGCCAGCCAAAAAGTTTGGGAACCACTGGTTTAGACCATTAGCTGTAGACTTGCAACCAATGACCGCCCCGCGGAGCAGTGAACAACAGTGATTGACAAGACTGGACTCGACCCGACCATAATGCTATTTAGAGATTAGTAATGTGCTCACTGGCCACATAACTGGTTGTCGTGGCCAGTTAATTTCCAAGATATTGTTGTGTTCTTGTAAATTGTCTTACACAGAAGGAAATATACTCATTATTTCAATTTTATCGAAACCGGTTAGCAATTAAGGGGGATATTTGCCACATGAATACCAATGGACAACGTACTGCGTTTACCGCCAAACTAAAATATCATCGATTATCTCCGCAAGAAGTCGACGTAGACTAATAATTCAAAATACTAGATTATTTATTTTTTTCAAGCCAAATTTAATAGTTGCAAGTATATTTTCTTTAGAAGTTACATATTTTATGAAATTTGAGAAACATTAATTTTTTACACTTAAACCCCCATCACAGGTATGCGAGTGGTGTCATTTTATTTGCCAACTTAAGCACTAGAAACCATAAAATTTTTATCAAAATCGTTAGAGCCGTTTTTGAGAAATTTGGATTTTTGTTGTTACAGTTTTTTATGGGGTAAATACCATTAAAAATCTAAAATTTTAAAAATGAAAAACCTGGATATGTCTTGGCTTTTTACATAAAAATTTAATGAAAATCGGATCACGGGTGTTGCCTCTAACTTTGTTTACATACACACATCCACATACACGGACAGACAGTTACCACTCCGAAAACCACTTTTTGGTATCATGGAGCACTAAAAAAATATATCCACTAACAGCTCAAATTCGAAAATATTGACAAAAAACACTTTCTCCATATGCTATGTAAAGGGGGGAGAAAGTAAAAATACAAATAAATAATCAAATAATAAGCTGCTTACATTATAAAGTTACACTTTTAAAAATTAATCGTAGTCATTCTAGTAGCAACTGAGCATACGCATGAGAAATCTGCCCAAGATGGCTAGGCTTTATTCCAAGTCTTTTTTATAGTATTAGTTTGTAAGAAACATGTATATACATCTTTTAGATTTAGCAATAAGAAGTGTAAAAGAAGTTTTAGTGTAAAACTAGTGAAGAAGTATAGTGTTTTATTTTTGGAAATAAATACAATTTAAATTTGAATAGTTGACAAACAAGTTTAATCAAAGACTTTGACCTGGTATACTGTTTGATAGCAACTTTTTTTAGGGCCTAGCGACCTTTCAACACATTGTGTTTCTGGGGAGTGGCTGTGGCTATCTAATCTAATTACTATCAAAATCAATCGATTATTACTTTTATACATGTCTTTTATCCACAGGCCATCATAAAATCTGTGCTATTAAATTATAACGTTCACTAGACCCGTATATTCTCAGCTGTCATGGTCTGAGAATTATCATTGCTAAATTCCTAAAATTTAATATGTATAAGTATATCAAAAGTAAGAATATGCATATTCATACTTTTGACTAAAAAAAACTTAAAATAAAATAATTAAATTGAAATAACCATTCCGAAGGATTTCTTGGAGCAAATGTAGACATTGCAGTTGGTAACTTTTTTAAGGCCTACAGCTTTATCAGGTTTGAGATAAGGGAAGATATCCTACAAACATAAACATAAACTGATTTTAAACGAAAATTATTTTCTATAAGAGAAATTATTCATGAATATCGTCGCCTTTTTAATAAACATAAAATTTAAATTTAAATCAAACACCTTCTTCCAATTGTCTTATAAGATTTCAGTGAACGAGAACCCAATGCTCTTTCCCCGTGTTATTCTTATGGAGATTACGAAAATATGTCATACCTCGCTATGTTGGCTTTAAACATGTTTCTACGTATTTGAAATTCCCTGAGTATGCAATATGCAGGACTGCTGCATTAGGGGTATTTCAAAGTAGTTCAGCATTTATATGTGTTTGAATAAAATACCTGAGAGGGTCAAATAATTTATTTAAATAAATATTCCGAAGAATCTTTTGGAACGAGTCGAACTGGTAGTCTTTTGTTTAGGCCTACAGTTCAATGAAGTTTGAGACAAAGGAAAATATCCCATAGACATAGACTTAAATTATTTTTCCAATGGAAATTTTAAAAAAATACATGAAACCATGAATATTTTGGTTTAAGGCTTGGTAATCAATAACGACTAATATGCTCTATTAGAGCAATTATTAAAAAATATCCTCGCTCTTTTAATAAGCCTAAAATACAATTTAAATCAAACATCCGTTTGCAATGGTCTTATAAGATTCCAGTGGACGAGAACCCAAATTCCCAGACTGCTCTGTGAATAGTCCTCACTCGGGACAGGTGTATTTAGCTGCGGTAAAATACAATTCTTTGACTAATTAATATTTTTTAAATAACATTTAATTTAGAAAAGCTTTAAGTTTGGTCAAACTTACACAATTTATTAGTATAGACCCAATAAGATAGTCTGCCTAATGTTTTTGCTTAAAGCTTTTGTAAACTTTCACCTCAATCGTTTTAAATAATAAACTTTAAAAACTAATGTTTTATCATTCGATAACAATTTACCTGTCAAGGAATAAATTCAATCAACGCGCGCATTAATCTTAGGAAAAAATAAGAGTAGTAAAACGTTAGCTTTAATATTAAAAGAGTAATTTTGAAACAAATATACTGTGTTAACTCCACTTTAATATTTTACCGTATTGTACCGTAGTTCTTTAGAGCCTTTAAATTAGAGGTGTGCGGATAGTGATTTTTTGGATCGGATCGGATTTGGATCGGATAGCTTATGTTCGGATCGGTTTCAGATCGGATAACAACAGGTTCGGATCGGATAATACCGGATTCAGATATTTACGGCGCGGCGTAATGAGCAGATTTAAGTTTTCTCAAAAGCCTAAGGTAATTGCAAGGAACTACCAAATCATCCTAATGTGTAAGGTAAGATTTGCCTTGATAGGGTTGAGTTGTTGATTGTTGTGATATATTGTTTCCAATATAGGCCAAATGTCAATTATTAAAGTATGCAAAGGTTCAACTAAATATCTGTTGAGAATTTAGAAATTCGTTGATTCCCCTTAAGCATAGGTAGTATATAATTAATTGAATAAGCTTATTAGGCCTAAATCAATTTCAGGATTTGCAACTTAAAAAATCATTTTCCAATGCAACCTAAATTTGTTCACTATTAGGCCTCTGTCTTTTTTGTTCTTTTCCTTAGCCTATTTGATCAGGCCTAAGTGACTAGACAAAAGAATTAAATATAAAACTTGATTCACCAATCACCATTTTTATTTACCTATGCATTAATGCCTGACAACCTAGATTTTGATTCACAACAATAACACTAAAAAAACAAAATAAGTCTGCAGTAAACTTAACCTAAATTTCAAGATAAGTTTCAAATGTTTAAGTTTCGGTATCAAAGCTTGGTCATTTAATTAGAACAAAGGTCTAATTGTTTTATATCACAAACAACAAGCAAACTCACTAATTATTTTCATAGACGTAGGCTGTCAAGTCGCATTGTTATCTAAGAAAGTCCATTTTAAAATTTTAATCACATATTGAAAATACGGCCGGCCGGCTTTGACTAGGCTTAAATCGTCAAAGATAAATATTTCAGCAAAATAAAAACTTATTTGTGATCGTTCAACTTTCTATTTCTAGGTAGGTAATTGTTTAATTGATAAATAAAGTAAGAAGAAAGACGTTCTTGAGTTAATTCAGCTTTTAAGCAGACGACGACATTCAAAATGAAGTGATTTGGAAAGACAAAACAATGAATGAACAGGTTTGCCAAATCTTTCACAGCCCAAAATTATTGTACGCTTTTTATTTTATCGTATCGACAGGCCACGTAAGATATTTACGGCCTGAAATAGTCGTACGAAACATCAACACGACTATTTATTTATGGGGTATTTACGGGATATTTCGTTTTGGAAATTCAAGACGACTGACTGTTGGACACTGTCGGTCAATGGCGAACACTGATTTGTCTTGATTGCGATTCTCCCTCATACCAATCGATGTTTCGTCGGTAACGGATACTAATCGAGACAGAACTATTACAGGATGTACTACTATTTTTTTGTTAACTGATTTAATGCTACGATACAAGAATTTATCTTAAGAAAATGTTTGTTATCGTGTCGGGTATTGCGCAGTAATCTGATCGTATACAACGATCTTGATTCTCGATCTTATCACGAGTCGCAATATCGGCAACCGAAATACATCGATTGATGCATAACACTACATAATCGCATTGTGTTGAGGCGTTGTTCTGGCCGCTATCGCAACCGTCGCATTTCAAAGCGTCGTTTTTGCTCCGCGATGTTTTCTGTCACTAATGTACTTTCGTCGGCAGTGACTTCTTTTGTTTGGAAGACTTTCCTTACTTGAAAATTTGATCTTACTTTACAATTTACCCCAAAAAATGCAGTCTATCTGATAGAGTCGGATATCTAGTCAGTCTTACCGGATAGTTATAAAACCCTCGGATCGGATTCGGATATCTGATCCGATCCGAGTTTTCGGATATCCGCACACCTCTACTTTAAATTAAAAAAGTTAAATATTAATAAAATGTTTTAATATTATTACATTTTTTATCAGAATAAGTCAAAATAAAATGTTAATATAATATCAGGTAAATAGTTCCAATCATAATTATAATGCAATTATTTAAAATGAAATATAACATTCCCGATTAGAAACATTACCTACAATCCTCGTTCCATTGTTTGCCAGTATAAAATGAAAAATCCCAAATAGCGTCTTTTGGTCGTCGCAAGATTCCTGTGCCAGTAAAATAAACCGAGAGCTACCCAGTTGAAGCCGGGCAAAACAGCTAAGCACAATGTGGCAACGCTGTGGTGGCGCTCAGTTCACACAACCGGCACTACCACCGGGAAGTGACATCGCGTACACACCGGCACAAATAAGCTCAATTGTGACATGCTGTCACTATCTTTTATTGCAATTTACAGCATTAAAAAGGTGTGTATCGATGAACTGACTAAATAATTTTTGTAAACTAGCTTTCTCTTATTTCATGGCATATCCAACTTCGATGATGTCACTATCGACCCTGTGTCAGAATCAGGTGGAAACGTGTGTGTGTGTGTGTGTGTGTGTGTGTGTGTGTGTGTGTGTGTGTGTGTGTGTGTGTGTGTGTGTGTGTGTGTGTGTGTGTGTGTGTGTGTGTGTGTGTGTGTGTGTGTGTGTGTGTGTGTGTGTGTGTGTGTGTGTGTGTGTGTGTGTGTGTGTGTGTGTGTGTGTGTGTGTGTGTGTGTGTGTGTGTGTGTGTGTGTGTGTGTGTGTGTGTGTGTGTGTGTGTGTGTGTGTGTGTGTGTGTGTGTGTGTGTGTGTGTGTGTGTGTGTGTGTGTGTGTGTGTGTGTGTGTGTGTGTGTGTGTGTGTGTGTGTGTGTGTGTGTGTGTGTGTGTGTGTGTGTGTGTGTGTGTGTGTGTGTGTGTGTGTGTGTGTGTGTGTGTGTGTGTGTGTGTGTGTGTGTGTGTGTGTGTGTGTGTGTGTGTGTGTGTGTGTGTGTGTGTGTGTGTGTGTGTGTGTGTGTGTGTGTGTGTGTGTGTGTGTGTGTGTGTGTGTGTGTGTGTGTGTGTGTGTGTGTGTGTGTGTGTGTGTGTGTGTGTGTGTGTGTGTGTGTGTGTGTGTGTGTGTGTGTGTGTGTGTGTGTGTGTGTGTGTGTGTGTGTGTGTGTGTGTGTGTGTGTGTGTGTGTGTGTGTGTGTGTGTGTGTGTGTGTGTGTGTGTGTGTGTGTGTGTGTGTGTGTGTGTGTGTGTGTGTGTGTGTGTGTGTGTGTGTGTGTGTGTGTGTGTGTGTGTGTGTGTGTGTGTGTGTGTGTGTGTGTGTGTGTGTGTGTGTGTGTGTGTGTGTGTGTGTGTGTGTGTGTGTGTGTGTGTGTGTGTGTGTGTGTGTGTGTGTGTGTGTGTGTGTGTGTGTGTGTGTGTGTGTGTGTGTGTGTGTGTGTGTGTGTGTGTGTGTGTGTGTGTGTGTGTGTGTGTGTGTGTGTGTGTGTGTGTGTGTGTGTGTGTGTGTGTGTGTGTGTGTGTGTGTGTGTGTGTGTGTGTGTGTGTGTGTGTGTGTGTGTGTGTGTGTGTGTGTGTGTGTGTGTGTGTGTGTGTGTGTGTGTGTGTGTGTGTGTGTGTGTGTGTGTGTGTGTGTGTGTGTGTGTGTGTGTGTGTGTGTGTGTGTGTGTGTGTGTGTGTGTGTGTGTGTGTGTGTGTGTGTGTGTGTGTGTGTGTGTGTGTGTGTGTGTGTGTGTGTGTGTGTGTGTGTGTGTGTGTGTGTGTGTGTGTGTGTGTGTGTGTGTGTGTGTGTGTGTGTGTGTGTGTGTGTGTGTGTGTGTGTGTGTGTGTGTGTGTGTGTGTGTGTGTGTGTGTGTGTGTGTGTGTGTGTGTGTGTGTGTGTGTGTGTGTGTGTGTGTGTGTGTGTGTGTGTGTGTGTGTGTGTGTGTGTGTGTGTGTGTGTGTGTGTGTGTGTGTGTGTGTGTGTGTGTGTGTGTGTGTGTGTGTGTGTGTGTGTGTGTGTGTGTGTGTGTGTGTGTGTGTGTGTGTGTGTGTGTGTGTGTGTGTGTGTGTGTGTGTGTGTGTGTGTGTGTGTGTGTGTGTGTGTGTGTGTGTGTGTGTGTGTGTGTGTGTGTGTGTGTGTGTGTGTGTGTGTGTGTGTGTGTGTGTGTGTGTGCGCGCGTGTGCGCGTGTGCGCGTGTGCGCGTGTGCGTGTGCGTGTGCGCGCATGTATGTATGTATGAGTGAAAGGATGTATGTAAACAGAGCTAGAGATGACACCAATTGGCCGAATTCAATGAAATTTGGCATGTAGGTATGAAACCATAATATTTCCAGGGTTTTTTAATTTTTTAATTTTTGATTTTTAAGGGTATTTACCACATGAAAACCCATTAAGAAACTACAAAACTCCATATTTTTCAAAAAAGGCTTAAACGATTTTTATGAAACATTCATGGTTTTTAGTGCTTAAGATGCCAAACAAAATGACACTACCCGTATGTATGTAAAAATTAAGGTTCAGAAGTTATGAGGATTTAAATAATAACAAATTCAAATTTTTCTGTGTAAAATCCAAAAACACCATAAAATACATGGTACCATAAGAAAAAATTATGTTTTCCGCCATATTGGATAATTACAGGGAATTTCAAAAATTGAAATGCATACCTAAAAGGAGTAAAAAAATAATAGGTTTCCCTAAAAGAGGTTCAATGTTATACATAAAATTAACCCTCGAGCGGGCGCACGCGGAGTTTTCCTCCGCACGTGTTTTTTATGTTAAAATAATCGGGCATAATGGGTGTCGGCGGTCGTGTCCGGCTCCGTACTTTACGCTCCTCATTCCAAGAATCTCCTAAAGCTATTTATACCCCCACCCCCTTCCCTTGGTACCTTGTTTTTTGCAATTCAGATATGCCGTCTCAGTTTACGGAGCACCCTCGCCCGTTACACAGACAGTGATACATATTTTTTAAGTTCACAATAGCAATGGATTTGTAATTATTATTAATTTTTTGGACTTTTCCTTTTGCTTTCGAAAAAAAGAAGCGAAAGGAAAAGTCCAAAAATGTAAATAATAATTAATACATATTTTATACTAGAAAATTACTTCCTGTGTTTAATTGAAATATTACACCTATTAAGTTGAACAATTAATTGCATCGAAGATGAAATATGATTCTTAATTAAGTTTGTCAACATTTAAATACAATATTTCGTTACAAAACAAGTAAAATGGGTTAAATTTGTGCAATATAGTATTGCGGAGTAAAACTCCGCATGCGCCCTCTCGCGTTTTGCTGGTCAAGCGCCCGCTCAAGGGTTAAAAGTTAGCTATTGGAAAACTTGTGCTGGAAAACCGGTATAGTGGAAGAATAGTCATATGCCGAGATTGACCGACGGTGATAAAAGAGTTTTGATGGCCGTGAAATCACCGAATCCCTAAGAAATAATAAAGAAATCTACCGAAGACTACACAATTGAGAGATTTTTCTGCCTCAATTAAAAAAATTGTGCTTTCCCATTTTTTTGTATATTTTCCATGTTTGGGAGAAGCTTGAGCACCCCTGGGTTCACGCCTGCTAACTTCCTTGGTTTATGTTGTAATTATTTCATTTAAGTAGTTCAGTGGTCATTAAAAATGTAGAATTGTGTTTCTAATTACAGAACAAATTACATCAAATTCGTTTAATTTTTTGGATATTGTATTATGCCAGTGTCTTTATAGTGAAAAATAATAGTATAAATATCAGTTTTTTGCGGCACTTTGAGCTGCACGGGGTTAGTCTAGTATGTTATTAAGTGTGTTGAATATGTAAAACGGACTAAGAGTGCATCTTATTTCTGGATGAAATGTTCTCTTTTCTTTCTTAAAAAGAGGATGGCGGCCTCTTTTTATCTTGCACACTTCTTACCCTCCCCACATGAGCCTCACGCTTGTGAGGAAGTTATCAAGCAAAACAAGGAGTGAGCCGGTACAGCACAAGTGTAGAAAGTGTGGCTAAAAGTATGCGACAACGTCGAGACTCGAACCTGCAACACTGCTGCCACTGATACTATTGTTTATTGGGTATTCTCAAGTGTTATTATTTTTATTATTCAGACACCCACCTTTTTTGTTTCCTTAGCTGATAGTCCTGGTAACAGTAATAGTTTTGATTCACTAAAACACATATCCGGATTCACACACAAAAAATTATAATTTGTGTGACAGTTGAAGCCCATCACTGCCCGAACATATGGCAAGTCTACAGAAGAGTAATGTTATTTTTTATTTTTCTACATGAAACGTCACATTATAATTAGTTGTGTGTTAATCAGGATTTGTGAGTGAACCAAAAATGTTATTGTGAACAGGATTGACACCAGCTAAGGAAACAAATCACCAAGGTGGGTGAGTCTGGATAATAATAAACAACAACAAAGAATGCATCGCCAAAGTGACTGCCAGACTGAGGGCACTAGGTGCTTAGGCCTACTGCTCAAATTTCAAAATGTAGCGAGAGAATAACTTTACCCAGAAAACTAAAAATTATCCCTGTATTGTATATCTTGACTAAAATTTTAATGATTTATGCAATAAAATGCTTCAGTGTCATGAGAAGTTTCAACTCTATATCCCATAGTGAACATGTTAAGTTTTGTAGTAACATAAAATTTAACTAAGTCTGTAGAATGAGATAATGTTTCACATTTGGCAGATGACAGTAACTATCTTGATCTTGTTTGTTTGAAAATTATCTGACAATCTGCCGGTAGTTGATCCCTTTTGTATAATTTCTACTCACATATTCTGTGATGGTGTAGGGATGGTCGATGCCGTTGACTCGCTCTGACATTAACACAGCCTTCTGTTGGTAAGCCATGGCCTCTGCATGGTCTCCCATGATATAGTTCAACCTTGCTAGCATTCTCAGGCACTGCAAAATCATCAAATTATTCAAATGGGGTTTCTTCAAAGTAACAATTATAGTTCTTAGAACATGTAATAAATTATGAGATAAGCCCCAAGATCAAATTAATGGTTAATCATTCAAAATGTATTCAAATGAACCTTTAACTTCATTGGTAAACCTCTTCATAAACATAGCATCTAAATAAAAGTCCAAGTTAGATATTGTTATACCAGCAATTTTTAAATGTTTAGATTTTTCCATCGATTGATTAACAATTTTGTCTTTTCTCAATAAACAATAAGCGGTTGATTAAATTAATTAATTCTCTTAGAAAAAAAAACTGTTATAATGCAAAACTAATCATCTGTTTAATGTGTTAGGTGTGTTACTTGAGCAATCTCCGGGTGCATCGCTCCATAGACATTGTTGAGCAGGTTCAGTGCCTCGCTGATCAGTTCGTACCCCTCCTTCAGGTACCCCTGCTGTATCTTGCTCTGGCCCGTTGTGTAGAAGTTGAACGCATCACTGGCCTGTTGATATTACGTTATAAAAGCTCGGTAAAAAGACATCAGAACTAATAATAACTGATCATGGAAAATTTGTTTTCTGAGAAAACTACAGTAACTTTGGCCAGTTTCTAGATTAATCTTCATATTGGACAGTCAGCCATAAAAGCAAGACGTACTTATTTGTTCTCCGTCAACAATAAATTGGAAAAGTCACAAATTAAGTCTATTTTAAAAATTACTAGGGATGTATAGGATTGGATTTTTAGTTTGGGAAGGGATGGGACGGGATGTTTATCCCCCTTGCATTCGGAACGGGATTTTTGTCTTTCCTAAAGCTTCAAGAAATGCTCGTTCATTTATTTTATTACGATAATAGCAATAGATTAAAAACTATGTCAAATATGTAATTAATTGTTTGTATTAAGTACCAACTGACCGAATTTCAAGAAATAAAATTAAAATAAAATGATTTTTTTCATTTTTATGAAACACAAAATAGTAATCATCAAAATACCAAATTCCAAAAGAGTAAAAAAACTAGTAACTTATTTAAATTGTTAATTATAACAGCTGCAAGATTGAAATAAGGTTAGTGTTTAATTATTATTTTTTATTGAATTTGAATTTTTATTCTCTTTAATTGTAGTGATTGAAAAACAGTTAACAATGATATAAGGCATAACACATATAATATAATTTTTTTAAAGTTTGATATAAACACAATCGTTTTTAGTTTTTGCTTTTAGTTTTTATTGTTTAGTTCCATAAATAGTTCATTCACCAAATAAAAAATTACGCATGAAACTTCAATTAAGGCCAGAGTCTAATTTTATGATTGATTCTAATACTATTTCATGTACTGAACAAGAATATGGTGGTTGCAAGAGTGGCATCCTTGGGCAACTTTAATTGTCAAAGTTAATCAGAATTTTAATTTTCAAGAAAAGTTTTTAAAATTTGTTAACTTGACCATCCCTACAAATCACTTTCTTCAGGAGCTTCTCTTATTTTATAGGAAGAATAATACTACAACACTAATGTACCCTTTTTTCCAAAACTACAGGTTGGTCAGTAATAGGGGTGTGCGATGCATCGAAAATGCATCGAAATTACGATTCGATTCGATTCGGCTTGCATCGAAATGCCGATGCATCGATTTTGCCTCGATGCATAGGTACTCTTCGATTCACTAGACACCATTAGTCTAAAATATATGTTGAAAGCAATTAAATAAACATTTAAACTATGTAAATGCGAAATATTAATGTTCAAAGCAGTTTATTGAATCGTAATGAAGTTAGTTATGAAAAGCTTAGTGCGTAGTAATACTTTCAGACTCTAGACGCTTAACAACAAAGAACGCGTAATAAAGGCTGCGTGACAAAGTAGTGCATTGTTATTTTTTCGCCAAGTTTGAAAATTATTGCAATAGATGTTTCTATATTTTATAATGAGTTTTAAACGATTGTATGGCTGTATAATTCCATTCACGAATTTCAATGACGAGAATAAAAACGAGCACTACGACAGTCGGCGGCAGCTTGCAGTGTGACCGCGATCGTGATGTAGATACAGGCTGACCGCGCAATGAAACAAAACCAAATACTGCTGTTAGAGAAATTACCCGACTCTCGGGTATTTCCAAGCCCGTGTGGGGATTTCGTAATCTACAAGTGGTAACACTGTTTTGTGATGCTCAGCTGTCGAGCTGTCTGCCGTCGTCGTAAGCTCAGCACTGCGCAGTAATTAGTGTTTGTTTCTTTTTACTGTAGCGCGAATGCAATTGAATGTTTTGTTTTTGAGTAATTGAATGACAAATAAATAAAGATGTCTAAAGACTGCAACGAAGAGATCGTAGACGATGCAGGCTCAAGTAGCCAAAGCTTTGTTGAAACAGATAGTTACGAATGACTATACCGACACCAGTAGGGATAGGCCTACTTTAATTGTATCCGAAAAGAGGTTTTGAGTGAGGAAAGGGATAGACTTTCAGCTAGCTTACCTGAGAAATAATGTAAAAGGAGACACATTTAACACTTGAGTGTTAAATGTGTCTCCTTTTGTGTTTCTATGTGCTGCTACCATGAACATTATTTCTCAGGTAAGCTAGCTGAAAGTCTATCCCTTTCCTCACTCAAAACCTACTAAGCCCTTGGCTCTTCCTTAGAAAAACAACTTTAATGTATCCGAAAAGAGTTACTTAGGCTAATTGTTATAATTATTAGATGACTTAACAAACTTTGAACTGATTAATTTTTACTTGGACTGTTTGTGTTTTTATAAGAAAAACTTTAGGCCTAGTAATAATAACTATTTCTTGAGATTGTGAAAGGATGTAAAGGAATTAAGATATAATTATTTATTTATTTATTCTTCCAAATTCCTAGGCCTATCTATAATGAATGGTTCAGTACCTAGGCCTATTAAAAATGCTTTGGTTCAGACTCATTCAAACTTTGTGTGCAATTTTTCTACTTCAACCCTCTTTAAGGTAATTGACCCATTACAGTAATGCAAGCTGTAATAACTCTTAACAGCAAATAACGCCGCACTGCATCGAATCGAATCGCATCGATTCAAATCGAAATTCAATGAATCGTATCGACACATCAAATCGAAAAAAATTTGCTGCATCGCACACCCCTAGTCAGTAACTATAAATTGTCGAAGAAAAATATTTTAAATCCACACTTACTAATAATACAATATCTTAAGTCAGTATGAGGGATATGATTGAATAAAATATGAGGTATTATCAAGAGGCAAGTATGACTGAATATTTAGATTATTCACTTACTCTAGGATTGATATGTTTAACAACAGGGAATATATTGATGATGTCTTCTTCAAAGAAAGTCAGTCTGTTTTTGGCATCAAAAGAATATTCCCGCAACAGAATTTGGATACCCGTCTTAAGGCAAAATGACCTGAAACAAACAAGGATTGAATTGTATTAAAACAAGTATACTAATAAAACAAAAAAATATGATAAAAAAATTGATGGTTAAAAAACTAAAAAGAAAACTTCCCTTCTTGTTAATAATATTTGAGGAGCTCACATCGTTACTTAAATAGTAGTATTTATAGTAATGTTTAGGGTGTGCTAGTATTCAAATGGTCGAGCTTTTTAGGTCGAGCTTTTCAGTATTCAGCTCGGCTCGACATCTTTTTTAAAAAGCTCGAAGGTAGAGCCGAGCTTTTGATATGAGAGTTCTTATCGGGAAGATAATTATTGCGATCTATTTTTGGACAGTTGAATTGGAAGAGTGTTTTCTTCCCATGAAAAACATAAACAAAAAATATTCCCAGAAGTGATAAGAAAAGGATGTTGACAGGTAACGAGAAATATTATCTTTGTATTTTTTGTTTTTATAGTGGGGATTCCTTATCTCCTAATTAATTAACTCAGCAGACAATGACAAAAAAACCGGTAAAGGGGCTTAGTTGGTTGGTGTAAACAAACTCCACCCCTCCCTCCCCTCCTTGGCCACTGATAAGGAGAGTGAGAGAGATAGCTGTTTCTCTCTTCCTCTCTATTCTGTCCTATTTCTGTCTTTCTTCTTCCAAATTTACTTAAACCGTCCTTTATTTTCTTTACAAAAGTTTTAAAATACAACTAGCCTAATTTTGGTACGACAATAAATTTTTTTATCTTTAAATATTATTTCATCTATATATTATATTCTGAAATAATAAGTTCAGCCCTTGAATTTTTTTAAGCTAAAATTTTGATAGTGTGAAAATTGGAGTGTGCGGATATCCGGAAATTTGGATCGGATTCGGATTGGATCGAGTATCCGATTACGATACTAAGGTTTTATAACTATCCAGTAAGACTGACTAGATATCCAACTCTATCGGATAGACTGCATATTTTGGGGTAAATTTTAAAAGAAGGGTCAAATTTTAAAGTTTGGAAAGTCTTCCAAACAAAACAAGTCACTGACAACGAAAGTAAAGTAGTGGGCAGAAAACATCGTGGAGCAAAAACGACGCTTTGAAATGCGACGGTTGCGATTGCGGCTAGAACAAAGCCTCAACACGATGCGATCATGTTGTGGTATGCATCAAGCGATGTATTTCGGTTGCTTATATTGCGACTCGTGATTAGATCGAGATGTTGTATACGATCAGAGTACAGCGCAATAACCGAAGCGATAACGAACATTTTCTAAAGATAAATTCTTAAATCGTAGCATTAAAACAGTTGACAAATTTAATAATAGTACAAAGTACATCCTTTATTAGTTCTGTCTTGATCAGTATCCGATACCGACGAAACATCAATAGGTATGAGAGAGAATCGCAATCAAGAGAAATCAGAGGTCAACCGACTCTGCTCAGTAGGCTTCAATTGCCAAAACGAAATATCCCGTTAATAACCCATAAATAAATAGTCGTGTTGATGTTTCGTACGACTATTTCAGGCTGTAAATCTCTTAAACGGCCTGTTGATACAATGAAATGCTTGCAATAACTTTGGGCTGCCAAAGAGTTGGCGAACCTGTTCATTGTTTGAATTTAATCTCACTTCGTTTTTGAATGTCGTCGTCTCGTCATCTGCTTTAAAACTGAATTAACTCAAGAATGTCTTTCTTCCAATCGCCAGATTACTTTATTTTTCAATTAAGCAATTACCTACCTAGAAATAGAAAGTTGAATGATCAAAAATAAGTTTATATTTTGTTGAAATATTGATCTTTGACGAATTAAGCCAAGTCAAAGCCGGCCGGCCGTATTTTCAATACGTGATCAAAATTGACATTGTTAGATAACAGTACAATGCTGAACTGACAACCTACGCCTATGATAATAATTAAAGAGTTTGCTTGTTATTTATTATCTAAAACAAAGAACCTTTGTTCTAATTAAATGACCAAGCTTTAATATTGAAACCTACAAAAAAGGACAAAAAATTTAAAAACTCCCAGTTTTCATTAAATCAGAAAACAATTTGTTAAAGTTTAAGAGTGGTCTTAAAAGTTTTTTACTGAGTCAATCATTTTACAACTTAGAAGAATTTTACTTGTTTTGTCAAAACTTCTCAAACCACCAAAACTTACCTTATCACTTCTACCCTAACCTTAAACCAATCAACACAACTTCGCCAAACCCCGAGATATTACATCTCCCAATATTGTGTCCCTTCGGGAGCAAAGAAGACGGATCCAACGCCGCCTGTGGCCAACTGGATGACTAACAAAGTACCAAGTAAGTAACATTTGAAACTTATCTTGAAATTTAGGTTAAGTTTACTGCTCAGACTTATTATTTAATAGTATTATATTTTTACGGAATCAAAATCTTGGTTGTCCCATGAATAAAAATGTAAAACTTTCTTCCAATATAAAGTGATTGGCGAATCAAGTTTTATATTTAATTAATTTGTCTAATCACTTAGGCCTAGTCACTAATCAAATAATTTATTGATTTATGAAAAGGAAAAGAACAAAAAATACAGAGGCCTGAAAGTGAACCAATTTAGGTTGCAATGAAAAAGGAATTTTTAAGTAGCCTAATCCTGGAATTGGTTTAGGTTATACATACTCACTTACTTCTTACTTCTTCTGTCAAATCCGTGGACTCTCGGGTCGCTGAACAGGTCAAGAGGGTGCCACCAAGGGGGTCACCAGACAAAGAATCATTTATTTTCACCAATTTGCAAAGTGCAAACATTGGTCATAACTGGCCTAACTTAACTTAACCTTTAAAAAATTCGTTTAGATCATAAAAACAGCCCTGCACCAGGAAAGGCTTCAGTTCATTTTAGAATTTACTTATTTTGTTAATTTCTTTGATTTTTTGAGGGAGTCTTTGGAACATTTTTAAACCTGCATACACAGGTTTATGTTCAAATTTGGTGAGCCTGTGCTGTTCTGCATATATGCCTTTATTTCGAGTGTTGTGATTGTGGTTGATTTCTCGGGGTTTGATGTTTTGTTTCTTTACATACATGATTGACTCATATATGTAAAGACTGGGAACCGTTAGGACTTCTAACTGAATGAAGGCGTCTCTGCAGCTTTCCCTGAATTTGAGGTTGAAAATTGATCGGATTGCTTTTTTTTGCCACAAGAAGACTCTTTCCAAATACCCTTTACTGAATCCCCAAAGTACAATGGAATAGCTGATTAGCTGCTCAAAAATCCCGTTTTGACAACCGATTGTTCTGCAGAAGGCAGATCCTTCGGATGACGAAGAGACCCTTGGCGAGGTTGGCCTCCAAGTGCTTTACTTGGAGGTCCCATGACAAATTACCGTCCAGTCTCACCCCTAAAAATTTTGCTTCGCTTTGAATTTTGAGTTCAACGCCGTTTGCGCTGACCGTGGGAATTTTGTTTTCCGTTAAATTTTGCCTTTGACGAGTTTGGAAACACATATAGCCAGTCTTCGATGGGTTCATCATAAGACTGTTCTCATCAAAGTACTGGCACAGTGCATTCAGTTTTTCTGTGGTTTCAGCCTCCAGCTCGTCTGCTCCTGCGCCTCTGACGACTAGAGTTGTGTCGTCAGCAAACAGGTACAGATTTTTTTCTGGAACTGCGGCTGTGATGTCGTTGACGTAAATGAGAAAGAGGATTGGTCCAAGGACCGAGCCCTGCGGGACTCCTCTTCTCGTCGGTTTTTGATCTGACCGAACATTTTTGATTTTGAACTCCGATTCGTGTGTGATTTGGTTTCTTTCTGACAGGTACGAGCAGAACTAGTCCAATGCTGTGTCCCGGATGCCCATCGCCGCCATTTTTTCGATGAGAATGACTGGATCGACGCAATCTAAGGCCTTTGAGAGGTCAGCGAAGCAGCCCGTGACCGTCTCACCGGCCTCCATCGCGTCGATGCAGTCATTCACAAATTCAATCAGTGCCAATGTGGTCGATCAATTTTTCCGGAAACCGAATTGTTTTGAGCAGAGCAAATTGTTGTCCTCCAGGAAGTCATCAAGTTGCTGGCAAGCCACCTTTTCAATCACTTTTGAGACGGATGGTAGCAGTGAGACTGGGCGATAATTCCCCATGCCGCTCTCATTTTTTTTTTGTACAACGGCCTCACTAACGAGATTTTGCATGCGCTCTGAAAAATACCTTCAAATAAGGAGGTGTTTATGATGTGAGTTAGAGGTTCGACCAGTTTCTCTTTACAGTGCTTCAGCAGCTGCATACTTATCTCGTCAGCGCCGACCGATGTTTTTGGTGCGAACCCCGCCAGGGTCCCCACGACATCCTCTGGTGTGACCATTTTGAATTTTGAAAACCCAGCACTCCCCCATTGTCCTATTATTGAAGTTGAGGGAAACCCAGCAAAAGAATGAGGGGCGTGGTTCGGATTTGTTATCTCAGCCACATTCACAAAAAAATTGTTGAAAGTGTTGCATATTTCAGTTGGGTTTGTTATTATTCTATTGTTGAATTCTAGTTTTATGTTTCTTTGATTTAAGCTTGCATTATTTGGCCTTTCCTGGATTATTATTCTCCATGATTCTTTCGATATGTTATTTGATTGGGAAATACACTTTTTCGCCCAGTTTGCCTTAGCTAGCTGAAGTGAGGTTTGATATTCGGATTTGCTAGTCAGATAACTATATTTATCAACAGCCGTATTTGAAAGTCTCCAGTTTGAGTAATTTTCAAACATTTTATTTTTCAGTTTTTTAACTTCCTTATCTACCCATTCTAAATTGGATTTTGCTTTGATCTTTTTTATTTTTTTGGGGCAAGCAGTATCTAGGATATGTTGAATTGTAGCTACAAAAATGTTATATTTCCTATTTATGTCAGACTCAACGAAGATGTCATGCCAGTCTTCTCTACCTAGCCTAAATTTAATTTCTCCTAAGTTTTCCTCTTTAATGCTACGCTTTATCTGTGTTTTCCCCTTAACTTTCTGTTAAATTTTTCTGGTAACAATAGGCTAGTGTGTATTGAGAAGTGGTCAGATAAGTGAGGTTCTTGAGTATGGCTGTTCATAGTTGGCATATTTGTGATGAAGTTATCTATACATGTTGCTGAATTGTTTGAAATTCTTGTGGGTGTCTCAATAAGGAGTTTGAGACCAAAGCTGTCAACTAAATTTTTTAATGTTACAGAATTACTTTCCTGTTTCAATATGTCGATATTAATATCTCCACCTAAAATGACATTGTGGTTTTCAGCTTTAACTATTGCTAAATATTCAGCCAGTTTGTCAAAAAAAGAATCAAAATTTTTTGTTGTTGGTGACGTATATAATGCTGCCACAAAAAAGTGGGTTTTGCCTAAAGTTAGTTTTATATCAGCACATTCAAATATATTTTCCTCTGACAAGGTTTTCCCATTTTCTAAGACTTTAATCCCATCAAAAGAGCTGAGGTTTTTCTTAAAAATTGCAACGCCTCCCAATCTCTGGGTTTTCCTACAAAAACTGTTCAGTAAGCTATAGTTTTGTAATCTAAAAGTCTGAATTTCTGGTTCCTTGAGACCATGTTCACTGATCGACAAAAGATCAGGTTGTTTATCTGATAGAAAAATTTCCAGTTGACTTCTTTTATTTTTCCCCTTTAAGCCTCTAATGTTTAAGTGAGCCACACAGATCTTACATTCATTTTTGCTTTTAACGGAAGTATTTGAATCCGAGACTAAGCCTAGGTTCATGGCTGTTTCATGTTGTTTAGGCCTAACTAAGTTATGTTGTTTGTTGCGCTTAGGTTCAAGTTTTTTGTCCTGTTTGACCCTGGTGGAACAATTGCATGCAGGTAATTCAAGATAATTTCACAGATGATGTCCTTTCTAAGTACATTTAATTGCAAACCATGACGTGTGTAACAGTTCCTACTCAGCATGCTGTTTATATCTAAGAATGCCCATTTATTTTCTATACAGTATTTCTTTATCAACTCATTTTGTTTCCTAATTCTAGTGTTGAACCATGAATGCTCTCCCTTATCGAATCGAAGAGGCGTTTCAACCCAAACGATGTTCCTGCAGTCCTTCATGCCCAACCTAACCTTCTCAATTTTCTCCTCGTCCCGTTTCAATCCTTGGTCCGAAACATCATTTGTTCCCCCCCACAATGATATGCACATCCCTCTCTCGAGCCTCCTCCATATCTCGAACCACACCCTGCAACACCTCATCCAGGGGAGCTCCCGGTTTGAAAAAAGCACGCGTCCGAAAACCCTTTACTCTAATCCTCCCCTCGCAACCCCTCCCATGGCTGTCCGCCCTCAATAGTAACCTCGGGAGATCCTCACCTCCCTCGGATTCTCCCCCTCCCAACCAACCTGAATCCCCTCCCTCACTCTCCGAGAGCGCATCAAATCTGTTTTCCGCAAGCGGAATTCCCCTCCCATCTGCAATTTGAGAATGCCTATTCCCCTTCTTTACCCTTTCCCATCCACTCTCTCCCTCGCTCAAGTGTCGCCGTAACGACAGTGTCAGAAGTCCCTGGTTCATGGGGCCTAGCCCTAGTCAATTCACCAATCTTCTCATTCAGTGCTATTATTTGAGCTTCTTTCAGGTTGAGTTGTTCTTTCAGTTTTTTATTTTCAACTAAAAGGTTTTGACTTAATTTATTTACATCATCAAATTCTTTTTTCAAAACAGATTTTGGAAGCTCTTTCCTATCCCTACTCTCAATACATTTGGGGCACACATACGGATCTTTTGATTTAATTAGTTTATAGATGGTTTTTTTTAGATTGCTACAAGCCCAATCCGCATGCACCCATTCTTCACAAATATCACAGCCTATGTCCTCCTCATCGTCATTGATCACCTTTTGACAAGTTTTACAAACAAAAGTTTGGCACATTGCAGCCTATTCTAGCTAACCTAACAAGGGTTTTGATTTTCTTAGTCGAGTCTTTGTTTGTTTGTCAGTTTCCTTTTTTTTGGGGAAAGATTTTTTTTAACTTTTACTATTTTTTTGGTTTTTTTCAAAATTTATTTTATAAAAAAATAAGTGATCCCTAGGTTGGCAGTTCCCCTACAACTTAAATTATATGCATAAATAAAAACTTCAGATCATGCAACAATGTGATTGCCAAGCATTTGCAACATTCAAGTATTATTTAGGAACTAAAACTTTGCTGGTGCTATTAAAATGCATCTATAACACAACAGAAATTGATATGATTCTTTGCCTTAAACTAATCTTGCCTCTTGTAGTGGATGGAGCTGGATAAAAACTTTCTCTCTTGTAATCTGGTCTTCCAAAATGGCGAGTCTGGTTGCCGCTGGCCTAGGCCGAGTGTTTCATGCTCATTGTCGGTAGAGAAATTGGTAAAACAGCACAAACTTTTGGATAAATCGGTTCACTGCACATCAAAATTTAGAAATATAGCTAGTTGAGGGTAAATTTAAAAGAAATTTAAATATTTGAACGAAATTAATTAGGGATCAACATGGAGAAGATGTAACTCCAACTTGGCAGTCCTGCCAACCCTGTCATACTACATATGCTTAAGGGGAATTATTGAGTATTCAATAGACATTTTGATTACAACAAACTTTATTATAGATGACAAAAATTGTTTAAAAGAGAGAGATTTGGGATCTTCCTATTCTTCTAGGCTTCATCTAACTTGCCACTTTTAATAATCCATTGTTGGACTCATGCAAAATTTGAATTTAACAACAACAAAAAAAGAACAAAATCAATGCCATCTGTTTTTGGTACAAACAAAAAAAATACTATATAAAATTAACTCAACATACCCCCGCCCGTGAACCACACTGGGGTTCACTGAAAAAATGAGAAACATAAACTAAAATCTGATGGAAGTTATGATGACATTTGGGATTAATCTTCTGTTGGGAAGGGTGGCACCTTGGTGACAGCCCGAGTGAGAGATCCTTTGTTGGTGCGAAGGTGTACAACTCGTACAAGTCCGTCAGGTCCAGGGGATGTAGCTGTGACACGACCTATCCTCCAGCTGAGGGGTGGAGAATTCTCTTCGTGGATTAAGACAAGGTCGCCTTCTTTGATGTTTTCTTCAGGAGATTTCCACTTTCCTCGTTGCTGTAGAGAATGGAGATAGTCTTGTTTCCACCGCTTCCAAAAATGCTGAGACATAGCTTGAACGAGTTGCCATCTTGAGAGTCGATTGGTGGGTACTCCTTCCCATGTTGGCTCTGGAAGAGCGAGAAGAGGGCTTCCGACAAGAAAATGTCCAGGTGAGAGGTAGTCGACCTCCAAAGGGTCAGAGGACAGCGCTGTAATCGGCCTAGAATTGAGGATCGCTTCTATCTTCGTAGACAAGGTAAGAAACTCTTCGAAGTTAAGAAGTTGATTCCCAACAACCCGACGGAAGTGATGTTTTATGCTCCGCACCATTCTCTCCCATAAACCTCCCTGGTGAGGTGCTGAGGGGGGTATAAAATTAAACTTGATCTGGTTTTCATTACAAAACTTATTAATGGCTTGTTTAGTATCATTCTGTCTTAAGAGTGACTGAATTCGTTGTAATTCTGATGCAGCCCCAACGTAATTAGTCCCACAATCTGAGAAAATATTAGAGCATAGGCCTCTACGTGAAACAAAACGGGACAACGCCGCAATAAAGGCTTCAGTAGACAAACTACTAACTACTTCCAGATGAACAGCTTTAACAGCCAGACAAATGAAAACACAAATATACATCTTCACAGGACTTGTTCTTCTTAAGTTATTAGGTTTTACCATAAATGGTCCCAAAAAATCAGTTCCACAATTGTGAAAAACCTTAGAGGGAGTGACTCTAACTGCAGGTAGATCACCCATCTTCTGAGAGGCTAATTTAGGTTGACATCGAAAGCAGCGAATACATTTAAACAATCTTTTTTTGATTGCACTTCAAGCGGAGAGAATCCAAAACTTTTGAGAAATAATTCCTTGGAGATAGTGTGGTCCTGCATGTAAGTGTTTAACATGATAATAATCAATGATCAAATTTGTTACATGGTGCGACTTAGGCAAGATAATTGGGTGTTTTGCAGCGTAAGACGCTTGAGAATGCCTAATGCGTCCTCCTACACGAATCAATCCACTCTCGTCTAAGAAGGGAGAGAGTGACGCCAATTGTGGAGAACAAGATTTGCCCTTTTTCAATCGAGAAATATTTTCGGAAAAGACTGTTTGTTGAATCAATTTACAAATAGTTACTGTTGCTTTATCAAGCTCTTCAACTTTTAAAAATCCTGATTCTTTCGTTTGATTTGATAGGTTGTATCTGAATCGTAAAATGTAGGCGATGACTCGCTGGAGGGTTGACCATGAGGAAAACTTTACAAGAAAATCAGGTTCTTGGGTGGTTACCATTATTGGTAGTGGTTCGGCTTTGAGTTGCGGTAATTGCTCCTTTTCGAGAGGAATAAAGCGAGGAATAGGCCATGACTCCTGCTCCAAAGATAACCAATCGGGACCGTTCCACCATAAACGGTTGTCTTTCATTGATGAGGGAAGAGTTCCTCTACTGGCAATGTCAGCAGGATTACAGTGTGTTGAGACATGTTTCCAAATATGAGTAGGAGTGAGCTCTTGTATTTCTGTGACTCGATTTGCGACATAAACCTTTAGGCGAAAGGGTACAGTTTTTATCCATGAAAGAACTACAGATGAGTCACACCAAGCATGTACTTCATTCACTAGGTAATTTTGCGAAAGTATGGACTTGGAATAGTTCAAGAGTTTAGACAAAAGGTGGGCTCCGCAGAGCTCAAGTCTGGGAATGGATATTTTCTTAAGAGGAGCGACTCGCCCTTTAGCAATTAGGAGATGTATGTTTATCTCTCCAGAAGAGCTTACACAGCGCAAATAGACACAGGCTCCATAACCTGTTTCCGATCCATCACAAAATCCGTGTAAACTTATATGAACAGCATCAGCTAAGGAAACGTACCGAGGTAAGCTAAGTTCACTTAAGAAAAGGAGTTGTTGTAGGAACTTTGACCATTTTTCATTGAGATCTGGGGGTATAGGGGCATCCCATGACAAACCAAGAACCCACAAAACTTGGATCAATGCTTTCACCCAAAGGGTGACAGGAGTTAACCATCCATTTGGGTCAAAGATTTTGCTTACGGTTCCGAGAATACCTCGTTTGGTGGGTGGAGTGTCTGGTATGTTTAGTTGGTAAGAGAAGCTGTCTGAGGTTGGGGACCATTTTATGCCTAAAACTTTGAAATAAGGTTGATCAGAGGAGTTAAAGTACATGGGTGTCTCTTTATAAGAATCTGGCAGAGTTTCCATGAGTTGAGAGCTGTTACTAGTCCATTTCCTAAGATCGAAACATCCTTTGGAAAGAAGTTGTTCCACCTCATCTTTCAATAGCAACGCTTGATCTGTGTTATTGGCACCTAAGATTAAATCGTCTACATACACTTGTTTCTTTAGAGCTTCAGCTGCTAGCGGAAAGTTTGTGCCTTCATCATTGATGAGTTGGTGTAAAGTTCTTATGGCTAAGTATGGAGAGCAGTTGAAACCAAATACAACCGTAGTTAATCGATAGACTGAGAGAGGCATATCTTTCTTTTCCCTCCAGAACAACAGTTGATAGTTCCTGTCATCTGGATGGATCATGATTTGACGAAACATTTGTTTTATATCGCATGAGAAAACAATCGGTGAAAACCTAAATTTCATCAGAACATCATTCAGATCATTATGTAGTTTAGGCCCTGTATAGAGAATGTCATTAAGACAGACACCTGAGGAGCTACGAGCACTGGCATCGTAAACAACTCGAAGTTTTGTTGATGAGGATTCTGCTTTGACTACTGCATGGTGAGGCAAATAAAATTGTTTATGATCATTTTTAGGAGGAGGGTCAACTGGTTCCATGTGTCCAGATAACAATAGGTCATGTATGGCTTTACTGTACTCAGCTTTTACTTCAGGCTGACTTTCTAATTTCCGTTCAAGCGATAAAAATCTATTGCGAGCACAAGTTGATGAGTCACCAAGAGGTGGGTGATTGTCTTTAATAGGAAGCCTAACAACATATCGACCTTCAGAAGTTCTAGAGACAGTGCTTAAAAAATGATTCTCACAAATTTCTTGTTCAGATGTTACATGGAGTTTGTGTGGGGGTTCCTCTAGGGTCCAAAATTTCTGTAGAGAATTATGCAGGTCAATATCCTGTGTGCTCAGAAGAGAAACATTGCCATTGTCATGAGAGGCTGTTTTATTGGAATTGACAGCAGAAAGGGTTGGGGCAGAGCCTATGATAAGATATCCAAATACAGAATTCATAGCAGCAGGAAGGTTCTTATTGATGATAATGCGTTCTCCAGTAACTACTTTGGTGAACAGGTCAGCACCGATAAGCATATCTATCTTACTGGGAATATGAAATGTTGGGTCAGCAAGGACGACATGTTTGAAGTAGTCTTTAACATTTACAGGGACTGCAGTGTGGGGTAAGTTCGATGTGATTCGATCCAATATTACAACTGGATGTTTAGTCGCAATAACGTCTCCACTAAGTGATGAGATGTCAACATTCGACAGTCCTTTAGATCTTACTTCTACTGAGGATAGGCCATCTAGCTTGGAGTTACAAAGAAAGTTTCGTTTTACCTTAAGTAGACTAGCAACATTTTCGGTTATGCAACTTACCATAGATGCAGAGTCAATAACGGCTCGGGCTACTACTGTGTTACCGCTATCAGACTTCAAGTGTACTAAAGCAGTAGCTAACAATATAGTGGTGCTGGAGTTTGAGGAAACAGCTACAAAGGGAGGCTCAGAGTGATCAGAAACTGACAATGAAGCTTTGTTTATTTCGTTGTGGTTTGGAGAATTACTTGTGGACTTAAGGTCAGACCTATCATTACTAGGCCTCCTAGTTTGATGTAAGAGAGAGTGATGTTTTAGCTTGCAGTCAAAACATGTTTTATTTGACTTACAATCCTTAACAGAGTGAGATGTTCCTAAGCAGTTCAAACAAAGATGGTTTTTCTTCACAAAATTGTACCTTTCTTGAACAGACAAATCTTTAAATTCTGAACAGCGATAAATTTTGTGATCCGTTTTACTACAAAATACGCATGTGGCTTTCACATCACGAGAAGCGAGTAGGCTGGTGCGGTTTAGGCTTAATGGGGGCTTATGTAGGCCTATCTGAGTGGGGTGAGGGCTAGGCCTCTTACTATGTTGAGGGTAACCTACATTGCTTGGGGTGGTTTTATGAGAGTTAGAGAAGTTAGCGGCTTTGAGACAGGAGCATTAATTTTCTAAGAATGTCATTATTTCTTCTACAGTGGGTAAGTTTTGAGAGTTTATGCGAGAGCTTTCAAATTTTTTGCGAATATCTGCATGTAGCTTTCTTAATAACATGGCTGAGAGTAAGATATTTTCTTTAGCTATGTCATGATTTAATGCAATAAGGGCTTGAGCATTTTCATTATACAAAGATATGAATGAGCGAATGTTCTTGAGAGAGATGTCGGTTAGGTTAGGTAAGTCTATTATGTTGTTGAGATGTAGGCTAATAATTTTCCTACTGTTTTGATAACGTTTCTGGAGAAGATCCCATGCTACATCATAATTTTCAGCGGTGATAGGCAGGTTTTTTACTAGATTAAAAGGTTCTGCCTGAAGGGTAGAAAGCAGATATTGAAATCGCTCGACTTTGGAAATGTTTTCATTTTCGTGTACCGATACTTGGAATAGGCTGACATAGGACAACCATTGTTCTGGTGAACCATTGAATGTTTTGAGAGATAGAGGAGGGAGCTTTAGTGAGTGGCTATCTGTGTTAGAAGAAGAGGTGCTAGGCCTATGAGATAGGCTACTCGTTTGTGGGCGGTCAGTAGATTGGGTGCTATCTGTGTTCAAGTCAGTGTTTGGGACAGGCCTAGGACTAGGTAATTTTGGATCTTGAGACAAACCTAAGTGTTTCTTAACAAGGGTTTGGATCCCTACATACAGGTCAGAGATAGAATCTTGCAGTTGAGAGAGAGTATCTTCATCATAATCATCGGGTAGATCCTCACTACTAAATAATTTTTCGAGAGAAGTTTCAAATTCTAGGTACTTTTTGTGGGTTTCAGTGTTAAGCAATTCCAACTTATTAATCTGTTCTGGGAACAAGTTACTACCTTCAGATACTGTATCTAAGGCCTCAATGTTGGTTTTAATCTTAGATAGACGATTTGAGATGGTACTAAACTGTCTTGAAATAGTAACAAACTTCATTCTGTACGGTATAATTGTTGAGGGACTTGGTTATAAAACGAAAAGGCTAAGTTATAATACCCTACTTTGGTAAAGTGATTCAAATTGGAGAAGGTGTAAGACAAAATAAACAGTATTTATTACTTACGATTATATTTTAAGTTGCAAATCTTTAATTTGTTTGAGCTAGTAAAGTTTTGAGGTTACTTTACTTTGTTTACGTGAGTTTCGGTAGTTTTCGTCTGCAATACGAAATTGACTTAACAGATGGCATTGTTACAATAGCGCTTAGTGGTGGATTTGAGAACTACAAAATATTTTGTTTTCATTTAAAATAACAAATTCACAAAATTAATAAAGTCTGAGTAAAATTGAAGTATATAAATGTTTATTCGATATTCCAAAGTTCTTGTCTTCTGACTTCTTGTTTTGAATGATGATGTTAAGAATGGATACTGTTTTACCTCTGAGTGCGTAGACTGTAAAATCCAAAAGAGCTTTCAATCAATCATCCGGCGCAGGGGGAACATATTGAGTATTCAATAGACATTTTGATTACAACAAACTTTATTATAGATGACAAAAATTGTTTAAAAGAGAGAGATTTGGGATCTTCCTATTCTTCTAGGCTTCATCTAACTTGCCACTTTTAATAATCCATTGTTGGACACATGCAAAATTTGAATTTAACAACAACAAAAAAAGAACAAAATCAATGCCATCTGTTTTTGGTACAAACAAAAAAAATACTATATAAAATTAACTCAACAGGAATCAATAAATTTCTAAATTCTTAACAGATAATTAGTTGTACCTTTGCATACTTTAATAATTGACATTTGGCCAATATAGGAAACAATATATCAACAATCAACGACTCAAGCCTGGAAACTTAACAATAAGCATTGGTGCCTGACAGCGAGTCGAGTTCGACTCGACTCGTAACTCGAGTTGAGTGGGTGGACGAATCAAATTGACTTGAGACATCAAACGACTCGACACATCACTAACCAAGGCCAATGGGGGGGGGGGGTCAGGGGGTCAAACACTCCCCAAAAATGTTGAAATTAATTATGTTTAAATTAAGGTTAGAAAGTTATTTTTTTTCACTTCCTGTAACCGCAGAGTCCAAACCCCCCCAAAATATTTTTCTGGCTACGGCTTTGAACACGACTATTTATTTACAGCGTATTTGCGGGATATTTCGTTTTGGTAATTGAAGACGACTCTGGACACTGTTGGTCATTGGCAAGTTCTCTCTTACCAATCGATATTTAATTCGTCGGTAATGGATACTGATCAAGACAGATTTAATAAAGGATGTACTATTATTTGTTAACTGACTTAATGCTATGACACAAGAATTTATCGAAAGAAAATGTTCGTTATCGCGTCGGGTATTGCACAGTACTCTGATCGTATACAACGATCTCGATCTTATAATGAGTCGCAGTTAGTTACAGCAACCGAAATATATCGCTTGATGCACACCACTACATAATCCCATTGTATTTAGGCGTTGTCCTAACCGCAATCGCAACCGTATCATTTCAAAGCGACGTTTTTGCCCTGCGATGTCTTGCAGTCACGATTGTAATTTAGTCGGCAGTGACTTGTTTTCTTTGGATCAATTTCCAAACTTCAAAATTTTATCCTTCTTTAAAATTTACCCCAAAATATGCAGTCTATCCGAAAGAGTCGGATATCTAGTCAGTCTTACCGGATTGTTATAAAACCCTCGGATCGAATTCGGATATCCGCGTACCTCTACTCCTACCGGCTACACTATAAACTGCTTAGCTGATAGTTGACGAGCGGATAGACAGCAGACGCCATCGATGAAGTTTGGCGACCTGCGCGGCGGCTATTGCGCAATAACAACATTTAGACTTCAGACGAAATACTTGTTCCATAGTCGTACACCTGAGTGTTCTTTAAGGTCCAGAACACTTTCAAACAAAATTATTGTACCATCACTTTAAACTTCCGTATTAAGCTCAGCTCGATACGAAAATCGTAAAAAGTATAACAAATCCTCAATAATTATAAACCAACGATTGGAAATTTTTAAACCCACGGAAATCTGACGAGAAATTACTTATCAAACGAGCAACTCTGCATATCATTGGTGGTACGATCAAAACAAAATGATCGTATATACCAAATATATAACCGTTGGTTGGCAACACAATATTGCCGATTCAGTTTCTTGTCACTAATCCAGGGTAAAGAATAACAGTTTCAGATACGTTTTAGAAACGTATAACGTGTAACTAGTATCTTTCACATGTTAAAATAAATTTGGTTTATAGTCGTCTGGTTAAAATTGAAACCAAGAGGTGAGGTTTTACACCAGTTAATTATTCCCAGAAATGTAAAAACTATAATAATAATAATTATTATTATAATTATAATTTACTTAATATTCAATATGTCTCTGACGATAATATTAGAATTAATGGAACGGGACTGCAAATTTACCTGTTACAATGCTTGAAAAATGACTGAACTGGCCAGTTCCAGTCATCTATACTGTAGCTGTTATTCAAAACGTATTCTTTTTAGAACCGTCTTTAAATATCCGTGATACTTATGTTCCACTGTTATCTGCTCCTTCCCGTTGCGTTGGTTCTGCTTATGGTCTTCAGACTTGACGCTCATAATTTTGTGATGATGTGAGAAAAGAACCATCGGCGATGACAAAAACGAAATTGTTGCCAACTTACTTACGCAATTTGAGCGTAGCGCAAATTTTTTTCAAAATTTCTAAAATTCCAGGTCCTCCGAAAAATTCATGTATAATTCACGGATTTTTTCCGGTAAGCAAAATTCACATATAATTCCAGGTTTTCCAGTCAGGTGGACACCCTGTTGCAATTACCTTAGGCTTATGAGAAAACTTAAATCTGCTCATTACGCAGTGCCGTAAATATCCGAATCCAGTATTATCAAATCCGATTAAACCTAAAAGCAAACTTAGTGTGAAGGCCTAAAAATCATAAATCTTATTTTTTTATTTGCCAGACCAATAAATTGCAAAAATTTTAAAAGAACTAGAGGTGTGTGGATAGTGAATTTTTTGTCGGATCGGATAGCTTATGTTCGGATCGGTTTCGGATCGGATAACTACAGGTTCGGATCGGATAACTACAGGTTCGGATCGGATAATACCGGATTCGGATATTTACGGCGCGGCGTAGTGAGCAGATTTAAGTTTTCTCATAAGCCTAAGGTAATTACAAGGAACTAACATATCCTAATGTGTAAGGTAAGGTTTGCCTTGATATGCTTCAGTTGTTGATTGTTGTAATAATATCACAACAATATATTACATTGTTTCCAATAAAGGCCAAATGTCAATTATTAAAGTATGCAAAGGTACAACTAATTAGAAGAATTTAGAAATTTATTGATTCCCCTAAAGCATAGGTAGTATTTAATTGAATAAGCTTATTAGGCCTAAATCAATTTCAGGATTTGCAACTTAAAAATTCCTTTTTCAATGCAACCTAAATTTGTTCACTATTTGGCCTCTGTTTTCTAAATGGGGAGAATTAATCGTAATTAGTTATTTTAATTTCCCTGAAATAAGGTTCGTATTGACAAGTGTTTATAAAACCTGTTTTATTTCTTAATAATTTTTCATTCAAAGATTGGTTCCTAAAATTTAGCTAAATCATTATTTACATTTTAAATCAGAACTATAAACAAACAAAAAATCATATGGTCTGGGAGAATGACATTTATAACAGCAATGTCCAGTGGAAATCCAAAGACCTTTGAAAAGTTCTCCACACACTCCCCACCTTTGTAAATTGAGAGAATATGAAACAATTTACAAACACATAACTATTCAAATTCAAACACCGTATCAAAACATTTGAATAGTCAAAATATTTACAAAAAATTGTTTACAAATCTAGAATTTTCCTTAATTTCACTTTTCGGCCACTTTGGGTTTTTATGTAGTCTTTTGGATTCCGAGGTGACGAAGTGATTTCTTCTCGTTTCTCAGTTATGGGTTCATCAATATCACTTTGTGCATTTGGTTGTGACGTTTCTTGATTTTCGTTATGGTTGTCTTCAGAATTAATTTCTAAAGGATATAACCTTTAAATTGGTCTTAAAATCTCACCTTTCGAGGTTCTTAACCTGACAAGACGGACAACTCCATCACGTCCGGGAATCAATTCAGTAACTCGTGCCATCATCCATTCCAATCTCCTCTTATCACTTCCTACTAAAACTACATCACCAACTGATAAACGATTGTGTTGTCGCTTCTTTGTGGCACGCAAAAATCCCAAATATTCGTTGTGGAATCGTATTTGAAGTCCATTTCGTAGTTTTTGTAAAAAACGTAATCTTTTTTGAAGACTTTTAGTCTCCAGCTCATCAAAGTCAGTCATTTCTGAGCTCGGGAGACTTGAAAGAAACTGTGAAGGGCTGAGTGGTGTAAATTCACTCGGGTCGTCACTGATGTAAGTCAAAGGACGGTTGTTCATGAGACATTCACACTCACATGCTAATGTCATCAGTTCTTCGTAACATACTGACGCTCGTCCTAAATTCTTCTTCAGAAGGTCCTTTAGCATACGTATTAACCGCTCCCAATATCCTCCCCACCAAGGGGCAGTTGGAGCATTGAATTTCCATTTAATTCTTTGAACACTACATTCTTCTTCAATTTTGCACCAATCTAAATCATTGAAAGCGTTGTCAAGACCAACGAAATTCGTTCCATTATCGGAATGTATCATCTTCGGTCTTCCCCTTCTTGATATGAATCTTCTGAGAGCTTGTATAAGGGCAGATGTACTTTGAGAAGTCACCAACTCTAGGTGCACCGCTCTGTACACGGCACAGGTAAATATAATAATCCAACATTTTTCACCAGTGTTCAAGAAGAGTGGGCCCATTAAGTCTATTCCAGTAGTTTGGAAAACTGGACAGCTCTGTGTTCGCTCACGAGGTAATGGTGGTGTTTGAACATCCAAAGATTTAACTTTAAGTTTTTTACAGGCCATACAGTGGTGCACAACTGTCTTCACTCTCCTTCTGCATTGTGAAATCCAAAACCTTTCTCTCAATACCAAAATCAAAGTCAAAACTCCCGCATGATTATTTTTTAAATGTTCATGTTCTATCAACCTGTCGATCACGAGATGAGATGATGGGATAAAAATAGGACTTACAAAATTTGAAGAGTCTTCTCCTTCCATTAATCGTGTCTTAAGACGAACAAGACCACAATCGTCTGTAAAACAGTTTAGAGAGTTCAAGGTCTTCTTTCCTTTTTCAGTGCAAAAGAAATCTTTCTGAATAGAACGTATTAAAACTACTTCGGCATTTATATACTTTGCACTTGTTAGAGTACGTTTTAACACCATATCTTCAGTGAGACCGCAATACTTAGTGAATTTAGGAGCCATTATACAGATAAAATCTAGAACTCTAGCTACAATTCTAACTATCTTGGGATAGCTTCCAACGTCCTGCGCCAGAAATGACAAAGAGAATAAGTTGTCTTCTGTAGATACAGCAACCAAATTTCTAGTTTTCTTTAGCTCTCTGTTGACTTCGTTTAGATCAGGGTTGTTTTCAGACATTGGCCATTCATATTCTGGTAATAATAACCATGATGGTCCCTCCCACCATCTTGATTTAATTAGTTGTGCTGGCAAACAACCTCTTGAAAGGAGATCCGCTGGGTTTTCAGAACCGGGAATATGTCTCCACTGTTGGGGTGAACTGACTGAAACAATTTCTTTAACCCTATTCTGAACGAATACTGACCACTGTTGATGTTTATAGATCCATGTCAGAACAACAGTGGAGTCCGTCCAAAATGTTACATCGCTTATATTCTGTTCTAATCCTTGAATACCGAGTGTATATAGTCTAGTTCCTATTAGGGCAGCCATTAGTTCTAGCCTAGGAAGTGTGAGAACTTTCGTTGGGGCTAATCTTGATTTGGCAAGTAACAAGCTGAGTTTAACACCCTCCTCTGTTTCAGTACGAATGAAAATGCAACACGCATAAGCGCTCTGGCTAGCGTCACAAAATACGTGCAGTGAACTAGTTTGATTCACAAAACATCTTCGAGGAATCTTTAATTCATTCAATAAATTAATTTGTGCCAGCCATTTCTTGAAATCCTTCACTATGTCCTCCGGAAGGGGTTCATCCCACTCTTTACTTTTGTCCCAGGACTTTTGTAAGAGTATCTTCAATGTGATGCTAACTGCCATAGAGAATCCAATGGGATCATATATCCTCTGCACCGTGGAGAGTAGAGTCCGGCGAGTAAATGCAGTCAGTTCTCCATCTAACAACTTTAAACTACTACTTAAGGTGTCTAGTCCACAATTCCACCTAAGTCCAAGAACATTTTCTTCAGCCTCAGGGTCTCTTATATTCGATACCCAACCCCTTAAATTGAAACATGCTGCACTTAGAAGTTGTTGACTTTCTGACACAAACTTATCCAGTTCATTTACACTATCAACCGAAGTGACACAGTTATCTACACACAATGACTGTGCCAGCTTTTCAGATGTCGCTTTTAAGTGTTCAGGGGCTTTTCGAATGTGATGAGATAAAACTGCACCGAGCAAAAAAGGGCTTGATGTAACGCCAAACACAACTCTACGGTGGCGAAATGTAATAATTTTGTTATTTTCCCACCATAAAAATCTCAACCAGTCCCTATCATCAGGACAAACTGAGATCTGGAGAAATGCTTTTTCAATATCTGCTATTACACCAATTGCATTCTGTCGGAATTTAGTCAAAACAAGTGGTATTAGTTCAATTAAATTAGGCCCCTTTTCCATGGAATTGTTCAAACTATGTCCGTTAGAATCAACGGCTGATGCATCGAATACTGGACGTACTTTAGTAGTACTATTTTCTTTAAAAACGGCTCGATGGGGAAGGTAATGCACATCAACTTTATTTAACTCATCATCAGGAACTTTCTCTATTATTTCAAGACTAAGCCAGGAATCAAATACAGAATTATAATCATCGTACTTACCCATAAGCTTCAGTTTTTTGGTTGTCGAATGAAGTCTCTTTTCAGCGATGAATTTATTGTCCTCTATAATAGGCTGTCCTTCACTCCAAGGCAGTTTCACAATATATCTCCCAGAATCATCTCGTTGAACAGTATTTTCAAAAAATTCGGCAACTTGACTGTCCTTTTCACTCTGATGTTTTTTCACACCAGGATTTTTATTCCTAAAAGTTCAAGTTCCCAAAAGTGAGAGAGATCAACTTGATTCGTAAGAGTCAGTAACATAGAAGATGTCAAATTCACTTTACTGTCTGAATCAGATTCGCCAACTAATGTCCATCCAAGTTTCGTCTTTACAGCAGCCAATTCATTGCTTATTTTTACATATTCAGATGTAATCAACTTAGGCCAACTGTCAGCTCCTAGAAGAATCTGAATATCAGAGACTTGTTCTGGGGATTCACTAAAATCTGTTAAAATCACCCCTTTTGTCTTCAATAATTCATATATTTTCATATCTGTTACCTTAGGTATGAACCCACAAATACGAGTTGTGTCCAATACTTTGAACTCTTCTTCGAATCCATCAGATGAGGACTTAAGTTTAACAGAGTAGATTCCATGGGATCTTAAACTCGTTTTTTGTCCCCCAAAAAGCTCTTGACTCATCACGGTTTTACCTAGTCTTTTCAATTTTAAATCAGTTGTACACGATTTCAAAATATAACTTTTTTGATTTCCAGAGTCAATAAGCGCGCGTACTGAGTGTTCCTGGTTTCCCACGACAAGTTTCACAACAAGAGTGCTTAAGTAAACCACAGGCGCCTTACTTATGCTTGAAAGCAAAGTCTGGCTTGGATTATCTTCAGTAGTAGGTTTCTTTTCTACGGACATTTCAGTGGTATTAAAGGAACGAGTGTTTTTATTATGTGGTTCTTCGCACATAATCGGATAATGCTTTCGTAAACATACTGCGCATTTTATTAAAGCCTTACAGGAGTTGCTCATATGTCGGAATTTTAAGCATTTAAAACACGCTCCTTTTTTCTTCAAAATTTCTTTCCTTTGTTGGAGTGTCATATCCAGAGCTTTCACACAGTCTTGTGATCTATGATTTTTTTCGCAAAATACACATGCAAGGGGATCTGAAACATGCGTCGTCGTCGTCGTAAGAGCTGCTGCTGAAGGCTGTTTATCGAAAGGTCTTCGTTTTTTATTTTGCTCACAACCTTTATTTGTTTTGTTAGTAGATCTATCAGAATCTTGGTAGGAGTTTGGTTGGTACTTCACATTCTGTTTGTAACTGGAGACACCAAACCCTTCCAATGCCAACGATACCTTCTGCTCTCCCTCAACTTCGTTCTTCAGAAAAGTTAATAGATTTTCTAAAACTTCTTTTGATGAGTTTTCGTGACTGTTCAAATTGTGATTCGTCGTTCGTTGCCAAAGTTTCAGAATATCTTCCGGTAGACTAGATGTCACCATTGGGAACAGCAGGGAGGCACAGTGTTCGGATGTTACACCAAGTGTGTTAAGATTTCTTAAGTGAGACTGTATCTTGTCATACAAAACAGACAAAGGTGGCTTCACTGTACTCGTGACGTTGTGAATTGTCAAAGACAACATCTGCCTCATGTAATATTCTTTTAGTAGGTCGTCCCTTCCAAATCGGCTTTTCAATGCTTGAACGACTTCCTCATACATTTCAGGCGTTGCAGGATAGCTTTCGACTAATTCACGAGCAGGTGATCCAATCGAAGTTGCCATTATGAGATACTGGATCTTATCGGCTGGGTCGATATTCTGGTCTTCATGGATTTTCTTGAATTGAGACCAAAACGGAAGCCACTCGCCAAGATCCCCGTTAAATTCTTTTAATTTCAAGTAAGGGAGCTTGTATGGGCGACTCGCCTTACATGACCCTGATCCGGAACAAGCGCTTCTTTCAGTAGATTCAGTTCTTGCCTCTTGATTCATTTTCTCATTATTTCTTATTCGATCTACTTTCTCGCAAGTAGTGTGATACTGTATTGAATATTCGCTCTGTCCTTGAAGCTCTTCATCAATTTCTTCATCTCTCGTCTCTTCATCTTCTAGCAATTTATCATATATAGATGAATTCAATTCATTGAGGGACGAAAAATGTGTATTTAGGACTTCAAGTTGTGCAGATACTTGAATCAGATCGACTGTTTCTTCTTTTAAATGATCTTCTACTTTTTTCACTACCAAAGTAAAGGCTCTTCTTATAGCAGTTCTAGATCTCTTCAGTTTTGATATTTCTGACATATTCAGATCCTTGAGTTAATTCAAAACAAAATTCAAAACAATCTTTTAAAATTTAACAAAACAGGGTCGGTAAAACTTGTCATCAAATGTCCTGCAGTAGGTCGCCACATTTTCTAAATGGGGAGAATTAATCGTAATTAGTTATTTTAATTTCCCTGAAATAAGGTTCGTATTGACAAGTGTTTATAAAACCTGTTTTATTTCTTAATAATTTTTCATTCAAAGATTGGTTCCTAAAATTTAGCCAAATCATTATTTACATTTTAAATCAGAACTATAAACAAACAAAAAATCATATGGTCTGGGAGAATGACATTTATAACAGCAATGTCCAGTGGAAATCCAAAGACCTTTGAAAAGTTCTCCACACTCTGTATTTGTTGTTCTTTTCCTTATTTGATCAGTGACTACGCCTGTGATTAGACAAAAGAATTAAATATAAAACTTGATTCACCAATCACTTCATATTTTAAGAAAGCTTTATATTTTTATTTATGCATTAATGTCTGACAACCAAGATTTTGATTCACTACAATAATACTATAAAAACAAAATAATAAGTCTGAGCAGTAAAACTTAACCTAAATTTCAAGATAAGTTTCAAATGTTGTAGGTTTCAGTATTAAAGCTTGGGCATTTAATTAAATCAAAGGTCTATATGTTTTAGATAACAAACAACAAGCAAACTCAGTAATTATTTTCATAGGCGTAGGTTGTCAACTCAGCATTGTACTGTTATCTTACAATTGTCCATTTTAATCACGTATAGAAAGTACGGCCGGCCGGCTTTTGACTCGGCTCAATTCGACAAAGATTAATATTCCAGCAAAATAAAAACTTATTTTCGATCGTTCAACTTTCAATTTCTAGGTGGGTAGTTGCTTAATTGAAAAATAAAGTAATCTGTCAATAGAAAGAAAGACGTTCTTGAGTTAATTCAGTTTTCAAGCAGAAGGCAGACGACGACATTCAAAATCAAAAACGAAATGAGAAGAAAAGACAAACAATGAAATGAACAGGTAAGCCAACTCTTTGGCAGCCCAAAATTATTGTAGGCTTTTTATTTTAAAGTATCAACTGGCCGCTTAAGATATTTACGGCCTGAAATAGTCGTACGAAACATCAACACGAATATTTATTTATGGGGTATTTACGGGATATTTCGTTTTGGCAATTGAAGACGACTGTTCCAAGGACATTGTCGACACTGTCGGATGTCGGACAATGGCGAACTCTGGTTTGGTTGCGGGTTGCGATTCTCTCTCATACCAATCGATGATGTTTAGTCGGTAACGGATACTGATCGAGACAGAACTAATAAAATATGTATTATTATTTGTTAACTGATTTAATCCTACGATACTAGAATTTATCTTAAGAAAATGTTTGTTATCGTGTCTTGTATTGCGCAATACTCTGATCGTATTCAACGATCTCGATCTAACCACGAGTCGCAATATCGGCAACCGAAATACATCGATTGATGCATACCACTACATAATCGGATCGTGTTGAGGCATTGTTCTAGCCGCTATCGCAACCGTCGCATTTCAAAGCGTCGTTTTTGCTCCGCGATGTTTTCTGTCACTAATATACTTTCGTTGGCAGTGACTTCTTTTGTTTGGAAGACTTTCCAAACTTGAAAATTTGATCCTTCTTTAAAATTTCCCCAAAATGTGCAGTCTATCCGATAGAGTCGGATATCTAGTCAGTCTTACCGGATATTTATAAAACCCTCGGATCGGATTCGGATAGCCGATCCGATCTGAATCCGATCCGAGTTTTCGGATATCCACACACCTCTAAAAAGAACTGTTACAAAATTTGATTAAAAAACAAACAAACAATTCCATTTAATGTTATTTAAATTTTTCTACGTACACATAAATTAGCTTTGAGGCAAGAAATTAGAATAGAGAAATCCAAGTATGCTCAAAAAAATTATTGACTAATTTCAATGAGTTCGAGTTCAGTTGTTTCTACCATTGGCAAATTAATCATAGGCTACTTTGTTTTTAAATTAATTATCACAAGAAGGTTACTCCTATTAGTTGAATTGGTCTTGGTTACTAATGTCAAATTATTCATAGGCTGACTTACGTTTGTTTGTATATTAATATTTCAAAATTCAAATATTCAATGTTTACATCAATCAAAATTAAATATTTACCAATATTTAATTTAGTAACTTATACCTCTAAACATGATGTAAAAAACATCACTTTGGCATACTAGTGATCGGATACTAGCATCGGCCACTTATGCTTTCGCTTGAGGCTGATTTGAATTTGACCGGCAATGACAGATGATTTCTCAAATAATGAGATTTATTAAGATTAGTTTCTCCGAACAAACCGAGCAAATTAATCGCTCACCACGTGAAGCCATCACTTTACACAACAGGCGATCATAAAAATGTTTTCCAAGTCAAATATTTATCACCGTAAACTGATAAGCCCGAGCGTAAGGACAGAACCATTACAAAAAAAAACAACGTTGAGGTTAGATCGTTCTTTGGGTTAGATAGATCGTGAGCTGACAGCGTGACAGCTGACAGAAGCCGGCAGACGATGCGCAATAGTACTTCGCGCATCGGCGCATTCAAGTTCGCATTCTGACAATGGTTAATATGATCGCATATTGATATTAGTTTTCAAACAATCGAATGGGACTCGGATACTCCTATAACATTGTGTCGCGTTGGTAATTCGTTTATTCTGTGGAATACTGAGTTTCTCACGATCGATGCACCGACTAACGACTTGGCTGTTTTCGTTTTAAAATGTATGACGTTTTATAGCATTATGATTTGCAGAAAAGAGAATTTTTCTGCAGAAAATAATGTTGTCGACTTAATACGGTAACTTTTTCTGCAAAAAATAATTTTATTGACTTATTACTTTAGGATTTTCTGCAGCCACTAATAAAAAAACAACCAGTCGGTCAGGCTGAACTTTCTGCAGGCCTTGTCTTCTTTCTGCGACAATGTCGCACTGTCGCCCGTAGTTCTGCTATGAGGCCGCCGTTTACCCGGCGATCGACAGATTCTTTATCACGATTTATTTTCAACTGTTTCTTTTTAACAAGCACATATTGTGGACTTGGGGAGTCAAATAATGAATTTCATTGTAGGGGTGGGCGAGTAGTGGATTTTGAAGTCGAGTCGAGTATTGAGCCAAATACTCGAGTATCGAGTCGAGTAGTTGTTTGTAAAAAGTAATGAAATCTTAATTTTTTTTAAAATATTTAGGTCTTTGAATTACAGTTAATTAAAATCTTTCTTCAATTTTACTTATAAAATTGGTCTACTTATAAAACTCTGATATTCTAACACCCCTACATTGCATAAACCCTACTTTTAAATGGTTAAGTTGACTAAGCTAAATCACTCAAAACAACAAATCACTTAATGTAACATGATCACAAAATAAATTTATGTACAATACGCATGGTTGTAAAATTTAAGCAGCAATAAGATTTAATTATTAGCCTATTATTTTAACAATCAAAAACAGGTTTATATTTTCCCTAAAATAATTGTTGGCCCTAATTAAAACCTTAGCCAAGAAATTGTGGAAGAAAGAATTGAAAACATCAGGGAGGAGAGCTATGCCCAGTTATCTGTTTACTTCTCTAAACCCAACCCCGCCCCCTTGCCTGACTGCTGATATATTGTTTTTTGACATCCAATCATTTGAGCACGAGTGACACAGCTGCGACCAGATAAGAATAAGATATCCCCCCATACAAAAATTACAAAACCATAACTAATTGTTTATAAAGTCCACAAGTTTCTTTTAATTTTTATAAATCAAATGAAACAAAAATGAAGGCTGTGTATCATTCAAGAGATAAAATATGAATACAAATTTGAAGTTGTTAAGTGTAAGGTCAGAGCTAAATATAGCTATAAGTTTTCAATTTTCGACTTCTGAGGCATCTCTCAGAATCTGGTATTTCTAGATAACTGTCAAAATCCATTCTTCTATGAGTTAAAATCTTGTCCATTCTTTCATATCAATATTGTCGAGGTTATATGAAAAACTCGTGGACGGCTGCGAAAAACGATAGCGCATATCTGTCGTTCGCGGATAAACGGCAGATGTAGCTTTTCGAAATTCGCGATTCATGAAACTAGTGATCGGCCATAAAAAACGGTCGCGCGTATTTGCCGGCCACAAATGAATAGAAAATGCTGCTTATTGTGAAACTAGCGAGCGGCCGTGATAAACAATCTGCCGATTGCGGATAAACGGCAGACGTTGCTTTGCTTAACTCACGATCGGCTGTAAAATTTGATCGCACAAATGTAAATCGCCCATAAATTCGGCCGCCGCGTAAATGGCGGGAGTAACTAACTACTCGACTCGACCGAGTCGAGTAGTTGGAACTACTCGACTCGACCTCGAGTAGTAGCAACTACTCGAGTAATTACTCGACTGTCGAGTACTCGCCCACCCCTATTTCATTGTAAAATTTATTATTATTCTAAATAAATTATTTTTGAGCCAGTTTGATTAATTTTGTGTCAAATAATACAGAATATTGATGAACCTATCAGATCATTAACCTGTTTTGAAGATAAGCTTTCTAATTTTGAGCTGGTGTTCACTTCAGCTATATTAACATTAGTTTATTGTATCTTATAACATTAAAATCAAGCTTCATAATTCCTTGGTAATTTGGTGATTGTTAAAAAAATCTCGGTTCGAGTTCAAAAATCACTAATCGCACACCCCTAGTAATGTTGAGGTATAATGAACGAGACCTCAGGAGTGATATTTTCTGCAGGGAGAAGAGCTCGAGCGTGGCGTCCATGGAGTCCGCAGGCAGGTCCCAGTCGTAATACGCCTTCAGCTCATTTCTGATCTGCTGGAAGAGGGTCTTCGGTGTTAGGTTTGCCCACTCATTGCTGTCTGACGACAACAGGTGATTCATGCGACCCTTTCTCTTATTGCGTCTCTTGGAAGTTTTGCTCTGCAACTAACAATTCAATTCAGTGAGTACTTCTGCCATCAAAAACTTAATTTTAATTACAAAGTTTTGATATATTGCTGAATTTTTTAAATAGGTATTTTGATTATTTCCAGTTTTTAGAAAAAAATGTACGGGTTCTTAAGTAAAGCATGATTGTAACATCGCAGTAGATGGTGGATACAATCCACTATTAACTTGACTATCCAATAGCGATTTTACACTTAATTTATAAATGTTTGATAAATATTAAGTGGGTCAAATCATTATTGGCAACAGATATCTACATATATAGTAGATCCCCTCATAACCGACCTCGTTTTGACCAACGATCAGATTATCTGCCCTTGCTGATAAAATATTAAAGATCGTTTTAACCGACCCTGTTTTGAGAACAGTTCGGTTTAACCGCCTTTTTCTAGCAATTGCAACATTTCTGTTCCATATCTGGTGATGGGAAGATTATGTTCAACTATACATATTGTTTCAGGTAAAAATGTTTTGAATACAGCATTCATTAATTTATTAAAATGCACAGCAAATGCATTTCGGTGCACATAGTTCGATAAAGGTCTGTAACTTTTTGTTTTGATATCTGGAAACCATTCTCATTTTTTAGTAGTGTAAAAAATCAACATGCACCTTGTAGTATTACCAGACGCACAATAATTATCATACTTATATGATCATTTAGAGAGTGCTTTAGAGAGTGATATTGTTTCGAGTACAATCCAAATTTTCATCAGTTTTGATGATGTTTTGAAGGCTGTATTATACTTGGTTTTCACTTTATTTTAGGATACAGTATAGTCCCACAAATCCGGACTAATGTGGACCGAACAGTGTCCGGGTTTGTGAAATTTCCGATTTATCGGGAAATGAGTAAAAATGAGTAGTTTCTGTTATTTCTATAAGAAATCATTTATTTATTGCATGGTAAAAAATACAAAAACTAAATTATCAGTTACAAAAAAACTTAAAGAAAAACCAAAACTGCTTTATATGTGTCACACCATGCACTTTATTGCTCTGGCAGGCTTTCCGAGTTATCCAGAATTCCAGGTTATCGAATTCCGGGTTTGCGGGACTCTACTGTAATCTTTAATGTTTTAGTATTAAAATTGTTTTCTACAGTATTACAGGATTTTCTTGAATGCATGACATTTATCACGTTAAATTTGGTTAAATTATGCAAAATTTAAAATTTTTTTGGAAGGGTACAATAATTTTAGTAAAGTTACGATAATTTTCCTTGTTTGGTAGGATAAAAGGGATTTTTGAACCTGGTAACACTGCTTGTATGGGTGGGGGAAAGGGGGTCAACAACCCCCCGAAGGTCAAAGTTTTTGTCACTGAAGACTTGAGTCTCCAGTGACAGGCTATAAATCAACTGCCTGACTCCTGACTCGTAATGCAATGATTGTTTGTTTCTTAATTTTTACAATCAATACTGCATTACAAAATATATGTTAACACATTATGAAAATGTTATTAAAGGTGTTAACATAAGAACTTTTTTTACCCACATCTATTACATAGTTTATAAAAAAGGATTTGTTTTAACCGTGTTTTGGGGTTACTGTGACATTTTAAGAGTAGTTATTTTGGAAAATAGGCTGATAACTATAGGTTTTTTAAATCCATTAATGGCTTTATAGTGATATTAATACAACTTTAAATCAATAGAGCTTTTATTTTTAGGTGTTTACAGGATTATCCCTTTTTAACCGACCATTTAAATTACCCAACCTATGTCCGGTCCCATTTCGGTCAGTTGAAGCCTACTGAACTTATTTAATATGTTTGGTTTTTTATGTGATTATGACCCCTCATTAACTGATTTTAATAATTTTGGTGTCAATAGAAAGAATATGGAGTCAAATTTTGCAGAACAAAAAAAAATTATAAAGGTCTGGCATGAGAGAAGAGCAATTTTCTCCGTAAAATTAGATAAGAGACATAAGTGAAAGGAAATTTCTTCTTAAGATTTATCATTGAAAAATAAATTTCAAGTATAACAGATGTTTAGAGTAGTACAGGTCTATCAGCAAGATCAAGAGTTATAATTGGAATCATCAATCAAAGCAAACCTGCCACAGTAATCAAGGTATGAATTTGAAGGACTTAAATGAACAATTATTCATAACTAGAGATCGGTGACAGGATTTTCGGGCCCCTATGCAATTTAGAAACCCACCTTTTTTTTACTCATCTCGATTCTGGGCCCCATTTTTACTAATCTCACATGCGGACATTTGCCATCACTGATTAGTAAAAAACAAGTTTCACTTTTTTTTTTTTTTTTTTTTTTTTTCAAAACGGAAATTTCATTTGAATTTAAATTTCGTGAAGAAAGATTCACAACCTGATTATTTGCATCATTAATCTGTTCATCATTTTGAGAGTTATTACTAATTTCGACAGGTCTTAATTTTTCTAGCTTTGATTGTTGTCTGGATTTAATATCAACCGATTCTTTGTCAAACCTATTTTGGATGCTTTGAAAAATGTTCTGAAACTCAGAACCAATTAAAGTTGCCAATTCAGATTTTTTATTTTCAATACTGATTTTGAGGGTTCTCTTTTCCGTACGATGAAAGTTTATTCTTTCAATTACGAGAGATTTTGAAGCTGCAGACATTATTTTGCTGGCTTTAAAACTACTAAAAGGAGGTTTGATTCTGAAACTCTGCGGAATTAGATTTTCGAGTTTGCACTTAGTGAGAAAAGTTAAATGGTTGGTGTGCCTAGCCAACTTCAGGTGCATTTGTTCAAGTTCACTTAATTGATTACTTACTCCGGGTCCGTACCGAGAATCAATTCTTTGTTTGAAATTCATTGTTGGTGATGGTGATTTTATATTTTGATTAGGATTTTTGCGGACATTTGCCATCACTGATTAGTAAAAAACAAGTTTCACATTTTTTTTTTTTTTTTTTTTTTTACAAAACGGAAATTTCATTTGAATTTAAATTTCGTGAAGAAAGATTCACAACCTGATTATTTGCATCATTAATCTGTTCATCATTTTGAGAGTTATTACTAATTTCGACAGGTCTTAATTTTTCTAACTTTGATTGTTGTCTGGATTTAATATCAACCGATTCTTTGTCAAACCTATTTTGGATGCTTTGAAAAATGTTCTGAAACTCAGAACCAATTAAAGTTGCCAATTCAGATTTTTTATTTTCAATACTGATTTTGAGGGTTCTCTTTTCCGTACGATGAAAGTTTATTCTTTCAATTACGAGAGATTTTGAAGCTGCAGACATTATTTTGCTGGCTTTAAAACTACTAAAGGAGGTTTACTAATCAGTGATGGCAAATGTCCGCAAAAATCCTAATCAAAATATAAAATCACCATCACCAACAATGAATTTCAAACAAAAAAATCTCACATGGATCCGGGCCCCCTGTGAGTCCAGGCCCCTGTGCATTTGCCCCCCCCCCCCCCCCCCCCGTCGACGACCTGCCGGTTGCATGTCAGTTAGTACATTGGATGGGAGAAACTGTATGTACTTTTTTCTTCCCTTTTTATCAGAAAATTTTTATCTCTTAATCTTATTTAAGCAAGTAAACTTTATTTTTCCATATATATGTAAAATGGAACATATTTGAGTATGATATCCCCAATCTTCTCTAAGTAGTCCTGATTTCAATCAAATTCTATATTTTCACTCCATGCCAAAATTAACTGTGGCTTAATGTTTCTACATCAAATCTTTACTCTACGAAAAATAGCATGTGATAACAGCTACATATTATGCTAACTTTGTTTACATTTGGTTGTTATAACATCACCAAAACAGCAACTCATAAGGCTGTTAATTTTTTTGAAATTTTAAATTGAATTTTCTACATTTACTAATATAAATTTCAATGGGATTCTGCACATCTACAGGAAAATACAATTCTATCGGTGTACTTAGATTTTTGCTACGTTGCACACAGGCTGAGAAAAAAGGATTACAAAAACCTTATGGAAAAAATGCTTGTCTATTAATATAAACTACCCAGAATAAAGTAGTTAAGATTACCTCGTCAGCAGCTTGGACAGGGTGTGGCATCTGACAGGAGGACAGGAAGCAGTTGAGGAAGTGGCTGATGGCAGCCGAAAGGCACATCAGTTCTGTGCTCTGAAATTCAACAGTATTACTATTAGATTTCAAAAAGCTGCTCATTATTCAGCATAAAAACACATGTGAGATAATTCAGGCAACCCTTACTAATATTAGATAAAAGAAAATATCTCAGCTTATTTCAATTTCTACTCCATAGACAAATTAATAGAAGGATCAAGTAACCCGAGTATACCTGAGTCAATAATTCTGTTAGTAATTTTCACTAAACTTTGCTTATATTAGCCCTAAGTTGTGAATTACATATTATAATATATATATCTATATGTATATCTATATATGTGACTTTAAGCATGATAACTCGCGTAAAAATGGTCCGATCTTAATGAAATTTGGCATGGATGTGTAAAGTAATAATTATTTGGACGAGTTCGTAAACCAGCCCGATCGTACTACTGGAAGGGGGGGTAAAGGGGGGTAAACCCCCCAAAAATGGGTTTTTTGAGTTTTTAACATATAAAAATATAAATTATCAAATTTTTGTTAGCACCATTGAATTCAGCTTTAAAAAACAAACAATTTAGTATTTTGAATCACTGCTCTATGTCCACTGGTTACCGAGATATTGAAAGTGGTAAACACAGTACGTTGTCCCAATGTTAACCTTATGGGAAATAAGTAAAATTCTATATCTCGCTTATTTCTCAACATATCTTGATAAAACTTGGTACATAGCTCCTTCTAGTTCAGATTTACTGAATATTGAATTAAATCCACCCAGTTTTAATATACCTGTAGCAGCAAACCTGCATATTCATTCCCCATGTTATTCTTATGGAGCTTGCCAAAACATGTCAAATCTTGCTATGTTGGATTGAAATGTGTTGTTTTGAATTTGAAATTCGCTGAGTGTGCAGGTCTGCTGCAACGGGGGTATTTTTATTTTTCTTCGAAAAATAAAACGTTGATATTCTAATACCCTTACATTGCATAAACCCAAATTCTAAAGTGAATAACTATACTAAATCACTTAAAATAAAAAAATCACTTAATGTAACAAGATTGCAAAATAAATTTATGTAGAATATGCATAGTTGTAAAATTTCAACAGTTATAAGATTTAATTATTAGCTTACTATTTTAACCTCCAACAAGTTCATTTTTTCCCTAAACATATTTGTAATTAAAACCTTAGTAAAGAAATTGTGGAACAAAGAATTGATTAAAAACAAGATCAGGGAGGAGAGCTATGCCCAGATGTTTGTTTAATTCTAGACTAGGGTTCTCAATCCCGGGATTCGGGATCCCGGGATCCCGGTCGCTTTTGAATACCTGATTATCCCGGGATCAGAGTCTCTCAATCCCGGGATTGCAAAAGAATCATTGTTTCAGAATTTTTGCGTGATTTTAATGTTTTAACTATTACAAAAGTTGTCCTTTAAAACAAATAAACATAAAAATGTTTTAGGAAATTGATATTCCAATACTAATAATTAATAGCAACGTTTTTTTAATTTTTTTAACTCACGCCCTTTAGACTGTTCCTTACCATTCCCGAAGTTCACTTTATCCAAAATCAAAATTCAGTTCAACAATAACCTTATTCCTGGAATATAATGGGACAGTACTCAATAGTTTCCTTATCGCTGCTCCGAACTTCATTTGGAGTTAATTCCCACGATTCGATGTATCCTAAAGGCCACGCCCACACAGGGGGCTTAATTTTGACAATTTTTATCCTACTGAATTTTTATATCTATCTGATCACCAACTCTTTCTGTTGCTATCGGGGTTTCGTTTAGCGAACATCTGAGCGGTCGGGACGATTTTGTGTGGTGAGTAGTGATTTTCATCAATAATTGTTATTTTAATAACAGGGTGTATACTATTTTTCAAGAATCAAATTCCAGGTTTTTTCCAGGTTTTTACCAGGATTTTCAGAAATTTTCCAGGTTTTTGTGTATGCGTATTATTATTCACCATATCAACTGCTAGGCACTTCTGCAGTTTTCATCGAATCATTTATATAATTAATTTTACATTTGTCAAGTTTGGTATGCAAAAAAACAATGACAAGGGTTGTGGAAGCAGTCTGTATTTGCATTTACAATTTAAATTTGAGGTGTGCGGATAGTAAATTTTTGGATCGGATCGGAGAGCTTATCTTTGGACCGGATAATACCGGATTCAGATATTTACGGCGCTTCAAGTTTTCTCAAAAGCCTCAGGTAATTGTAAGGAACTAAAATATTAATCCTAATGTGTAAGGTGAGGTTTGCCTTGATAGGCTTGAGTAGTTGCGGTTGTTGTGATATAATGATTCTACTATGGGTCAAATGTCAATTATTAAGTATACAAAGGTACAACTAATTAACTGTTAAGAATTTAGAAATTTAATGATTCCCTCTATTAGGTAGGCCTAATATTTAATTGAATAATCTTATTAGGCCTATTGCAATTTCAAGATCAGGCTGCTTGAAAATCCCTTTTTCACTGCAACCTAAATTTGTTCACTTTTAGGCCTCTGTATCCCTTTGTTATTTTCCTTTTCATGAATAAATAAAGTATTTGATCAGTGACTAGGCTCAGGTGGTTAGGCAAAAGAATTAAATATAAAACTTGATTCGCCAATTACTTCATATTTGAGGGAAGCCTTACATATTTATTTATGCATTAATGCCTGACAGATTCACCTAAAATAATACTATAAAATAATAATAATGTCAGAGCAGTAAACTTAACCTAAATTTCAAGATAAGCTTCAAATGTAGGTTTCAGTATCAAAGCTTTGCCATTTAATGACAACAAAGGTCTACAAACTTACTAATTATTATCTTCGGCGTAAGTTGTCAATACAGCTTTGTACTGTTATCTAAGAAGGTCCATTTAAATCGCGTATTTAAAATTAACACTCGGCTTAATTCGCCAAAGATTGAGGTTTAAACTAAATAAAAACCTATTTGTGATCGTTCAACGTTTCCATTTTTAGGTAATTGCTTAGTTGAAAAATAAAGAAATCTGAAAGAAAGACGAAAGACGTCAACGAGTTATCAATTAAGTTTTGAAAGCAGACAATGACATTTGAAAACGAAATGAGACTAAAGACAAACACAGGCTCGCCAACTTTTTGCCAGCTCAAAATTATTGTAGGCTTTTTATTTCATCGTATCTACATTGGAAGCGATGGTGATCCCGGAGTCCTCATATGATATTTATGGACTGAAATAGTCCAACGAAATAACAACACGACTATTTATGAGGTATTTACGGGATATTTCGTTTTGGCAGTTGAAGACGACTCTGGACACTGTCGGTCATTTGGTGAACTCTGATTGGTCTCGATTGCAATTCTCTCTTTTACCAATCGATGTTTTGTCGGTAACGGATACTGATCAAGACAGATCTAATGAGGGATGTACTATTGTTTGTTAATTATTTAATGCTACGATACAAGAATTTATCCTTAGAAAGGTGCGTTATCGCGTCGGGTATTGCGCAGTACTCTGATCGTATACAACGATCTCGATATAATCGTGATTCAAAACCAGCAAGTACAAGCACATTACTCATTCATTCATTCATACTAACTCTTTAATCATTCTTTGCTAAACAAATAACGATTTAACTGTGGACAAACATTGTTTCTTTGTACAATTTCTTCCCAGCACGGCAAAATTAATTTTTCTATAATTTAAGAAAAGTCAGTTTAAGTTAAACACGATATTATTGTTTTCAAACACGATAATTTGATCGCCATATCATGATGACAACAGTTAGATCTGGCAAAGCTTTTATTTTGTAATTATTCTCTTTCATTTTCTTTGTTCTTCATATCAGAAAACTGTTCATGTTAATAAAAACATTAAGAGTTCTAACTTAATTATAGCTTTAAATCATTGAGCTTTAAACGAATAGGAGGCAAAAGGTATAAATAAAACACAACAATAAACTTTCAAGTGATAAAATATTTTCTTCTTCCTTACTACGTAGTTGACTTCAGACTGCAGACGACACTCAATAGTCATTCTGCTCCTTTAGACGCACAAACTCTGACGAAAAACGTTATCATTTATGGCAATCAAAATCACTGTAAGAGCTTAACAAATTTATGGACTAACATATTCTAAAGATATGTATGATAATAGTTTGCTTCATTACGAAAAATAAACATTAACTATATTTTGAATAATTACTAAATTACGTAATAAAATTCCCGGAATGAACACGAAAATCCTGGTTTTTTCCCGGTTTTTTCCTGGTCTGTTCCGATTCCTGGTTTTTTCCAGGTTTTCCTGGTTTTCCCGGTTGGTATACACCCTGAATAATAACCTAACGTGATCTGTGAATTATTTGTGAATAGTGAAGTAATATGAGAGACCAAAAGATTTTTCTTGTGGCTCATAAGAAAGATTGTGACGTTTCATTTGTTTGTTACGTCTTACACAAAAGGAACTACACACTCATTTGTCAATTGTCAAGCACGCACAACATAAAAGCCATTGAACAATTTGGAACAATAGGTAATCAGCCATCAACAAGCTCATAATTGACGAGTTTGTAATATAAACCTAGAATTATTAGTAGTTTAAATAAAAAATACCAAATAACAAAATACCACAGCAATATATTCTAGATAGGCCTATATAGAAAACGGCAATCCCGGGACTGATCCCGGGATCGGCTTTTGTCAATCCCAAAATCCCGGAATGGAATTTAGGCCCGGGATTGAGACCTCTATTCTAGACCCAACCCAAACCCCTTGCCTGAATGCAGATCTATTGTTTTTTGACATCCAGTCACTCGAGAGCACCGAGTGACGAAGCTGCAACCAGATAAGAATAAGGTATCCCCACAATATAAAAATTACAAAACCTAAACTAATTGTTTTATGTAAACCAATTGTGTGCACAATTTTTCTTCTCATTTTTACAAATCAAATGAGACAGAAATGAAGGCTTTGTATAGTTCAAAAGATAATCTTTGAATACAAATTTGAAGTTGTAAAGTGCAAGGTCAGAGCTAAATATACCAGGGTGTCTACCAAATTTCTTATATGAAATTCCCGACTTTTTCCCGACTTTTCCCAACAATATAAAAAAAATCCCGACCATAAGAAACATGACTATTGCCTCCTATAACGAATACTTGAGTACAATATTTTTCAATAGCTATATTTTGACGGCTGCAACGCAAGCAAAAGATCACCAAAAGATGAGCAAGATGACCGCAATAAGTCCAAAAGTTTTGTCAACCGCAATGCGACCGAGATTTCCGGCTGCGGAAAGAACGAACGACTTTCCAGCCGCGTCAAGACCAAGAGATTCTCCGGCCCCCGGCCGTGGGATAAATGACCGAGATTTGACGATGCGACAAAGAGATTTGCCGGCCGCATTACGACCAAATCATGTTACGGATGTGAAACGAGTAAGCAACACAATACTATCAAGAAACAATCGGCCACCTGATGACCGAAAAACAAGCGAAAGATTTCCGGCCACAATAAGACCAAAAGATTTGCCAGCTGTGTTATAAATTACAATATATCTGGCCTCGAAAAATGTAGCGATTTTCTTGTCGCAATACGACCGAGAGATGTGACGGCCGCTAAAAGAGCAAGGAACTCGTCTGACGCGAATCGGCCGAAAAATGTTTCATTCCTAAAACGAGTGAGCGATTTTCCGGCCGCAATATGAGTAAGGAACTCATCGGCCGCAATGAGACCAAGAGATTTGCCGGCCGCAAAACAAGCGAAAGATTTCCGATCGCAAAAAGACCGACAATCTTTCCGGCCACGCCGTCCGCGAAAAGATCGAGCGATTTTCTTATCGCAATACGACTGAGAGAAGTGACGGCCGCGAAAAGAGCAAACAATTTGTTTACCACAAGACGACCGAAAAATGTTTTGATCCTAAAACGAGTGAGCGATTTTCTGGCCGCAATACGAACGAAAGGTCTAACGCTCACGAAAAGAGGAATGAGATCATTGGCCGAGATGCGACCAAGAGATTTGCCGGCCGCAAAACAAGCGAAAGATTTCCGACCGCAACAAGTCCGAAAATCTTGCCGGTCACTGTATAAATGACAGATATTCCGTCCGAGAAAAGATCGAGCTATTTTTCATCGCATTACGACCGAGAGATGTGACGGCCGCGAAAATAGTAAAAAATTTGTCTACCATGATTATTATGTCCTCGCTGCATAGGACCGAAAAATGTTTTGGTCCCAAAACGAGTGAGTGATTTTCTGGCCCAATACGAGGTCTAACGCTCGCGAAAAGAGGGATGAAATCATCGGCCGAGATGCGACCAAGATATTTGCCGGCCGCAAAATAAGCTAAAGATTTCCGGCCACAATAAAAGCGAAAAATGTGATGGCGCAAAAAGAGCGACAGATTTGACGGCCCCAATGTGACCGAGAGGTTTGCTGACCCCGAAACGACCGCGGGATTTGCCGGCCGGGTTATAGATTTTCTGGCCTTCATGTGGCCAATAGATGTAATAGCCTCGAAAAGAGCGCACGATTTTAAGGTAGCAGTACTAACGAGATGTGTCGGCCGCGTAAAGAGCGAGAGACTTGTCGGCCGCGTAAAGAGCGAGAGACTTGTCGGCCGCGTAAAGAGCGAGAGACTTGATGGCCGCGTAAACTGCGAGGGACTTGACGGCCGCGTAAAGAGCGAGACTTGTCGGTCGCAAAACGAGCGAGCGATTTTACAGCTGTATTAGGACCGAGAATCTTGCGGCAGCGGTAAAAACGATAGATTTTCTGGTCGTGATATAGCTAAAAATTTGTTTGCCGCGATTCGTTCGAGAGATTTTCCGGCCGAGACAATGACAGTAACGAAGAAAACGACTATTTCCCTTTGTTTTATAGCCAAATTCGAATTTCCCGACCAAATGTTGAAATTCATTACTTTTTCCCGACTATTCCCGACCTTACAAAATCCCGGACATTTTCCCGAATTTTCCCGAATTCCCGACTGGTAGACACCCTGTATACCTGTAAGTTTTCAATTTCCGAATACCGAGAGATGGCTGCGAAAAACGATAGCGTGTATCTGACAGTCGCGGATAAACGGCAGGTAAGCTTTCGAATCTCACGATCTGCCGCGAAATACAATCGTGCATATTTGCCAATCGCCGATTATCGGCGAATGCAGCCTTGCAAAAGACGCGGTCGGCTGCAAAAAACGATTGCGTATATTTGCCGATCATAAATAAACGAAATGCAATATTGAGAATCTAGCGATTAGCCATAAAAAACGATCGTGTGTATTTGCCGATCGTAAATAAATTAAACGCAATTTTACGAAACTAGTGATCGGCCGTAAAAAACGGTCTCACGTATTTGCCGGCCACAAATGACCAAAAATGCTGTATATTTGTGAAACTAACGAGCAGCCGCGATAGAGAATCTGCCGATTGCGGATAAACGGCAGATGTAGCTTTGCATAACTCGCGATTGGTTGTAAAATTCGATTGCACACGCGTAAATTGCATGATCGCCGGGTAAACGGTGGGAGTAACTACTTGACTCGTTTGAGGCGAGTAGTTGGAGCTACTCGACTCAACATCGAGTAGCAACTACTCGAGTAATTACTCGACTGTCGAGTACTCGCCCACCCCTAGTATTAGGCTACTTAGGCTAATTTTTATAATTATTTCATGATTTAACAAACTTTTAACTGATTCATTTTTACTTGGACTGCTTGTGTTTCTTAAGAAAAGCTCTAGGCCTGGTAATAATACCTGTTTCTTGAGATTGTGAAAGGATGTATAGGAATCAAGACATAATTATTTATTTATTTATACTTCCAAATTCCTATTTATAATGGGTCAGTACTAGGGGTGTGCGATGCAGAAAATTTTTTTCTATTTGATGCGTCGATGCGATTCAAATAATTTCGATTCAAATCGATGCGATTCAATTCGATGCAGTGCAGCGTTATTTGCTATCAGAGTTATTTACAGCTTGTATTACCGTAATGGGTCAATAACCTTCAAAAGGATGAGAGTAAAAAAATCCCACAAAAAGTTGAATTGATCTGTACCAGAGCATTTGCAATAGGTACTGGCCCATTACAAATGGAATTTGGAAGTATAAACTGTTATTAAAAATGCTAAACTAGAACAGTTTTGGTAATGACCCTTGACCCATAGCCTACAAAGTAATTTTTAAATCCTAGGCCCATTGAACAACACATACTGCTCAAGCTACTTAACAATTTAAAAAATGTAATTAGATTGTCATTGAATAAAAAAAACAAGTTAAGCCTAACTTTCTCTCCAGTAACTTTATCAAACCTTTTATGAGTATACACTGAAGGTTCAAATGCCAAATACCAACCACATTCAAAGTGGAAGAGAACTTAGTTTGATCAAATCTGGTTCGATTTTTTTCCCATTAAAATCAATTATATCCTTTCACAATCTCAAGAAATAGTTATTATTACTAGGCCTACAGTTTATCTTAAAATAACACAAGCAGTCTAAGTAAAAATTAATGAGTTCAAAGTTTGTTTAGTCATCTAATAATTATAACGGTCAGCCAAAGTGTGGTAACACTAACAAGGATATTAGAACGATATTCCTATCAGATTCTACAAGGCTTTGGTTACCTGAGCCCGGATGACTACCACTTTCTTCATCAAAGTCTTCAAACATGTTTATTTGCCATTCAATTATTCGAGAATCAAAACACCCAAAATATTCAATTAGGCCTACGTTTGCATAAGCCTCGCACCACAGACAACAGCAACAGGCATTAATTATAATTACTGCGCAGTGTTATTGCCCTACGACCACGGCAGACAGCTTGGCTTGACAGCTGATCGACCATTACAATACAGTGTTACCACTTGTGGACCATGTTTACCCGCAAAAATACCCGTTTCTATTAGGATAAACTGTTGAAAGAATTACGAAATCCCCACACGGCCTTGCAAATACCCGAGAGTCGGGTAATTTCCCTAACAGCAGTATTTGTTTTTGTTCCATTGCTTGGCCAGCCTGTATAACCATCACGATCACGGTTATACTGCAGCTACCGCCGACTGTCATAGTACTCGTTTTATTCTCGTCATTGAAATTCATGTGTGGAACTATACAGCCAAAAAGTTGTTTGCAATCATTTAAAACTCATTATAAAATGAAGAAACATTCTATTGCAAGAATTTTCAAACTTGGCGAAAAAATAACAGTGCACTACTTTATCGCGCAGCCTTTATCACTTTGTTGTTAAACGCCGTCTAGTGTCTGAAAGTATTACTACCACTACGCACTAAGCTCTTCATAACTTCATTAGGACTCAAGAAACTGCTTTGAATATTAATATTACAAATAAATATGTAGTTAAAATGTTTATTAAGTTGCTTTCAACATTCATTTTCGACTATTGGCGTGTAGTGAATCGAAGAACGCCGATGCATCGAGGCCAAATCGATGCATCGGCATTTTGATGCATCGAATCAAATCGAAATTTCGATGCATTTTCGATGCATCGCACACCCCTAGTCAGTACCCATTACAAATGCTTTGGTTCAGACTCATTCAAACTTTGTGTGGAATTTTTTCACTTTAATCCTCTTTAAGGTTATTGACCCATTACGGTAATGCAAGCTGTAAATAACTCTGACAGCAAATAACGCCGCACTGCATCGAATCGAATCGCATCGATTTGAATCAAAATTCTATGAATCACATCGAATCGAAAAAAATTTGCTGCATCGCACACTCCTATTAACAAGAAAAACAATCTTGTATTTGATTTAATGAAAATATGTTAATTTTTACAAGGTATAACCATCAATTTGATCATTCAAACAACTCCTTTCATCACTTTAAATCAATGTTTTAATGTTACTGGTGTAATTATGTAATTTTAACTGTTTCTTTTTAACAAGTATTGTGGACTCGAAGAATCAAAAATAAATGTAGATTGCAAATTGATTATTATTCTAAATATTTTGAAGCCAGTTTTACTAATTTTATGTGACAAAATGCAAAATGCTGAACAACCTATCAGGTCATTAACTTGCTGTGTGATAAGCTTTTTATTTTGAGCCGATTTTTACTTTAGTTACAACTAAATTAATCTATTGTATCTTTTAAAATGATATCAACCTTAACTATTAAATTAGTAGCTAGTTGACCAAGCCTTGCTGGGTGTTATTTTGTGTTTAACAGATTGTCCAGTTATTATAAAACATTTCTGTGTCATAATATTTATTAATACACTTTTCCCATTACTCCATGCGATGGGTGGGGTTCACAACTTCCACATTACCACAACTACCAGGACAATTTTTTAAACATTTATTTTATATTTCATTTATCAGACCTGGTAGAAGTGATGTCTGGAAGTTGCTATTTTGCTAATATTTAATAATTTTTATCTACCTGGTAGTTATGAAATCTGGAAGAAATGAAACGCTCCCCATGCGATGATCTTCATCCCACATCTATATTTCTCCTAAATAACTCAAGTTTCCAAACAGCTGTTCTGATTACTGATTATTTCTTTACCTTTTCACAGTTTATTTCGTTGCTGGCATGGCAACGACTCATAAGACCCAATGTTAATTTTTTTTACGTTAAAATTCATTTTATAAAGTTATTATATTATATTATATTTTCTTTGGCCAAGTAACCTGCATAGATCACGATTTGAAGTCAGAAATTAGTTATTTCCAAAATTTGAAGGAAATCCTCAGGTTTTTTTTTAAAATAGTTGTGAAAGCACAAGCACGCACGCTCGGTACCTGCATGTACGTGGTGAAGACGTGCTTGGCACTGCGCGTGATGAGCTCGGCCACCGCGATGCTGTGCAGGTACTCGAGCTGCTTCACCTTACTCAGCATGTTGGCGATCTTGCCCAGGTAGCGGATGTTGATGCCGCGGGTGTGCATGCCCTCGGACAGTGTCACCCCGTCCATCGGCGCGCCCGAGTGGTCCAGGCAGTCCCGGATCTGGAGCATCCAGTCATATCTTCACTAGCTAACAATCTTGTCTTCAAAATCCTAAGAAGTCCTTAAATAAATAGTTATATCTGTAGTTCTAGAACCTCATAACATCGGTCAGAGTCCTTTTTTCATGGTTATTGCATATAACTCTCTATTAAAAGAAAAGAATAAAGCTATAATTTGATACTTTCAAACACAAAATCTTATGAAAAAAGTGTGAGAAAATTGATTTATAATTGTAATTTAGAAAGCTATACATATAATATGAAGTAATATGAAGGACAAAACGAGTGACATCGAGTTACAAAATGCAATAGCTTTTACAAAACACCAGAGGCAGTAGAAAACTTGTGGAGCATACACCTATTAATGCCCTTATCAACAGATTCAATTACAAAAGACTTTGATCTGAAATCACAATTCGGAGGCTCTAGTCAAAATGGCAATTCACTTACAAAGGTAGGTATTTGAGCAGTGACCAGGAAGTCGGCAGCATCTTTGACCAGCTGCCGCTCCCTTTTGAGACCCGGACCATCTGGGTTTGTGTGCTTCACTCCCGGAGAAAACACATCAGGGTTAAACCTGATGTCAAACTCTGTTTCCTTCAGCGAGCCGACTGCAAGCGCTGCCTTCTTCACTATTTCTTTTGTGCTCTCTTCCACTAAAAAAAATAACTAAGTTATAATAATCAAAACTATGCTTTTAAGAACTGCAAAGCAGCTAGAATAATTATTAGCTTTGTATTGAGCTTTAGCCTCGGATGAAATATTGCTGGATCGTGCTCTCAATTGACGAAAACCGTTCCAGCCTCATAGGCCGTTGGGTGGCAAGAAGGTCTAAACTGGTCGCCATGCGTTGAGTCTTTACATCAGATAAGTCTTTCTGTGACCTTTATATGTCACTATAATATGTCAAAAGCTATGTGAGTGGGAAGAACACATCTTAAAGAATGCTAATAATAATTTATATGGTTTGAATAAAAAGAAAACAACTGGTTTTCTTTAAAATAATCGGAAATACCCGTTTCTTGACAAATTTTTAATTTCCAATTTCTTTAAGCAGATCTTGACGTTGAGACCAGGTAAACGTTACATTTTTAAAAAGATAAAGCTCTGATAAACTAGTTTTTTGTATTCAATTGCCAAAATAAAATTAAAATATATTTTATCATTACTGGAGTTGAATTTCACCCACCGCAACCATGTTTATAAGGAAGCGCTGATAATTTTGCTTCCAGAAAAATAATTTTAAACAATATCATTAAAATTTTTTGTATTTTTCTAGTACCTATTGTATTTTTATTTCACTCATTTTATATAAGTTTAAAATTATTATCAGCAATTGTAAATAGGAACAGTAGGAACAAAGTTCCTACCAAAGTTTTAAACAAAGCTTTAAACAAGGCCCGAAAAAAGAGAAATACAGTTGTCACAGAAATCAACAAACCAGTAACTACTGTGGTTGTGCCATATGTGAAAGGCCTATCGGAAAAAGTGCGTAGGATAAATAATAAATTTGGGATAAGAACTGCCTTTAGAAGAGACCTACGCAGTGTTTTAACGAAAGTGAGGCCTAATGACGGGGTCCATAATTCAAAGAATGTGGTATACAAAATTCCTTGTGGTGTGGGGATAATTATTATGGCCAAACATGGAGACCAGCTGAAGTTAGGATTGGGGAGCATAAAAAACTGTTGTCAAAAGCCGATGCAAGAAACTCTAAAATAGTTGAACATGTGATGTCCACACAGCACCAAGTTGACTGGGCATCGTCATGTATGTGCTGAAAGAAGAAAGGTGGAAAGAAAGGAACATATTGGAGGCAGCATGCATGGCGGTTGACAAAAACAGTATTTCCCAGCCAAGTGCATCATTTCACCCTATGTTTGTGCCACGAATAGAGAGGGAGGTTCGAATTAAAATAGATAAAGGCAAGTGTGTGTATCCTCCCCCGTTCCCTCTGTCTGATAACACCGATAACGTACCGGTCAACTCAGTCGTGTCAAGGCGTTCCAAGCGACTACGTGGCCGTAATCCATCTACTGGCCGGTCTTGATAAAGCGGATTTGTTTTTGTGTCCGTGAAACGTCGACCATAAAAAAACAGTGCGTTTTCCAGTATTTGTTTAGTTTTTATGTGTTTTTTTTATGACCCCTGGACACCTGGAAGATTAACTGCACTGACTACTACGGTGAGTGAATGCCTAAAAATATTTGAGAATAATAATTACCTCACCAAAAAGTCATGTCATTCAGAAAGAATGTAATTACCTGCTATGGGCAAGGAGTTTTGGACATGATTAATGACTTAGAAAAATCGCTTGTGAAAGATGCCTTGTATAGTAATCATCTGACTTTCATGATTCGCTGTAAAAATAATAATTTACTGCCTAAAGGACTTAGATTAAAAGCACCATTGTATGGTGAAAAGGCCAAAGAAATTGTGTACAAAGCTAGCGAAAAATTATTGATTCAGGCTATAGAACAGGCTAGAAAAAATAAGTGTTCATGTAGGAACAAAATTGATGAATTAAATTTGCAGTTAAAAAGTTATTTGGACAAAAATGATTTTGATTCAATTTTGAGGTCACTCTGCAATAAAAGAGATAGGGTTATAACCAAGAAAAAAATTGAACAACAGGCCAAGTTTTCAAGGCTTTCGAAAGAACGTAATCAGGTTAATAGAGAAAAAAACTTCAGCACTGACAATAGTAAATTTGTGGTTAATCTGTCAAATCGTCAATTAAATGAAACAGAAATTGACGTATTAAGCAAAGGTTTAAATTATGGTTTGGCTGTAAAACATAAATGTAACTTGGATTATGTAGTTCCATCAGAAATGGCCGCTACTTTGCTTCCAGTACAAGAACAAGATTTTTACAGAAGTGCAATCCGTCAAACTTTGGACAGGCACAAACCTGGTAAACTCAACTTATCTAGCCGGGAGTTGGACTCCTTATCGGCACTTAGGAATGACAACACTGTTGTCATCCTTCCGGCTGATAAGGGCCGAGCGACTCTGTAGTGATGAATAGAGACCAATACGATCGTAAAATAAATAATAATAATAATAATAATAATCTTTATTGCCATTTTTACAATTTTACAATTGTGTTGCAAACGTCCATCCATAATGTTCTCATTGATATATGTATTTATTGTCCATTGCATAACCTGAAAAATAAACAACTCTTGCACCAAAAGAAAAACAATTTAAAATTCTGTTACAAAAAAAAAGTTAAAACTGAAAAGAAATTCACAGTGCATCCCCGAGTACAGCAAGATCCCCTATTCAGCCCGATCCATAAATTCTCCCACCGAGTAAAACTCTTTCTCGACGAGAGACTTTTTTAGCTTTCTTTTCCATCGCCCTACATTTCCCTCCTGCCTTATGTCCTCAGGGAGGTTGTTGAGAAACCTGACACCCGCCTGGGAAGGCAGATTTATGGCTGCCCTGGACCTGTTCTGTGCCATTCTGTACTGCTCTCTGCCCCTTGTCGGATAGGGGTGAACATCTTGCCCTTGTGTGAGAGAGCATTTGGTTTTGCAAAAGACAACAGTCTCATAAATGTACAGACAGGCCAGAGTCATAATCCCCACCTCCCTGAAGACACCCCTACACGACTCTCTATACTGCCGTTTGGCCACAATACGAACAGATTTTTTTTGAAGACGAAACAACCTGAGGAAGTTTGCTTCATTACAACCACCCCAAACAGCTATGCCATAGGCTAAGTGTGGGTGGACAAGGCCAAAATAAGCCATTTTCAGAATGTTGTTTGGGCAGTGCTGTGACAATACCCTTAAGCCGTATACGCCGGTAGAAACTTTGGCGCATAGACTGTCCAGGTGATCGTTCCACGTGAGACCTTGGTCAATTTTAATGCCAAGGAATTTGGTGCTCTTGACCTGTTCAATGACATTGTCATTTATCATGACAGTCAGGTCTTCATTCGAATTGGATCGCCTTGAGTATTTGTTGAAGTTTGTTTTTTGTGGGTTGATTTTCAAATTGTTGTTTTCAAAGAAATGAACACAAGAATTAAGTTCAACAAAAGACTCAATTTCTAGCAACAAGCTAGACGTAGCACTGCAGCAGAGAGTCGTGTCATCTGCATAACGTACCAATTTGCCAGATTGTAATGCAGATGACAAGTTGTTCACATAAAGAAAAAAAAGGACTGGACCTAGTATTGATCCCTGCGGGACACCGTACTTAAGGGCCGTGCTTTTTGAAAGTTGATCTGAAATCTGGACTTGTTGCGTACGGCTTGCAAGATAAGATTGTATCCACTGTAATGGAATGCCTCGTATTCCAAAGCGCTCAAGCTTTGAGACAAGGAGGCTGTGGTCAACGCAATCAAACATTTTATAGAGATATGAGAAAACACTCAAAAGTGGGGTGCTGCTTGTCTAGATTCTCGACAACTTCAGTAACCAAAGCGTTGACTGCATCTACAATGGATCTACCCTGCATGAAACCAAACTGATCTTCAGAGAAGAAGCTGTGGTGTTCTAAAAATGCCAAAAGGCATTTGAGGAAAAGCTTTTCAAAAATTTTACTGAAAGATGGCAGGAGAGATATGGGGCGGTAATTTCCGACTACAAGAGGATCACCCTTTTTAAAAACAGGGATCACCTTTGCTTGCTTCAAGGCGGACGGAAAGACCCCGCTTGAAAATGATGCATTTATTGCTTTTGTCAAGGGAGCTACAATATGCTGTGCGCACAGTTTTAGGAGGTGTATTGATACACCATCTTTATCTGTGGCTTTCTTTGAGGGCAGCCTCCGGATAACGTCCGCCACCTCTGCCTCTGTAGTTGGAATTAGCCCCATTGATTCACGAAGGCCCTCAAAATTTTCCAATTGATTTACATTCCCGGTAACCGACTGCGGACCGGGACCGGGTTCCAATCAAATAACCTTTTGATTGGAGGTGAATATGCTCCTTTGAATAAGAATCCCACTGTTAGTGTTCAAAATAAGGTAAAAGACATATTAAAAAATAATAAAGAACATTTTTCCAAGTCTCAATTGTTTAAACTATCACCACAGTATTCAAAAGCCCCACACTTTTACGGACTTCCAAAATTGCATAAACCCGAGGTGCCTTTGAGGCCCATAGTAAGCTCGATAGATTCTCCGACTTATCAGTTATCAAGACATTTGCTACCTATACTGACACCATTGTTTGGAAAATCATTAACTTTTGTACAGAACTCGGAATGTTTTTTAGAAAAACTTAAAACAGTTCAGGTCAATGTTGAGGAAGTTACTATGGTTAGTTATGACGTCAGTAGTAAGACATTGGTCGGCCCAGGCGTTATCATATGAGGACTTTCTTATTCATGCGCCACCTAATAATCAAATATTTAAATTCATCTCTAGCAAAAACGAGAAATCCTACAAAAAAATTGTTGAGACAAAAAAATATCTCTAGAATGTTATCTACAACTTTGTCGCTGACACTTTTTACCTGACCAAAATATAAAAAACTTCCTCGCTTACTACTTTTTCATCTCTTATTTTAATTGCATTATTAATCTTTTGCGCTAAACAAATTATTTAAATCTATGCAATTAGTTTTTGGAATCACAATGGTTACATTAAGATTCGTCATTTCAAGCTGTAAAATGTGATATAAAATTATATTTGTTTACTCATTTATTGTTTGGCAAATGCCAGTTTGATTGAAGCACTGTTCACTTGACTGGCGTCGGGGTCCCGCCAGATAAGACCTTTTTGCCACCCAATGGTGAAAACGATGGCACAGTTTTCACCTGACTTTAGCATCGGAAGGCACGATCCAGTTATATTTCATCCGAGGCTTAAGCAAGCCTTTATAGAAACAAAGTTAATGTTCAATCATTAAGTCTAAAGAATGTTTACAAAAATATCACAATAGAATCATCACCAAAGTTAGCAAGAACATTAGTATTTGTTAAAATTCCTTTAGCATATGCATGACATGATTAAACATTTTTTATTCCGTAAATTATTTAGTTATATCAATTTTAGATTTATTATTTTTCGTTTAACATTTAGCTTCATCTATTAACACAATTTCACATGGCAATTTTTAATACATAAGTAATGTTTTTTATTCAATAAATATTAGACAAACCTTATTACTTACACTCTTGTTTTTCACCACTCGTGATTGAGTCTGTGATGCTTTCGACAATTTTCTTTGCTTCATCTGCTTCCATGGGATTTTCCTCGGCGACTTTCTCCACTTCCTCTCTCGTTGACAATTTGTTATCCACATTCTTAGTCTTCTTTTCTTTTTCCTTCTCCTTCTCTTTTGCTTTTTCCTGGGCACATAGCAGTAATTTATTCACAAACCCAACTAACACAAGTCCATTGTAAAGGATCAAATGTATCAACCAGCAAACAATAGGCCTAAAACTACTAAAAATATCAGCCTAGCGATAAATTTTACACCTGTATATAAGATAATTTTATAACTTTTTAATTAGACACAGTTTATTTTTTTGAAATGTTCAAATTTAAGGATTGATGGTTCTGTAAATATTTGAGATTCTGGAAATTTATGTAAGATCAGATGTTACCCAGGGCTTCACCCTAGTTCAAATTTATTTGAAATAGCTGGTATTGCTCCTGCACTATTTTTTGTATCTGTCATTGTAATTGGGTTCAATTGTTCGCATTTGTCTGCCTGGATGGATAAGTTGTTACAGCCGACTTACAAAATAACACAAATAAACATTGTTAGAGCTTACATACACTTATAATATTAGTAGGATAAACATTAAGTGTGACATTAATCCTATACTCTTATACGAGCAGTGTTATCTTGTATGTATGTATGTATGCTTGCTTGCTTGCTTGCTTGCACAACGATCTCAAAAACGGCTCCGAGGATTTTCTTCAAAGTCTGGAAATAAGTAATTTATGACTCAAAAACGTCTTTTATGCAGATTAATTGGCCAGAGAAAATCTAATATCGTAATAAATTGAATTTTAAAGTTGTAAAATTTTAACATTGGCCTTATGGGTTGCCGTGATAGCAACGAAAATAAACAAGGAAAGTGTAAACAAATGAAGTAATCAACAGCTGTTTGGAATCTACAGCCATTAAGGGAAAATACAGCAAGTGGGATGAAGAGTCCATGGAGCAATAAAAAAGGTTTCTATTTATCAATTTTATGACATTGAAATATTTTATAGTAACTGGATGAACTGGTAAACATGAAAAAACACCGAGCAAGGCTCGGTCCACCAGGTACTTTACTAAAAGATAGCTATGTAAACTGAGTTAAGTAGTACCTTCAATTCCAGTTCTTTTTCCTGACTGCGAGCTTCTCTTTCTCGTTGTTTCTTGGCACCCAACTGTTGCAGGTGGAATGCTGCATACTTTATAAACATCATGTACCTGGACCTGTAAAAAAGAATGTTTTAGTGCACCACAGAATGACAAAGATCACACTGTAAACACACCATTTAACAAACTGCTGTTTAAGATTTAATATACATGGAAACAAGATTTATTTTTTTGTTCCTATTATTGGGCTTATAACTGTTTATGAATAAATAACTATATTAAAAATACGCAACTAATGAATTAGGTCCTAAGTAAAGCTTTAAGTGTATTTTTGGATTACTTAAAAAATACACAGGTTAGTAAAACCAACACAACACGTCACTTGAACACTGACTGATCTAGTTTCATCCACAGTAATGATTTAATTTTAAACTAAATCATTTCCAAATTCAGTAGTATTTGTTATCGCCACAGCTTTCATCGTGCAGTGTTTGTATGCCTACCATCCAAAGGGACTTGTAGCAATAACAATTAAAAACCCCAATGGATACATATATTAAATAACAGTTTAGAGGTTACTAAACCTTCTTTACTTAAAAAAAAGACCGTAAATGCTGGAAATGATTTTTTTGAAATATATTCCCAATGAATTAAAAAATGAAAAAAATACCTAATATTTTTAAGAAGAAGTTAAAAGAACACTTGATAGGCCTCTCCCTGTACTCAATAAATGATTTTAAAGCCAATAAGACAATCTTTTAAGATGCCCAATCTTTTTTTAATCTAAGACTGAATTTTTTACTTAATTAATAGTTATAGTGTGTTTGGATTAATTTTTACAACGCTATTCATGTACAAAATATATATAAATGACTAAAGAGTTTTTGACTTGACTAGCTCAACTGAGTGAAGAACGACTTATTGGCTCAAATTCATTGCCCAATCAGAGCGAATCCGACTTGCCAAAACGTTTGGCAATAAATTTGCTGCATGAGGCCTTATGAGAGTGATGTAGAACAAGTCACGCCAAACGCACGAGTACACATTTGCAGGGATTCGTCCTGGCTGTTGATAGTAAACTGGAGCCAAAAAAAGGAGAGATATAATACAACATAAACAGAGAGAAAGAGATACGCAAGAGAGTATCAGAGAGGTTATGCATCTGTTAGTTGTGGGAAATACGTTTTGATATTGGCTTCTGAGAAGCGACCGGATAAACCAAGGACCTGTAAAACCAAGGCCGGATATGAGGGGCTCTACTGTATTCAAAATGCGTTGATATGTATATATTTAATAAAGATTGATTTGATTTTGTGATTTGAGTGTATGAGGGCCATCCAGAATGTAACTTTTGCTTAAGCATAGCACAGGAAGTAGCGGGGGTAGAACCTTAATTTACACTTTAGCAAGTGTAGTGACTCTATATGCTTATAGCTTTGTGAGGCTGATCATTGTGCTCCTGCACATTTGCTAAAAATAACCTCAAACATGAATGCCTATTAAAATGTGCCATATTAGAAATGTGCTGTGTTATTGATGACTTTTTATTAATAAAACAATAAGGAGGAAGCAGTTGAAATTCTTCCTGAATTAGGGGTGAGTGATGCAGCAAAGTTTTTTTCGATTCGATGCATCGATGTGATTCAAAGAATTTCGATTCGAATCAATGTGATTCGCTTCGATGCAGTGCGGCGTTAGTTGCTGTCTGAGTTTGCTGTCTGAGTTATTTACAGCTTGTATTACACAGGCAACAGCTTCATAAAACTATTTTGTGAATTTGAAGAACAGGTTTATTTATCTGCTCTACATCTCTGCAAATACTACTACTTTTAGTGGATAATTCAATAATTAATTAAAAAGCAGAACAATCCATTTTTATGTAGGCATTCATTTTTGATGTTGAAGTTGTTGTAATATATAATCAAATCAAAATCACTTTATTAACAAGACATAAAGATTTGTAATGGCGTCAGGGTACATTAATGTTCGTGGAGGTTTTCCTTCCATCTCAGGATCACTTCCAAGGAGTAAAAAGGGTTTCTTGTCAACCAGTGAGTTGGTGAGGGCGGTCTTCAGTTTTTTCCTGTTTGTTTTCTAACATCCTCTGGAAGAACATTGCAGAACTTCCTTCCACTGTAAGACGGTGTTTTCTCGTACAGCGCGCTGTGATAATGTGGTAACTGATACCAGGGGCCTGTTCCATAAAGCTACAAGACTTGTAAATACAAGTCCAGAGACTGGTATTACCAGTGTAGTTTACAAGTGTGCTTTTCATAAACTTACACGTGTAGAATTCTTGTTACAAGTGTATTGGCCACTATTTACTGCTAGTATTTACAAGAGTAGACTAAATTCCGTTTCACGAACCTCTACACGAGTATTTTACGCTTTTAATTACCAGTGCATTTTTACCTACATACATAGGTGGGTAAAAAATGTGGGCCTGTCCCATAAAAATACTAGTCTACAGGTTACAAGTCCAGTAACTATTTGCCTTTACGTTACAAGTACAAAACATTTCTGTTTCATAAATGTTTTCTTCCGACTGATAAAATATCAGTGACTTTACAAGTCACGTGATCAACGTTACAAGTCAGCTGACGCTGTTTATGTCATTCATTTACTAACCTCATTTGCGGGTTTTTCACCCGATTGATAAAGAATTTTTTTCCGATTAAAACTAACTAAAAAATTGAACAATCCTGATTTGTTTGTATATATAAACTATCATTATATATTCTAAGGAAATTATCCAAAACAAATTTTAATGTTAACGTAAACATTGTTTCTATCGCCACTGTTAGTTGCCGCTCGTTCCTCGCGCACGTGACACGCAGCTGCTTCGCTCTTGATTTAAAAAAAATTTATTTTGATTGGGAATATTCTTTTTTATATATTTGGTTGATTAGAAACATTTTAACATGCGTAGAGATAAAAAAAATTTCAAATTCTTACTCTAATAAGAAATTCGCTGTGTGTGAACACGCGCTATAATGAAACGATGTTATTCCGAGCGCAGGAGTCGCTGGCAACGCCGCGACGGTCGCCTAATGTGAAAAGGCCCTAAGCATAGGTTGATATGTACATAATTTTATAGGGCTCGTTAAGTCAATACCACAAACTACTTTGAAAAACCTGCATGCCAAAATGGCAGCCGCTTGAATAATTTTTTTTAATGGCCATTAAATATTAAAACGTCTGCCATTCGTAGGTTAAAAATATTTGAGATTTGAGGTTTGCGGGTTTGAATTCAACTCGGTTAGCCCTATAAAATGATGTTCACACCAACCTATGCTTACATTTAAAAATATTTTCTTATTCCTTATCATCCCTCCCCCCCCCCCCCAAGCAGTAAACAGCATTAATCATTGCATTAAGTAATTTATATATATATATATATATATATATATATAAAAATACACACACACACATATATATATATATATATATATTAATTTACGAGAAAAAAAAAGGAAATTCCAACCAACTTTATTGCAATTTAAAAAAATACTTCGTGTTGCCTGACATTTTCTACGTTTTATGTAAGATGTCATTAGAAATAGAAATAATACTTTAAAATTAGTTATTTGAAACTGACAATAATTTTTTATCCTTTGTTTTTCATCGAGAAACTTTAGCTAAAAAAATGTAATTCAATTTGGCATTGTAATAAAAATAATAACTTTATAAGTTTTAGCAAATTTACTTTGGTTCTAAAATTACTAGTCTCCTACATTTTTTACCCACCTATGGAGGTAGGTAAGAATACACTGGTATTTACAAGTGTAAAGTACTAGTGTAGAGGTTCATGAAACGGACTTTGGTTTACACTTGTAAATACTAGTAGTAAATAGTGGCCCCTACACTTGTAACAAGTATTCTACTCTTGTAAGTTTATGAAACGCAAATTTGTAAACTACACTGGTAATACTACTCTGTGAACTTATAGTCTTGTAGCTAGTATTTATTTTTTAAATCGATTTAATTAAACTGACTAAAACTACTTATTGGGTTATGTTATGTTTAATTTGTATCAGTGTGTGTTGAATCTTTAAGCGAATTTTCTTCTAGAGGGACGCTGCTAGGCATTGTAATACCTATGCTTGGGACCACCATAACTTTTCATTTTGAGGTCCATAATCTCCAAAAACATCGTTCATTAATTTCCACAAATTCAGAACAAAAACAGAGTATTCAAACCCTATTTAGAATCCAACCAGTCCAAAACAGTGTTAAAAATTATGCCATCGCTTAGGACAAGAGTACGGTAGTTTGAAAAGAAGGATTTAAAATAAAAATAAACCCCAGTAAATTTAAGAGTTTTATAAATTTTGTCTGTATTCTCTTTGGTTTGGTCTCTGCTTTTGGCATAGGTATGAGTCTAGAAAATTGTATTTGCTCAATCATATACGGTTTACGGTGCTGTATTTGATAGTTTTCTGGGGGCGGCCAAGAAATGCCAATAAATAGGGTTCCTCCAAACTATTATTTGCCGCATCTCACAACCAATAGTAGTTTATGCCAACTAAAAATCTATTTATAATACCCCCGTTGCAGCAGACCTGCATACTCAGCAAATTTCAAGTGCAAAACAACATATTTCGACCCAACATAGCGAGATTTGACATGTTTTTGTAAGCTCCATAAGAATAACATGGGGAATGAGTATGCAGGTTTGCTGCTACAGGTATATTAAAACTGGGTGGTTTTAATTCAATATTTAGTAGATCTGAACTAGAAGAAGCCATTTACCAAGTTTTATCAAGATATGTTGAGAAATAAGCGAGATATAGAATTTTACTTATTTCCGATAAGGTTAACATTGCGACAACGTACTGTGTTTACCACTTTCAATATCTCGACAACCAATGGACACAGAGCCATGATTCAAAATACCAAATTGTTTGTTTTTTTGGGCTGAATTCAATGGTGCCAATAAAAATTTGAAAAATTTTATTTTTCTATGTAAAAATCTCAAAAAACCTATTTTTGGGGGGTTTACCCCCCTTTACCTCCCCTTCCGGTGGTCCGATCGGGCTGGTTTACGAACTCGTCCGAATAATTACTACTTTACACGTCTATGCCAAATTTCATTCCGATTGGACCATTTTTGCGCAAGTTATCGTGCTTAAAGACACACACATATATATATTTATGAAAGTGAACGAATGGTGTTTTTGGCATCTGAGGACCTCAAAAAGAAAAGTTATGATGGTTTTAGGCTTAGGTCTTACCATGAGACCTACGGTAACAGCTTCTTCCCTATAGGGGAAATTCGCTAAAATCAAATAATTTCATTTTAGGGAATGAAAAAAACATTAAAAAATAGGGAATGAAACTATCGCTGATTATAGTTTCAGCGATGATTTTTATTCTTTTGGCCAAAGATTAAACCAAAATACAAAGTGTAAGTTTACACACTTATATTTTGTCATAGTAGCCTATTGTCTTTGAATTATTTTACTGATTCATAATGTAATGTATTAATTAGTAATACTACAATAACCGTTGTTGTATCTGATCCTTTTGAAAATTTAGGATTATAAATAGAAATATAATTAAAAACCGAGCATATCCAAGTCGGTGCATGCCGACCGACGATTCGACTACCCAGCTAGCCGTTGGTGTCGCTTCAATCGTATCAACTAGGTTTCACCACGTGGTGGGTTGTGTTGTCATCTATAATTGATATTGACATTTTCTCAGTTATTATAAAATATATTACAGCTATGTATATATTATTATCGCTGAAAATAACAGTGATAATTTTAGGAATCACTCAATTTTTTGATTCGTTTTCATCAATAAAATAGTCTTGATTAATTTTGCCAGAAACCCGCAAATGAGGTTAGGAAATTGTTCGCATTAACAGCGTCAGCTGACAAGTAACTCTGATCACATGACTTGTAAAAACCAGAAAACGTTTATGAAACAGAAATGATCAACAGTGGTAAGACACAGACTAGTATTTACTAGACTTGTAACCGTACACTAGTATTTTTATGGAACAGGCCCCTGGAAGCATGCCTGGTGTTATGGCAGTGGATGTCTGACCCCTTTAGAAGAGGTTTTCCATCCACATAGAGAATCAACTCCTTGATGTATAGCGCAACGACTGTCAGTATGTTAAGTTCTGTAAAAGATTGCCTGCAGCTTTCTCTTGAATCTAATCCTTTAATTCGTATAGCTCTTTTCTGAAGAAGAAGGATCCGTTGAAGGTTTCCTGCTGTGGTTCCTCCCCAGGCTCCAAGGCCGTATGTCAAATGAGACTCAAATAGGGCATGGTATGCGGTCTTTGTGGTGGCTTCATCACTTGAGTGTTTTATTCTCTTCAGGACATAGAGACTGGTGTTGAGCTTGTTGGAGAGCGTGTCGATGTGATAATTCCACGATATTTGTCAGTCAATTGTTACGCCAAGGAACTTGATGTAATCTTCAACTTCCACATCGGGCAGTGTTTCTAAGTTGTCCTGTTCATTGCCGAATGTTAATTGTTTTGTTTTATTGGTGTTTACCGCTAGGTCGTTGTTGTGATAGAATTGATATGCCATATTGAGTGCAATAAATGAGTTCACTGACAAGTCTTCTGGAGTCTTTGCTGCAATTAGCAGGGTCGGTCGTCAGCATACATCAAGGGTGAACAGTGGGCTTCCAGGTGTTGAGGCAGGTCATCTGACAGGAGGATAAAAAGTACAGGGCCTAGAACAGATCCCTGTGGCACTCCTCTGTTAACCGTCATTGGTTTTGATGTTGTATTTTGAGCCATTCCATTAGGACTGTGTTTAATTTATACTACTTGTTCTTGTCCCTCTAGGTAGCTTCTGAACCAGGCGTTTGCCAGGCCTTTAACACCTACTTTTTCAAGTTTATGAAGGATTAGGTCATGGCCTAAGCAATCAAAGGCTTTGCTGAAATCTAGCATTATGGCTGTAACAAGGTTCTTTTTTCTAGATTGTCTATTACAAATTCAATTAACTCGATGATTGCTGTTGCTGTTGATTTTCCTTTGGTGGAGCCATGTTGTTTCTCAGTGAAGTTGTTGTGGTGTTTGCAGTGATTTATCAATCTCCTCAGAACTAATTTTTCAATCACTTTGGAAAACGTTTGTACAAGTGATATAGGCCTGTAGTTTTTTCTTTTTTTTTTTCATAAACTCCACCGATTGAAGCCTAGCTACTCTTTAAAATCATAGCCTAGTGCTTCTACAATTCTACTACTAGATTATGTCAAAAAGCTGGGAAATTAGAGGTTTTTGAAATAAAAATAACAATTAACTAGTGCTATTAAGTTTCAAAACATAAACTGTTTTAAAAAATGCTAAACTAGATCAGTTTTGGAAACGACCCTTTGACCCATAGCCAACAAAGTAATTTTAAGTCCTTGGCCCATTGAACTTGCTACTTTACAGTTTAAAAACTGTAACTTAGGTCGACACTGAATAAAAAAAAAAACAAGTTTAGCCTAACTTTCTTTCCAATAACTTTATCAAACCTTCTTGAGTGAACACAGTAGGTTCAAATACCATATTATCCCTACCACATTCAAAGTGGAAGAGAACTCATTTTGAACAAATCTGGTTAGATTTTTCCCCATAAAAATTAATTACATTTTAATTCATTTACATCCTTTCACAATCTCAAGAAATAGTTATTATTACTAGACCTATAGTTTTTCTTAAACAAACACAAGCAATCCAAGTAAAAACTAATCAGTTCAAAGTTTGTTTAGTCATCTAATGAAATAACAACTACGGCAGACAGCTCGACAACTGATCATTACAAAACAGTGTTACCACTTGTAGACCATGTTATTTACCCGCAAAAATGCCCGTTTCTACTTGAATAAACTGTTGAAAGTATTACAAAATCCCCATACGGCCTTGGAAATACCCGAGAGTCGGGTAATTTCCCAAACAGCAGTATTTGTTTTTGTTCCATTGCTCGGTCAGCCTGTACATTATCATGATCGTGGATTCGTGGTTACACTGCAGCTGCCGCCGTCTGTCGTAGTACTCGTTATATTCACGTCATTGAAATTTGTGTATGGAACTATACAGCCATACATTGAAAAGCTGTTAGCAATAATTTAAAACTCATTATAAAATGAAGAAAAAATACTATTGCAAGAATTTTTAAACAATGCACTACTTTGTCACGCAACCTTTATTGTGCTTTCTTTGTTGTTAATCGGCGCGGCGTATAGAGTCTGGAAGCATTTCTACGCACTAAGCTTTTCATAACTTCATTAGGACTTAGTAAACTGCTTGAACATCAATATTACGCATACAAATATTGTTTAAATGTTTAATAAATTGCTTTTAACATTCATTTTGGACTACTGGCGGCTAGTGAATCAAAGAATGCCGATGCATCGGCACATTAGGACTTAGTAAACTGCTTGAACATCAATATTACACATACAAATTAGTTTAAATGTTTAATAAATTGCTTTTAACATTCATTTTGGACTACTGGCGGCTAGTGAATTAAAGCATGCATGCCGAATCGAAACGTGATTCAAAGAATCGAATCAAATAGAAATTTCTATGCATTTTCGATGCATCGCACACCCCTATCCTGAATTCTGTTTATGGTATGGTTCTAACATTGAGAGTGAAGTTGATGTTTGTTGATGTTGAAGTTGAAGAAAGACAAACATTCACACAATATCACTGGGAGTGGTAGGGCTTCTCTTCTCAATGGTGACTTTTGAACAAAATGGATGAAAAACTATTGTGAGAAATGTCAGTGCACAATCACGGATCCCCGGAAAATTTCTCCGGAATCTTTTTTAAATTCCAGTTCCTAAGTGTTTTTTTAACAAATAATCTTAAAGACAGCACAACTTCAATTTGGTAGCAATTTTTAATGAAGTATTTTAAAATTGTCTTTAGCAAAGAAGCAGGAGTATGATGACCTGTCTCACATAGCTGGAAGCCACTGCACACGCTGATGTATAAATTACAGCGCACTTGAGCAGAGGTTGCTTTCTGGTAGGCCCTTCAGTATTGTACTTCATTGATTTGTTATCCCTACTAGCCTTAAAAGAAAATACCCCCGTTGCAGCAGACCTGCATACTCAGCGAATTTCAAATGCAAAACAACATATTTCGATCCAAAATAGCGAGATTTGACATGTTTTTGTAAGCTCCATAAGAATAACATGGGGAATGAGTATGCAGGTTTGCTGCTGTGGGTATATTAAAACTGGGTGGTTTTAATTCAATATTTAGTATATCTGACCTAGAATAACCCATTTACCAAGTTTTACCAAGATATGTTGAGAAATAAGCAAGATATAGAATTTTACTTACTTTCCCATAAGGTTAACATTGGGACAACGTACTGTGTTTACCACTTTCAATATCTCGGTAACCAATGGACATAGAGCAGTGATTCAAGATACTAAGTTGTTTGTTTTTTTGAGCTGAATTCAATGGTGCAAACAAAAATTGGATTATTTTTATTTTTCTTTATAAAAAACTCAAAAAACCCATTTTTTGGGGGGTTTACCCCCCTTTATCCCCCCTTCCGATAGTCCGATCGGGCTGGTTTACGAACTCGTCCGAATAATTACTACTTTACACTTCCATGCCAAATTTCATTAAGATCGGACCATTTTTACGCGAGTTATCATGCTTAAAGACACATATATAGATATATATATTATAATATGTAATTCACATCTTAGGGCTACAAAGATTACTATCAATAAAATATAACGTGTACCCTTTTTTTAATAAAATGAAAATACCCCCGTTGCAGCAGACCTGCATACTCAGCGAATTTCAAATGCAAAACATCATATTTCAATCCAACATAGCGATATTTGACATGTTTTTGTAAGCTCCATAAGAATAACATGAGGAATGAGTATGCAGGTTTGCAGCTACAGGTATACTAAAACTGGGTGGTATTAATTAAATATTTAGTATATCTGAACTAGAAGAAGCCATTTAGCAAGTTTTATCAAGATATGTTGAGAAATAAGCGAGGTATAGAATTTTATTTATTTCCCATAAGGTTAACATTGGGACAACGTACTGTGTTTACCATTTTCAATATCTCGGTAACCAATGGACATAGAGCAGTGATTCAAAATACTAAATTGTTTGTTTTTTCGAGCTGAATTCAATGGTGCTAACAAAAATTGGATTATTTTTATTTTTCTAAGTGTAAACCCCAAAAAGCCCATTTTTGGGGGGGTTTATCCCCCTTTACCCCCCCTTCCAATGGTCCGATCGGGCTGGTTTTCGAACTCATCCGAATAATTACTACTTTACACGCCTGTGCCAAATTTCATTCCGATCGGACCATTTTTGCGAGCGCTATCGTGCTTACAGACACATATATATATATCTACAAATTTGAACGAATGGTGTTTTTGGTATCTGGGGGCACCAAAATGAAAAGTTATGATGGTCCCGCGCTTAAGTCTTACAATGAAACCTACGGTAATAGTTTCTTCCCTATAGGGGAAATTCGCTAAAAGGGTACACTTGTTATATTTTAAAGATACAGTGTGTAAAAAAAGTCCCGGAACGGCTAAATATTTTTTGAACCGAATTGGTTAGAGAAATAAAACTTTACACATTCACTCGTATGTAAAAAATCTACTTTCTGAGGTACTTACCGACTCTTGGTCCCCGATGGGGGGCGGCCCACAAGGAGTCGGCACAAAATCTTAAATGTAAGCATAGGTCGATATGCACATCATTTTAAAGGGCTAATCAAGTAGAATTCAATGCCGCAAACCGCACTTCAAAAGGTCCATTCGTTACAAAATGGCGACTGATCAAAAATCAAAAGGAAATACACAGTGTTCGCTCAAAGATTGCTTAACAATTGTTTACAGACTATGTCTGAAAGATCTAAACTCCGGAATAGTTTGTCAGACCTAAAATCCTAAATTTTAGGGTGCCGTAGAGGATGTTACCTCCAAGGGGGGATGGCCCACAAGGAGCCGGTACAAAATCTTAAATGTAAGCACAGGTTGATATGCACATCATTTGAAAGAGCAAATCAAGTAGAAATCAATGCCGCAAACCACACTTCAAAAGGTTCACTTCTTACAAAATGGCGGCTGATTCAAGTTTTCAACAAAAGTTCATAGGTGTAGATTTGGGGGGGGGATTGGAATAAAAGATTTAATAAATCAAATTGCGTAACAAACCTAAGCCTACGTATTTTTATTGCAAACTTAAATAACCCGCCATTTTTTAACCAATAATCCTTTTAAAATGTGGTTTGCGGCATTGAATTTTATTTGATTAGACCTTTAAAATGATGTGCATATGGACCCATGCTTACATTTAAGATTTTGCACCGACTCCTCGTGGGCCGTCCCCCATTGGAGCTAACATCCTCTTCGGCATCCTAAAATATAGGCTTTTAGGCCTAACCTTCAATCCCGGAGTTTTGATTCTCCAGACATAGGCTGTGAACAATTTTTAGACAAAATTTAGGCGAAAACTTTGTAAGTCTATTAGATTTTTGATCAGCCGCCATTTTGTAACGAATGGACCTTTTGAAGTGCGGTTTGTGGCATTGAACTCTACTTGATTAGCCCTTTAAAATGATGTGCATATTGACCTATGCTCACATTTAAGATTTTGTACCGACTCCTTGTGGGCTGTCCCCCACCGGGGCTAAAGAGTCAGTAAACACCTCAGAAAGTAGTTTTTTTACATATGAGTGAATTTGCAAAGTGTGATTCCTCAAACCAATTCGGTTCAAAAAATATTAAGCCGTTCCGGGACTTTTTTTACACACTGTATATCTACTATATATTTGTCAAATACCACTCAGTGGAAACATCGTACAGCCCAAACTACTTGACCTAGAACCTTGAAACTTTGCATGGATGTTCCTCTTAGGGCGTAGGCATCCGCTAAGAACGGATTTTACAAAATTCGTAGTATAAAGGGGTTTTTGGCGAGGCCGAAGTTTTCAAATTTTCCCATTTAAAAGTATGTTGGACGATTTTTGTTTGCATTTTGAATGTTCATAAAACAATCAGCTGGTAGTTAGCTTCGGAAATGTATACGTTGATACAGATGATAATAAATTGATTTCTTTGATCATGGCTTCATTGATTTTTGTTGATTTGTTTGAAGGACATAATTATGTACTATATAAAAGTTACATTTAGTTTAGATAAAATCCACCATTAATTAGTTAAGTTGCACCATCTATATTTCGGTAGCGGGAGTTACGCAGTTTTAAACGTGAAGAGCATACTGCCTTTTGTGGCTGAGTCTTGAGACTAAATCCCGGTAAGATGGAAAGAGAAAAGAACAGTGGTTTTTCAGTCACAAATAGAATGTGCTGAAATGATATGATTCTTTGATCTACTTATGTAAAAATGTATAAATTACACAAATCCCTGATAGTAAGTTATATTTATACTATCTTTTCTACTATATTTTTGTCAAATATCACTGATCGACCTATCATTGTACAGCCAAACCTAGAACCTTGAAAATTTGCATGCACGTTCCTTACAGAGTGTTGACATTCACCAAGAACGGTTTTTTTTTAATTCGAGGTTTTTAGAGGTTTTTCGTGGAGCTGAAGCTTTGAAAATGCCCCATGTTAGTGTATTGGATGATCTTTTGTTTAAATTTCCAATTTTACTCAATCAAGCATATTAGCTTCACAAACGGATACGTTGTTACAGCTGATTTATAATTTGATTCCTTTTATCATGGTTTTATGGTTGTTTTGATGATTTTGTTAGGTTATTCGTACTATATAAAAGTTACATTTGGTTTAGTTTTGTACCTTATACGTTCAATCATAAGCTCATTATGTGGTACCATCTTTTTAGGCAGCGGGAGCTATAGTTATTTCCTTAGGCCGTCCTTCATGTTTTTAATTACAATCATGCCAGTTACAATAATTTGGCAAATTCCTTTTTCATCTAATTCGACGGTGCCCCGGCTTTTCACGGAAAAATAAATGCTGCAATCAGTGGTTGATCTTAAATTATTCCTACCCGTCCATATTTTAAGTTAAAAACTAAGTGAATCGAGTTTGAAATACTGCCCACGGATAGCACCATAACTTTTTCGAACATTCAGCCCCTTACTGTACTTAATTGATGCCCTACTAGGCAATCCAGGGACGTATTGGTAAATCTACAAAGAAGTACCTTAAAATCGACACATTTGGTGTTAAAATGGGTCCGGCCGTTTTCGAGTTATAACGGTGAAAAGAAAACCTTGACTATCTACTGTGGTGTCCTACATTCTACTGTGGTATCTACATTTTATCCTACATTCCGCCATAAAACAAACATAACTCTACATGACATATTCCTTGATATAAATATTTTCTATTCAGTCCTCTAGATTCTTCATATCAAGGTTAGACGAGGTTAGAGGTTTTTATCGTGAGCGAAGCCACGGGTTCTGCTAGTATATATATATATATTTATGAAAATTAACAAATGGTGTATTTGGCATCTGGGGACCTCAAAAAGAAAAGTTATGATGGTCTCGGGCTTAGGTCTTACAATGAGACCTACGGTAACAGCTTCTTCCCTATAGGGGAAATTCGCTAAAATATACTACAGGTTAGTTCAAAGGATTTTTCATATTTAAAAAAGAAAAGAAAAAAAGAAGTATGGAGGAACCTGGTGAATAATCATTACTTATTTTGAACTGAATGGTTATCATGGGTCACGCAAGAGTAAAACATATTAACATTCCAGTGGGCAGTGTGTATAATCATCTTAGCTACTTAACTTTGTTAAGTTTTTAACATTCTAAGTTTTCAGTACAGTATAATATCTTAAATTACTGGCTTAGTTTAAACCTGTTTTGATCATGCTCCCATGATAATAAACCAAAAGAATGATAAATCCAAAAAAAAAACTCACTCCACAAAGGAATCTATGAGCTCCTGACGCAGACAGCAGAGCTTGTGCTTGTGCTCGATGGGGAACCCGAGGGCCGTCACCTCCCGGCTCAGCTCCTCTCCCGGCAGCTTCAGGAAGTTCACCTATTGCACAAACAAACATTTATAGCAGACAATTTAAATTTTTTTTTTATAAAAGTTCATGAAACAAAACTGAAACTTAAAGTTTATAGGCTACAGTTAGTTATTTTGCTTTAAGTTTGTTTTCATTCAGGATAGAAGTATTTTATAACTGCATTTTTAAGATATGAGAGGAACACTAAAATGGTAGACCATTCCTGATCTCTATTTTTAAACAAACACTATTCCTAAAAACTGTGCAAACATACAATTTTTTCTAATGTCTAGCATAAAGACAATTGTACAGACTTACATCAGGAGGGAAGGTGCGAAGCAAGTCAAGGATGTAATGCCTGCCATCGTTGCCGATGATACCTTTACACTCCACACTGGAGCACAATTCCACTTCTTCATTTTTGTCATTAATTACTTTGTGAGGTAGAATCTTTAGTTGCTGCGCTGCTTTGCTCAACTGTTCGAAACAAAGGGTTTGATTTTATTTAAGAAAAATGATAATTAATACTCAATGTTTTTGGAACTCACAAATTAGAAACTTGAATAATATATAGGTCATTATAATTAAATTAAAAAATTAGAGCATCAATCATAATTAGTAAAGCCATTAAGGATGAAAATAATTGGAGTTTTATAGAGGTGTGCGGATAGTGAATTTTTGGATCGGATCGGATTCGGATCGGATAGCTTATGTTCGGATCGGTTTCGGATCGGATAACTACAGGTTCGGATCGGATAGTACCGGATTCGGATATTTACGGCGCAGCGTAATGAGCAGATTTAAGTTTTCTCTTAAGCCTAAGGTAATTGCAAGGAACTACCATATTATCCTAATGTGTAAGGTAAGGTTTGCCTTGATAGCCCTGAGTTGTTGATTGTTAAGATATATTTTTTTCAGTACAGGCCAAATGTCAATTAAGTATGCAAAGGTACAACTAATTATCTGTTAATGATTTGGAAATTTATTGATTCCCCTTAAGCATAGTTAGTATTTAATTCAACAAGGTTATCAGGCCTAAATAAATTTCTGAATTAGGTTCCTTAAAAATCCATTTTTCAATGCAATCTAAATTTGTTCATTTTTAGGCCTCTGTATTTTTTGTTCTTTTCCTTTTCATAAATCAATAAATTATTTGATCAGTGACAAGGCCTAATGATAAGACAAAATAATTAAATATAAAACTTGATTCACCAATCTCTTCACATTTGAAGAAAGCTCTACATTTTTATTCATGCATTAATGCCTGACAACCAAGATTTTGATTCACTACAAAATAATACTAAAAAATAATTAGTCTGAGCAGTAAACTTAACCTAAATTTCAAGAAGAGTTTCAAATGTTGTAGGTTTCAGTATTAAAGCTTGGTCATTTAATTAGAAAAAATAAAAGTCTATTTGTTTTAGAAAATAAACAACAAACAAACTCACTAATTATTATCACAGGCGTAGGTTGTCATTTCAGCATTTTACTGTTATCTAAGAATGTCTATTTTTATCACGTATTGGAAATACGGCTCGGCTTAATTTGTCAAAGATTAATATTTCAACAAAATAAAAACTTTATTTTGATCATTCAACTTTGTATTTCTAGGTAGGTACGGAAATTGCTTAGTTGATAAATAAATTAATACAGTTGAAAGAATGACTTTCTTGAGTTAATTCAGCTTTTAAGCAGACGATATTCAAACACGATGTGAGGTGGAAAGACAAACAATGAAGTGAACAGGTTCGCCAAATCTTTGGCAGCCCAAAATTATTGTAGGCTTTTTATTTTATTGTATCAACAGGCCACTAAAGATATTTACGGTCTGAAATAGTCGTATGAAACATCAACACGACTATTTATTTATGGGGTATTTACGGGATATTTCGTTTTGGATACTGAAGACGACTGTGGGGACACTGTCGGTCATAGACGAACTCTGATTTGTTTTGATTGCGATTCTCTCTCGTACCAATCGATGTTTCGTCGGTAACGGATACTGATCGAGATCACGACAGTGTCAGAACTAATTAAGGATGTACTATTATTTGTTAACTTATTTAATGCTACGATACAAGAATTTATCTTAGGATGTTCGTTATCGCGTCGGGTATTGCGCAATACTCTGATCGTATACAACGATCTCAATCTTATCACGAGTGCAATATCAGCAACCGAATACATCGCTTGATGCACACCACTACATAATCGCATCGTGTTGAGGCGTTGTTCAAGCCGCAATCACGAATCGTCGCATTTCAAAGTATCATTTTTGCTCTGCGATGTTTTCTCTCACCACTGTACTCTCGTTGGCAGTGACTAGTTTTGTTTGGAAGACTTTCCAAACTTTAAAATTTGATCCTTTTTAAAAATTTACCCCAAAATATGCAGTCTATCCGATAGAGTCAGATATCTAGTCAGTCTTACCGGATAGTTACAAAACCCTCGGATCGGATTCGGATATCCGATCCGATCCGAATTTTCGGATATCTGCACACCTCTTGAGTTTTAGGTTGGGACGGGAATTTTTTCCTTCTTCTAACAACCTGTATATATCAGTATGGGTTTTACTTATTAAAGTATTGGGTAAGACTTGTTCATAAACTTAAATTACAAACCTAATGCATTGTTAAATTAAAGAATTACTAGATCTTGAACTCAACGATATTTATTCAATTATCTATAAAACTGAAAGAGATTTATAAGACCATAATACCGCCACAATTAGGAATCAGAGAAATATTTTGAAGTGATCTTTGAATAATTTAAACTGTCCATCAGCAATACAAGGAGCACTGACCAACTCCATGTATTTAGGGTGGGAGAGGACGGTCTTGCCAAAGTCTATGGAGCCGTAGACGACGCTCTGCTCCTGCTCTCGCTCCAGGATGCCGGGGATGATGCTCTGCGCCGTCACCCGGTAGCCTCGGTAGTCTATCACCACCGTGCCAAGAGTGTACAGGCCGGGCAGGTCGACCGCGCTGTACACTCGCACACCCTGCAGGTCGTTCCTCTGCAACACAACAACAACTGAGATAGCCTCGGTAGTCTATCACATCCGTGCCCAGAGTGTACAGGCCGGGCAGGTCGACCGCACTGTACACTCGCACACCCTGCAGGTCGTTCCTCTGCAACACAACAACAACTGAGATAGCCTCGGTAGTCTATCACCACCCTGCCCAGAGTGTACAGGCCCGGCAGGTCCACCGCGCTGTACACTCGCACGCCCTACAGGTCGTTCCTCTGCGACACAGGGCATAAAATAACATGTTAACATGCAGAGATGTTGTCGCCCAGTGCCTATGGGTAGACCCGGCGTTTTTTTAATGATTAACATTTTTAATATATCGGAATTTACAAACCACTTTAAAAAATAACTTAATGTTGATCTTTTAGAATATTCTCAGCAACTCAAAAACTCCCTGCTTCGTCTAGTATGACATCATCTACTGGAAAGTTGTACCACTTTTTGATGGTATCTGAACATCACTCAGTCTTAAGAAAGTTAGTGCAGTCTCATATTTCTCTGACACCGCACAGTGTCAGAAAGGACATTGTCAGTACATACGACTGACTTTATAGCCAAACAAAATCCAGAATGCACATCGCTCTTAGTGGAGTTGGGACAGCTTTTTTCGACCCAAAGCCATCATTGGCAAAGTTCTTTGAGAAGAAAGAAAGAAGGAAACTGCCTTGTAATGTTACAAAATATTGCCCAATACTAAATAACCGACTATGTCTTACTAAATAACTTATCCATGAGTTCTGGAGCACAAGTGACAATATTAAAATATATACTGGGCTATAGACAAATTATCTAAAACAAATATTACTGTAATACACAGTTAAACTCAGTTTTATAAATATTATGGTATTTACTTAAATACTATACAGCCGTAGGAAATGGCAAAATAATGCCTAATTAATAAATAAAACCTAGACAAGTATATGGCAACGAAGTGAACTGCAGGGTTCCGACGATGGCCGCTAGTAGCGCCACGACTACGCTCCGCCCACCGAAGCTCCCCACTCCCGCCGCCGGCAGTGGGAAGCGAAAAGCGGCGACGCCGTCAGTGGGGCCACAGCGGCCCATCCCGCCGCCACGGCGCGTTGAGCCGGCGGCAACCTCTCCTCCCCTCCCTGACCACCGCAGAGGCACGCTGCGCCCTCGGCGGTCAGTCTGTCCCCGGCCACCGCAGAGGCAAGCTGCGCCCTCGGTGACCGGGTCCCGTTCCCCTTCCCTGACCACCGCAGTGGCAAGTTGCGCCCTCGGCGGTTAGTCTGGCTCCGGCCACCGCAGAGGCAAGTTGCGCCCTCGGTGACTGAGTCCCGTTCCCCCTCCCTGACCACCGCAGTGGCACGTTGCACCCTCGGCGGTCAGTCCGTCCCCGGCCACCGCAGAGGCAAGCTGCGCCCTCGGTGACCGGATCCCGTTCCCCCTTCCCTGACCACCGCAGTGGCAAGTTGCGCCATCGGCGGTCAGTCTGTCCCCGGCTACCGCAGAGGCAAGCTGCACCCTCGGCGGTCAGTCTGTCCCCGGCCACCGCAGAGGCAAGCTGCGCCCTCAGTGACCGGGTCCTGTATCCCCTCCCTGACCACCGCAGAGGCGAGTTGAGCCCTCGGCGGTCAGTCTGTCCCCGGCCATCGCAGAGGCAAGCTGCGCCCTCGGTGACCGGGTCCTGTTCCCTTTCCCTGACCACCGCAGTGGCAAGTTGCGCCCTCGGCAGTCAGTCTGTCCCCGGCCACCGCAGAGGCAGGCTGCGCCCTCGGTGACCGTGTCCAGTTCCCTTTCCCTGACCACCGCAGAAGCGCGCTGCGCCCTCGGCAGTCAGTCTGTCCCCGGCTACCGCAGAGGCAAGCTGCGCCCTCGGTGACCCGTGTCCAGTTCCCTCTCCCTGACCACCGCAGAGGCACGCTGCGCCCTCGGCGGTCAGTCTGTCCCCGGCTACCGCAGAGACAAGCTGCGCCCTCGGTGGTCAGTCTGTCCCCGGCCATCGCAGAGGCAAGCTGCGCCCTCGGTGACCGGGTCCCGTTCCCCCTCCCTGACCACCGCAGAGGCATGTTGCGCCCTCGGCGGTCAGTCTGTCCCCGGCCACCGCAGAGGCAAGTTGCGCCCTCGGTGCCCCAGTCCCGTTCCCCCTCCCTGACCACCGCAGAGGCATGTTGCGCCCTCGGCGGTCAGTCCGTCCCCGGCCACCGCAGAGGCAAGCTGCGCCCTCGGTGACCGTGTCCAGTTCCCTCTCCCTGACCACCGCAGAGGCACGCTGCGCCCTCGGCGGTCAGTCTGTCCCCGGCTACCGCAGAGGCATGTGGCGCCCTCGTCGGTCAGTCCGTCCCCGGCCACCGCAGAGGCAAGCTGCGCCCTCGGTGACCGGATCCCATATCCCTTCCCTGACCACCGCAGAGGCATGTTGCGCCCTCGGCGGTCAGTCTGTCCCCCCGTACCATCGCAGAGGCGAGTTGAGCCCTCGTTGGTCAGTCCGTCCTCAGCCACCGCAGAGGCACGTTGCGCCCTCGTTGACTGGTCCGTCCCCCCCCCGTACCGTCGCAGAGGCGAGCTGAGCCCTCGGCAGTCTTTCCGTTTAGGTTATCCCACTGGTCCGATGTACCCAGATTCCTGAATTCCGTTTTCCCGTCCGTAACTGCCAAGTGGCACAATCCCTTGGCAGTAACCCCACTATTTCATCCCCACTCTCTTGTGCTTGGGTTTAATAGTGGGTTCCGATGTTTCAGCAGAGTCAGTTGAAACCAGCCGGTGAACCAAGTTGGTCCACCTCCGTATCCGTCCGAGCTAGCTCATCCGTTAGATCCAGTGGATCATCCGTCCGTATTCCCCGTCAGCAGCCAGGGAGCCGCGCCGTCGACGCCAGTCCGCGCCGTCACCGTGACCTCCTGTGATCAGCTTCGGCCCAGGAGATCGCCCGACCCCCACACCGAACTAAGAGTCTTCGGGCACCAGTGAATAACCCGTGTTAATGAAGACCTAGCCGCAATAGTGGGTGGTGATAGACACTAGTAAGAGTGTGAACCTTAGTGAGCAAAACCAGTGTGAACTTTTCTTGTGATTAATAAATTTTCAGTCTCTATGAGAAAACCTTTTATTTTTGAAACCTGGGTAGACGCCCCTTAAAAAAAGTCTAATAAGGGTAAAAGAACCTTACATTTTGGCGCCCGAACAGGGACCGTGAGTTTAACCGTGTTTAAAAAAAACTGTGTCAGTGAAAAAGTGCATCAGATGAAAGATGTCAGACGACGAATCAGATACCGCCAGGGTCAGCAGCTTCACAACCAAGGCTAAGGCCGAGCCCAGGACTTCGTAGATCTACACCCTCAAGAAGGCCGAACTTGCAGAAGAACTTCAGAAGTTTGGACTATCGCCAAAACGAAGGTACGAGAGATGCGGAGACTTCTCACGATCTTCATCAAGGGAAACTACAAACCAACGTCAGAAGCCGTGGATCCACCAGAAACCCTGACGGTGACAAATCCGGCCACTTCAGCCCAGACACCGCAGCCCTTGACAGCCTCCAGCCTCGTAACCGTAAGTCAAACAACACCTGAACCAGTTTCAATTGCAACACTGTTAGGAGATGGAATCTCTTTTTCGATGGGGACAAAGATGTCATGCTGTTTTTGGAAAGATTAAACGAACTTAAAGAGGCCTATAGTATTTCCCAGAATAAACTTTTGTACGCCCTGCCGGAACTATTCAAAGGAAAGGCCCTACTTTGGTACCGTAATAATAAATGTCGTTGGAACACTTGGGAAGATTTCCTCCAATGTTTTGAAAGTCAATTCTTACTCAGAAGGTTTCGGGAAAAATTAGAATTGGAAATACAAGGCAGGACTCAAGGTCCAAATGAATCTTTCAAAGACTACGTCATTAGCCTCCAAACCTTGATGCGCCATCATGGCAAATTTTCAGAAGAACAACGATCGGATTTTCGAAAAACATGCTGCCGGAGTATAAACTTTACGGGCTCAGAAACAACATAACTAAATTGTCCGACTTATTGCTAGCCGCTAGTGACTATGAAGTAGTTAAACAAAGTATGCAGGATTATAAACCCCCGAAAATGCCGCCCAGGCTTTTTACCTAGATACCGCTTACAACGATCGTAATTCCATACAAGAGAATTTTCCGAAACCGAGAAAACCTCTAAACTCCACGCCTTCCAAACAGGCCCAGTGTTGGTCGTCCCGCTCCGGAGACTCCTCGTGCTGACCCCAACTACCCTAACGCCCCACCCAAGAAGAAGCGGAAACCAGGACAACGAAAGTTCCATCAACGCACCGAAGAAGGCGTCAAAAGGATTTACCAAGCCACTCATGGAAAAGACAACTGAAATCTGTTGTATTTGTACATATGTTTTTAAAAAGTTGCTTTCGTTAATGCACTAGAGGTGTTCCTTTTTGGTTTCTAAAAACATTTCAACTCGTTGTTTTTCAACCCGACTTTTCTTTTTCTCTACCCCGAAATAAAAAGAAGGTGTAATGTTACAAAATATTGCCCAATACTAAATAACCGACTATGTCTTACTAAATAACTTATCCATGAGTTCTGGAGCACAAGTGACAAAATTAAAATATATACTGGGCTATAGACAAATTATCTAAAACAAATATTACTGTAATACACATTTTTTGATTAGGATTTTTGCGGACATTTGCCATCACTGATTAGTAAAAAACAAGTTTCACGACGTTTCGGGATCTGGAATCTGATCCCGTCTTCAGGTGGAAGAAAACCTAGAACATAACAAGATTAGTAACACATAGCCAGGAAAACCTGGAGAAAAACACAGCTAAAACAGAGAACTGTAAAAACAGTCACGAAAACAATAAGCTGAAAAGAAAAACAATACACGAAATAACACAGGAATCACAGGTATCAAGAATCACCAGGCAGGAGAGAGCACGTCCACACCCAATCAGAGCTGAGCTGAGACTGGTGGGAGGAAAGCAAATGGCGGCGGCAACGGAAATGGCGGCGCCCACAGCCAACCAAATCACGGCGCGCTACCGGTGGCGAAAACCTGAAACAGAGACATGTGATATGCAAATTCCGTGTGTCTGTTTGTGTCTTTTTAATTAATTTTTAACCTGATTTTGCCCCTTGGCCTTGCTACGGGTTAACATGTTATGAGAATTTTGAACAGAATTGTTAGTAATTACCCTATTTGCTGACACTTTATTTTCCCTGTCTTTCAATTCTTTGTTTAATATTGGTAGCCATACTGGCCTTATTTCAAGTGAAGATTGACTGATTGGTTGGTCTGCTAGTTTTATGTATGAAGCTTCAATTAGTTTTCTTTTGAAAAAATGAGGTTCGCGGTGTACTATTTTTGCTTCGTCAAAATTCATCTGGTGATTTTCAGACCAGCAGTGTTGAGCAATTTTTGATTTATCCACTAAGCCCTTCCTCGTGTTATCTTTGTGTTCTTTGATTCTAACATTTAAAGGTCTTTTTGTCTCGCCATAATACGGCCTAGAGCAACTATTGCAGTTTATTCTGTAAACACAGTTTTTTGATCCCTGAGTGCCATTTTTTGGTTTGGTTTTTACGAGACATTGCCTAAGAGTGTTTTGTGTCCTAAACGCGGTTCTAACTTTGAACTTCCTAGCAACTCTTCTAATTTTTTCCGATAATCCCGGCACATAAGGGATTGACATAGGAACGAATTTTTCAGTGTTTTCTGACTCATTCTGTTTAGCCCTACGGGTTTTGCACTTTCTTATTACGGATTGAGGGTATCCATTCTTAGCCAAATCTTGCTCTACTTTTTTGATTTCCTGATTTAATCCATCTTGATTTGAGCAAATGCTCTTTGCTCTGTCAAATAGTGAGTAAGCTACCCCTTCTTTGACAGATTTTTGATGGTTTGATTGAAAATTTAAGTACTGCCCTGTGTGTGTCTTTTTTCTGAAAACAGTTGTCCTAAGCGTGTCCCTATCCTTTTCTACGCACACATCCAAAAATGCTAGTTTGTTTTGGACTTCCTCTTCCATTGTTAGGCGGATGGAAGGAGAAATACTGTTAAGATGCCCTAAAAAGTCTTTTAGTTTATCGTCTCCATGCGGAAATACCACGAAGGTGTCATCGACGTACCTCCACCAAATCTTCGGTTTGAGTTGAGCCAAAGACAAAGCCTTTTGCTCAAACTCCTCCATAAAGATATTAGCAAAGATAGGCGACAATGGCGACCCCATGGCCATCCCCTCATCTTGACGGTATAATTTACCCTCTAGTTCAAAATAGTTACATTGAGTGCATAATTCAAGCAGTTCCATAATGACGTTAACAGGAAGTTTAGTACGTTCAGTTAGACTTTCATCTTTTTCGAGCCGAGACTCGATTATTTTTAAGGTTTCAGGAACTGGGACATTCGTGAACAGACTTTCAACATCAAAACTAACCAGCTTATCCGTCTCAGCCAGCACTATGTCCTTTGACTTTTCAACGAAGTCTTTAGAATTTTTTATGTACGAGTCAGTTTTTCCTACCAATGGTTTTAGGATGTCCAGGAGGACTTTAGACAGTTCCCTACACGGTGAGTCGCGAGAGCTAATTATAGGCCTAAGAGGTACATCAGTTTTATGAATTTTAGGTAACCCATACATGTGTGGGATTTTCGAGTGATGCGGTGTTAAACGAGTTCTTTGTTTATCAGAAAAAAACTGTTTATGCTTCCTAAGAGTGCTTGCAACTTTACGCTCGAAACTTTCTGTAGGATCTTTATTTAGTTCAGTATATTTACCAGCTTGGAGAGTTTCCAATATTTTCTCTTTATATGTTACTGTGTCCAAGACAACAGTAGCGTTTCCTTTATCCGCGGGCAATATTTTGATATTATCATCTTTCCCAAGGATAGATACTGCCTTGATTTCCTCTTTCTTTAGGTTGGGCTTTGGGACAGGAATTTTATTCAGTAAGATGCTGGCCTCGCACCGAAACTGATCCCCCTGAGTCTCAGGGAGCTGAGACACAGCGGACTCAATTCCCGTAACAAAGTCAAGCGCCCTCACTGATTTAGGCACAACAGAAAAGTTCAGCCCTTTATACAAAACGGAAATTTCATTAGAATTTAAATTTCGTGAAGAAAGATTCACAACCTGATTATTTGCATCATTAATCTGTTCATCATTTTTAGAGTTATTACTAGTTTCGACAGGTCTTAATTTTTCTAGCTTTGATTGTTGTCTGGATTTAATATCAACCGATTCTTTGTCAAACCTATTTTGGATGCTTTGAAAAATGTTCTGAAACTCAGAACCAATTAAAGTTGCCAATTCAGATTTCTTATTTTCAATACTGATTTTGAGGGTTCTCTTTTCCGTACGATGAAATCGTTCTGAAACTCAGAACCAATTAAAGTTGCCAATTCAGATTTCTTATTTTCAATACTGATTTTGAGGGTTCTCTTATCCGTACGATGAAATCCGGATAGAAATCTGAATTGGCAACTTTAATTGGTTCTGAGTTTCAGAACATTTTTCAAAGCATCCAAAATAGGTTTGACAAAGAATCGGTTGATATTAAATCCAGACAACAATCAAAGCTAGAAAAATTAAGACCTGTCGAAACTAGTAATAACTCTAAAAATGATGAACAGATTAATGATGCAAATAATCAGGTTGTGAATCTTTCTTCACGAAATTTAAATTCTAATGAAATTTCCGTTTTGTATAAAGGGCTGAACTTTTCTGTTGTGCCTAAATCAGTGAGGGCGCTTGACTTTGTTACGGGGATTGAGTCCGCTGTGTCTCAGCTCCCTGAGACTCAGGGGGATCAGTTTCGGTGCGAGGCCAGCATCTTACTGAATAAAATTCCTGTCCCAAAGCCCAACCTAAAGAAAGAGGAAATCAAGGCAGTATCTATCCTTGGGAAAGATGATACTATCAAAATATTGCCCGCGGATAAAGGAAACGCTACTGTTGTCTTGGACACAGTAACATATAAAGAGAAAATATTGGAAACTCTCCAAGCTGGTAAATATACTGAACTAAATAAAGATCCTACAGAAAGTTTTGAGCGTAAAGTTGCAAGCACTCTTAGGAAGCATAAACAGTTTTTTTCTGATAAACAAAGAACTCGTTTAACACCGCATCACTCGAAAATCCCACACATGTATGGGTTACCTAAAATTCATAAAACTGATGTACCTCTTAGGCCTATAATTAGCTCTCGCGACTCACCGTGTAGGGAACTGTCTAAAGTCCTCCTGGACATCCTAAAACCATTGGTAGGAAAAACTGACTCGTACATAAAAAATTCTAAAGACTTCGTTGAAAAGTCAAAGGACATAGTGCTGGCTGAGACGGATAAGCTGGTTAGTTTTGATGTTGAAAGTCTGTTCACGAATGTCCCAGTTCCTGAAACCTTAAAAATAATCGAGTCTCGGCTCGAAAAAGATGAAAGTCTAACTGAACGTACTAAACTTCCTGTTAACGTCATTATGGAACTGCTTGAATTATGCACTCAATGTAACTATTTTGAACTAGAGGGTAAATTATACCGTCAAGATGAGGGGATGGCCATGGGGTCGCCATTGTCGCCTATCTTTGCTAATATCTTTATGGAGGAGTTTGAGCAAAAGGCTTTGTCTTTGGCTCAACTCAAACCGAAGATTTGGTGGAGGTACGTCGATGACACCTTCGTGGTATTTCCGCATGGAGACGATAAACTAAAAGACTTTTTAGGGCATCTTAACAGTATTTCTCCTTCCATCCGCCTAACAATGGAAGAGGAAGTCCAAAACAAACTAGCATTTTTGGATGTGTGCGTAGAAAAGGATAGGGACACGCTTAGGACAACTGTTTTCAGAAAAAAGACACACACAGGGCAGTACTTAAATTTTCAATCAAACCATCAAAAATCTGTCAAAGAAGGGGTAGCTTACTCACTATTTGACAGAGCAAAGAGCATTTGCTCAAATCAAGATGGATTAAATCAGGAAATCAAAAAAGTAGAGCAAGATTTGGCTAAGAATGGATACCCTCAATCCGTAATAAGAAAGTGCAAAACCCGTAGGGCTAAACAGAATGAGTCAGAAAACACTGAAAAATTCGTTCCTATGTCAATCCCTTATGTGCCGGGATTATCGGAAAAAATTAGAAGAGTTGCTAGGAAGTTCAAAGTTAGAACCGCGTTTAGGACACAAAACACTCTTAGGCAATGTCTCGTAAAAATCAAACCAAAAAATGGCACTCAGGGATCAAAAAACTGTGTTTACAGAATAAACTGCAATAGTTGCTCTAGGCCGTATTATGGCGAGACAAAAAGACCTTTAAATGTTAGAATCAAAGAACACAAAGATAACACGAGGAAGGGCTTAGTGGATAAATCAAAAATTGCTCAACACTGCTGGTCTGAAAATCACCAGATGAATTTTGACGAAGCAAAAATAGTACACCGCGAACCTCATTTTTTCAAAAGAAAACTAATTGAAGCTTCATACATAAAACTAGCAGACCAACCAATCAGTCAATCTTCACTTGAAATAAGGCCAGTATGGCTACCAATATTAAACAAAGAATTGAAAGACAGGGAAAATAAAGTGTCAGCAAATAGGGTAATTACTAACAATTCTGTTCAAAATTCTCATAACATGTTAACCCGTAGCAAGGCCAAGGGGCAAAATCAGGTTAAAAATTAATTAAAAAGACACAAACAGACACACGGAATTTGCATATCACATGTCTCTGTTTCAGGTTTTCGCCACCGGTAGCGCGCCGTGATTTGGTTGGCTGTGGGCGCCGCCATTTCCGTTGCCGCCGCCATTTGCTTTCCTCCCACCAGTCTCAGCTCAGCTCTGATTGGGTGTGGACGTGCTCTCTCCTGCCTGGTGATTCTTGATACCTGTGATTCCTGTGTTATTTCATGTATTGTTTTTCTTTTCAGCTTATTGTTTTCGTGACTGTTTTTACAGTTCTCTGTTTTAGCTGTGTTTTTCTCCAGGTTTTCCTGGCTATGTGTTACTAATCTTGTTATGTTCTAGGTTTTCTTCCACCTGAAGACGGGATCAGATTCCAGATCCCGAAACGTCGTGAAACTTGTTTTTTACTAATCAGTGATGGCAAATGTCCGCAAAAATCCTAATCAAAATATAAAATCACCATCACCAACAATGAATTTCAAACAAGGAATGTAATACACAGTTAAACTCACTTTTATAAATATTATGGTATTTATTTAAATACTATACAGCCGTAGGAAACGGCAAAATAATGCCTAATTAATAAATAAAACCTAGACAAGTATATGGCAACGAAGTGAACTGCAGGGTTCCGACGGTGGCCGCTAGTAGCACCACGACTACACCCCGCCCACCGAAGCTCCCCACTCCCGTCGCCGGCAGTGGGAAGCGAAAAGCAGCGACGCCGTCAGTGGGGCCACAGCGGCCCATCCCGCCGCCACGGCGCGTTGAGCCGGCAGCAACCTCTCCTCCCCTCCCTGACCACCGCAGAGGCACGCTGCACCCTCGGCGGTCAGTCTGTCCCCGGCCACCGCAGAGGCAAGCTGCGCTCTCGGTGACCGGGTCCCGTTCCCCTTCCCTGACCACCGCAGTGGCAAGTTGCGCCCTCGGCGGTCAGTCTGGCTCCGGCCACCGCAAAGAGGCAAGTTCCGCCCTCGGTGACCGAGTCCCGTTCCCCCTCCCTGACCACCGCAGTGGCACGTTGCGCCCTCGGCGGTTAGTCTGTCCCCGGCCACCGCAGAGGCAAGCTGCGCCCTCGGTGACCGGGTTCCGTTCCCCCTCCCTGACCACCGAGTGGCACGTTGCGCCCTCGGCGGTCAGTCTGGCTTCGGCCACCGCAGAGGCAAGCTGCGCCCTCGGTGACCGGGTCCCGTTCCCCTTCCCTGACCACCGCAGTGGCAAGTTGCGCCCTCGGCGGTCAGTCTGGCTCCGGCCACCGCAGAGGCAAGTTGCGCCCTCGGTGACCGAGTCCCGTTCCCCCTCCCTGACCACCGCAGTGGCATGTTGCGCCCTCGGCGGTCAGTCCGTCCCCCGCCACCGCAGAGGCAAGCTGCGCCCTCGGTGACCGGATCCCGTTTCTGGCTCCGGCCACCGCAGAGGCAAGTTGCGCCCTCGGTGACAGAGTCCCGTTCCCCCTCCCTGACCACCGCAGAGGCATGTTGCGCCCTCGGCGGTCAGTCCGTCCCCCGCCACCGCAGGGGCAAGCTGCGCCCTCGGTGACCGGATCCCGTTCCCCCTCCCTGACCACCGCAGGGGCATGTTGCGCCCTCGGCGGTCAGTCTGTCCCCGGCCATCGCAGAGGCAAGCTGCGCCCTCGGTGACCGGGCCCCGTTCCCCTTCCCTGACCACCGCAGTGGCAAGTTGCGCCCTCGGCGGTCAGTCTGTCCCCGGCTACCGCAGAGGCAAGCTGCGCCCTCGGCAGTCAGTCTGTCCCCGGCCACCGCAGAGGCAAGCTGCGCCCTCGGTGACTGGGTCCTGTATCCCCTCCCTGACCACCGCAGAGGCGAGTTGAGCCCTCGGCGGTCAGTCTGTCCCCGGCCATCGCAGAGGCAAGCTGCGCCCTCGGTGACCGGGTCCCGTTCCCTTTCCCTGACCACCGCAGTGGCAAGTTGCGCCCTCGGCGGTCAGTCTGTCCCCGGCCACAGCAGAGGCAAGCTGCGCCCTCGGTGACCGTGTCCAGTTCCCTTTCCCTGTCCACCGCAGAGGCGCGCTGCGCCCTCGGCGGTCAGTCTGTCCCCGGCTACCGCAGAGGCAAGCTGCGCCCTCGGCGGTCAGTCTGTCCCCGGCCACCGCAGAGGCAAGCTGCGCCCTCGGTGACCGGGTCCTGTATCCCCTCCCTGACCACCGCAGAGGCGAGTTGAGCCCTCGGCGGTCAGTCTGTCCCCGGCCATCGCAGAGGCAAGCTGCGCCCTCGGTGACCGGGTCCCATTCCCTTTCCCTGACCACCGCAGAGGCAAGTTGCGCCCTCGGTGCCCGGGTCCCGTTCCCCCTCTCTGACCACCGCAGAGGCATGTTGCGCCCTCGGCGGTCAGTCCGTCCCCGGCCACCGCAGAGGCAAGTTGCGCCCTCGGTGCCCCCGTCCCGTTCCCCCTCCCTGACCACCCCAGAGGCATGTTGCGCCCTCGGCGGTCAGTCCGTCCCCGGCCACCGCAGAGGCAAGCTGCGCCCTCGGTGACCGTGTCCAGTTCCCTTTCCCTGACCACCGCAGAGGCACGCTGCGCCCTCGGCGGTCAGTCTGTCCCAGGCTACCGCAGAGGCATGTTGCGCCCTCAGCGGTCAGTCCGTCCCCGGCCACCGCAGTGGCAAGCTGCGCCTTCGGTGACCGGATCCCATATCCCTTCCCTGACCACCGCAGAGGCATGTTGCGCCCTCGGCGGTCAGTCTGTCCCCCCGTACCATCGCAGAGGCGAGTTGAGCCCTCGTTGGTCAGTCCGTCCTCAGCCACCGCAGAGGCACGTTGCGCCCTCGGTGACTGGTCCGTCCCCTCCCCGTACCGTCGCAGAGGCGAGCTGAGCCCTCGGCAGTCTGTCCGTTCAGGTTATCCCAGTGGTCCGATGTACCCAGATTCCTGAATTCCGTTTTCCCGTCTGTAACTGCCAAGTGGCACAATCCCTTGGCAGTAACCCCACTATTTCATCCCCACTCTCTTGTGCTTGGGTTTAATAGTGGGTTCCGATGTTTCAGCAGAGTCAGTTGAAACCAGCCGGTGAACCAAGTTGGTCCACCTCCGTATCCGTCCGAGCTAGCTCATCCGTTAGATCCAGTGGATCATCCGTCCGTATTCCCCGTCAGCAGCCGGGGAGCCGCGCCGTCGACGCCAGTCCGCGCCGTCACCGTGACCTCCTGTGATCAGCTTCGGCCCAGGAGATCGCCCGACCCCCACACCGAACTAAGAGTCTTCGGACACCAGTGAATAACCAGTGTTAATGAAGACCTAGCCGCAATAGTGGGTGGTGATAGACACTAGTAAGAGTGTGAACCTTAGTGAGTAAAACCAGTGTGAACTTTTCTTGTGATTAATAAATTTTCAGTCTCTATGAGAAAACCTTTTATTTTTGAAACCTGGGTAGACGCCCCTTAAAAAAAGTCTAATAAGGGTAAAAGAACCTTACAGCCTGATGCAAAACTGTATCAAGACAGTAACGGTAAAGGACAGTAACCTTAAATTTAAGGTTTCCCTTTTCTACGTTTTTTTTTTATCTAGGCAGTTTGTAAGTGTTTATCAAATGATTTGTTGATACCTTAGTAATTTAATTATTATTTTAAATTTTGATGTTTTAAAAAATATTTATTGACGATTGTTTTTCGTGTACAATAAAAAATTTATAAAAAACAACAAAGGAATTTTTTTTACAATCTTAAAAGTGAACAGTGATTACTGTTCAATTCTCTTTAAAATGCAAATGTTGCAATAGCCTTTTTGGTTTTTTAAATTAGTTTCGAGCACCAGGATCTAATTAACTTAAATTTAACTTACTTATCTTAAAAGCTTAAAATTGTAATTGGTTTTCTTTCCCGTCCGTGTACAGAGTTCTAAAGTAAGAATACAATAATTGACTTATTACTGACTTTGACTTATTATCCAAAGTAAATTATACTATTTAATTGAGGAAACATACTTTCAAAATAATTAGGAGACATAAAAACATTAAAATCATCAGTAACAATAATAAGACAGAATGTGATTTTTAACATTCATAAAATAAAAAGCAGAAATTTATATTGAGGTTTCAGATTTACGTAGAATACTTTAATATGTTTGTGTTCGTAAATTTTCAAAGGTTTATAATACACTTTTGAAATTGAGCTATGATTTTGGCCCAAAAGGTTGTAAATGCAGCCTTGGCCTATTAAAACGGTCTAGAGAACTTAATTTAGTGGGACTCTATATGGACTATTTCCAAGCTAATATAATAGGAAAATTCACTTAAAAATACGTAGAAATGTGTGATTTTCACTTCAATTTTTGTTAAATTTTCTGGGGGAGGACCCCCAGACTCCCCTTTTGGCAGAGGGGTATTCCCTACGCCCCATGCCTCCCGGTAGTTTCGTCTCCTCCAAAATAAAATACTGGTTGCACCTACGTCGCCCAGTGAAATTCCTTTAAAATATGCTCTGCGACACAACAACAACTGAGACCTCGGTAGTCTATCACCACTGTGCCCAGAGTGTACAGGCCAGGCAGGTCCATTGCGCTGTACACTCGCATGCCCTGCAGGTCGTTCCTCTGCGACACAACAACAACTGAGATAGCCTCGATAGTCTATCACCACCGTGCCCAGAGTGTACAGGCCGGGCAGGTCCACCGCGCTGTACACTCGCACGCCCTGCAGGTCGTTCCTCTGGGACACAACAACAACTGAGATAGCCTCGGTAGTCTATCACCACCGTGCCCAGAGTGTACAGGACCGGCAGGTCCATCGCGTTGTACACTCGCACGCCCTGCAGGTCGCTCCTCTGCGACACAACAACAACTGAGATAGCCTCGGTAGTCTATCACCACCGTGCCCAGAGTGTACAGGCCTGGCAGGTCCACCGCACTGTACACTCGCACGCCCTGCAGGTCATTCCTCTGCGACACAACAACAACTGAGATAGCCTCCATAGTCTATCACCACCGTGCCCAGAGTGTACAGGCCTGGCAGGTCCACCGCTCTGTACACTCGCACGCCCTGCAGGTCGTTCCTCTGTGACACAACAACAACTGAGATAGCCTCCATAGTCTATCACCACCGTGCCCAGAGTGTACAGGCCTGGCAGGTCCACCGCACTGTACACTCGCACGCCCTCCAGGTTGTTCCTCTGCGACACAACAACTACTGAGATAGCCTCCATAGTCTATCACCACCGTGCCCAGAGTGTACAGGCCTGGCAGGTCCACCGCGCTGTACACTCGCACGCCCTGCAGGTCGTTCCTCTGTGACACAACAACAACTGAGTTAGCCTCCATAGTCTATCACCACCGTGCCCAGAGTGTACAGGCCGGGCAGGTCCACCGCGCTGTACACTCCCACACCCTGCAGGTCGTTCCTCTGCGAACAACAACTGACAAATCCTTACATTTCATTTTAGATTTTATCTGACAAAATTTTAGAATTCAAGGTTAAGGAGAAGTGCAATTTTACCAGACTACAGTCTGTGTGTTAGCCTTTTAAACACATGTCGTTTCTTACTCACAGGTGCAACAAAAGCCGCAGCGTCACCTCCGAGTTCCTTGTAGTGGTCACGCACATCGAAGCCCAGCGAGAAGAAGATGTTGTTCCAGATGAACATCTGCATCTTGGACTCCTCGCCGGGGTTGATAGCCATCACGTTGCCGTCGATCACGGCCGTCGCACCGCGCGTGGCTCCCGCGACAAAGTCACTGTGCACCTGCAAAATATCACAGTGTAAACATTTCCACAACATTTCCATTGCAAAATTTTGACAATGTTATTATGCTATGGTTTTTAAAATAAAATATAACATGAGATGATTAATTTTGACACTAACAAATGATTGGTATTAAATTAGCAATCAATTTTATAATAATCCTTAAAACGTATGAAGGTAAAACACTACTTTGTTTTAACACACAATGCATGAACATTTTTCATTGTACTAAACATATTACAATCAAGATTTTCTTAACTAATACATTCTATAAAAGAAACTTGGATGCCTTTAGATTTTTTAATAAATTTGATCCTTGGCCTAGAATTTTTAAACTGTAAAATTGAAGACTAACAGGCCTAGCCTTTTTAGATTTATTTAGACTTACATATTTTTTTTATATTGTCTAATTGATGTTGATTTTATTTGTGTACCATTATATGTAACTTGACGAAGTCTATTGCCATTTTGTTAATGTGTTGAAGGACTAATAAATGTCTATGTCTATGTCTATATCTATGTCTATGTCTAGTTAATTGAATATGCTTAAAGAAAAATAATTGAGCTAAGTGAAGTAAGTAAAGGACCTAATACAAAATTCTTTGTAGTAAAATTGAAACACTTTGTTGCCAATTTATTTTCATGAAGTAATTGAATATATTTTTGTTCATTTAGGCCCAATGCACGGTGGAAAAAAATATCTTTAATACCATCATAGCACTTTGTTGCCATTTCATTGCCATGAAATAATTAAAGCTGTTGTTCATTTATGGCTCAATGTCTGTTTAACAATATCTGTAATACCTAGACGGCAATGAAAAGTTAATAAAGAAAAACTAAGTAGTTCTCAAATCTGCATCATTTAAGAAGATTAAAAATGATTGTACCTTGAATATTGCTCGCTCCCTAAGCAACCTCTCAGGAAGGTTTTTACGAGGTAGCTCTCTTGTCGTTTGTAGCTCTTCGTTCCAATCCCTCGTTTGTCCAGGAATGTGCTCCTCATAGCCCAGCTTTGAAGAGAAAGCTAAAATAATACAGTAGCTCATTAAAGGAATCAAGAAACATCAATTAATGTAGCCTTGGTTTAGGTTAAAAAGCCTTGACGCCTTATTTAAGTAGTAATGGTGTTAAACATATATGTGCTATCATCATATAGTCCTGGTAGCACATATTTCTGCAATAGGACGAAACCTTCAGGTCAAAGCAAACTCATATATATTTCAACTCTAATTTTACAAAGGCCTAGAAAGATTTATTGTTTACTACATTAATAGGTCTTTTAGTCTGAAAAGTTCTTTACCACTGACATGACATCTACCATTTTAAATAGAAAAACACAATGTACCCTAATTTTCTCTCAAGACTACTGATCTGTAAATGGAATCCATGAAGCAAAGGAAGTAGCAAGTTAGGGGTGACTTGCTAGAAAACAAGTTTGACAAATAATGGTTAAGATCATCAGCTTGGACCGAAATTCAATGCCAAGACACTGGTTTCTGGGCTGCAATGGTTTCAACAACCAATGCACAGTGACCACTAAGCATTCACTATTATCTTCAATAACATTATTTTGATATTTAGCACTTCAAAAAATATTAACTGGGCATTTAAAATTGCTATTCAAAATTGTTGCTTTATGCAAATAAACCTCGTCATGAAAAAAAGGAAAATAATTAAACTTGTTAGCCATCTTATTTTTAATTGGCAATATGATTCAAGACAAGTTAGAAGCAGTTTTTAAGTTGAATATAGCCCTTCATTAAGTGTGATATGCGCGGTTGCTTACTGTCCTCGGCGCGGATGGCGTCGACGGTGTGCTCGGTGAGGGGCGAGGCCCAGGCGTACACCTGGTATGGCGTAGCCACCCGCTCGAATGGGTGTCGCTGGGTGCGCTTCTTCTGCAGCACCGCAAAGTTGCGCTTGAACGCGGGGCTCAGCTGACTGAGCAGTTCTATCAGCGAGTGGCACAGGTGAGACGGAACTGCCGGCTTGGCATTGAACTCCTCCTCCGTACACCTGCGAGTCACACCAATCACCGATGAAACCGATAATACCTAATATTAACTAGTCAGATGATTTAGACAGATGAGAAAACAAATAATCTACTCAGGGCAACACTAATAAAGGAGACAGGATAAAGGAAACAAAAAAAATAATCCCCAATCAACATAAATCAAATTGACAACTTTACATGGACCAAAACATAATTATTACATAGTCATACCAAATCACTGTTCCTTCTCCATTACCATTACTCAAACTATCTTGATGTTATAGCTTCAATCAGTTTTGGTAAGCACTTAGTTATTATAATAAGGTAGAGCTAGATAGTATTGAAGGTACATCATCATTCCTGGTAGACAATATTTACTTCAATAAATATTCAAAATTTTGAATGAAAATGAATGAAAATGAAAATGAAAATTCTTTATTTAACCATGCAAAGTTAGGGCCATATGGCCCTTTCTTACACTGAACATGGAATTCATAAAAAAGAGAAAAAATCATAATGTATACCTTGACCTAAACACTCTGAATTTTGGATGGTTATTTAAAAAGGTTCAATACACATAAGTTTGATATATATATATATACTCACTGGTTGAGAAAAAAGCCCCTGGTACAGGCAGTGATGTGATAGTGCTTGTCTTCCAAAGTTACAACATAGAGGTACATCAGGTCCCCGTGCATCTTACGATATCCAGGTGGTGGGTTCCACCCTGAAGTTGTGAGCACCTGAGCAGAAAAAAAATCATAATGTACACCTTGACCTAAACACTCTGAAATATTTGTACTCTTAGAATTTTTTATTCCTCTTTAGAATTTTGCCTGGAAATTTCATTTCAGTTCTTGATTTTCCTCGATTTTCTAGTCCAATGACCCTTTTCTTTAGCATATAGATATTTGAATCACTCTTAAAATTATAAAGTTGTGTTAAGACCTTGTTGGCCAATGCGAAAAATTCTGACAAAAACTCTTGAGCACATTTTGACTTCCTAAACCTGACATGTTTACTACCTTGATGCACTGAGGACCCTTCTGCTCCTTGGCGGCTGGCTGCAGGGGCAGCAGCGGACGCTCCCGGCAGCCCGGCATGATGTAGTCTGGCGGCGTGCAGTCCACACTCTCCGCTCGACTCTTCTTCTTCTCTACACCACAATGAGCCAATTAACAATAACTCGGAAACAATGTAGAGGTAGTGTACCATAAATATGCTTATTTTAATTATTTTCAAGGATTCCATTGCAAATTATTTATTTTTTATCGCTAATTTTATGGGTGAAAAGCCCCTGAACTAGCTAGGATTTTGTTTTGGAAACAGACAGAATTCAGTTTGCTCACCTGAAGAAACAGTTTTCAAGTCAGCTACACACAAACACAATAGACTGTGATATAATTTTCCACTGATATTTGGTCCCTTTAGGGCTCTTCTTTACAGAGAAGAGACTGTTATTTTATAATTGAATTCTATCTGTCTACCGACAATGTTGCCATATATAGGGAATGAAATTTCACTGGTCACTATGTTACACATGATTACATAATTTGCATAAATATTAGGGGTGTGCGAATAGTGATTTTTTGGTTCGAATCGAATCAAATCAAATAGTTTATTACTATTCCGAATATCGAATATTTTTGAACAAATATTTATATTAATGGTTATTCGATTTATATTAATGGTTATTCGTTCAAATGAGATCAAATTTTAAATTGCAGCATGTAAGTATAAATACCCTTTCGCAGCAAACCTGTATACTCAGCAAATCACCAAGCATTTTTTAGCAACTATTCAATAATTAAAATAATGTTATCAAAACTAAAGTGTTATTTCATTGCGTTTTCTTGATTTTATTTACTCTTGTCCTTACTTTCTCCCTCTCCTCCCTGTATTATCTTATTTATTATTAATAGCATTATAACATGTCAAAATAATATAGGTCAAATATCAATTACTAAAGTACACAAAGGTACAACTAATCAATTGTTAAGAATTTAGAAATTTATTGATTCCTTTTAAGCATATTCATTTGAATAAGCATAATTAGGCCTAGAGTAGCAATTTCAGGATTAGGCTACTTAACAATTCCTTTTCTACTGCAACCTAAATTTGTTCACTTTTAGGCCTCTGCATCCCTTTGTTCCTTTTCCTTTTAATGAACCAATAAATTATTTGATCAGGGACTAGGCTTAAGCGATTAGACCAAAGAATTACATATAAAACTTGGTTCACCAACTACTTCATATTTGAAGAAAGCCTTACAATTTTAGTTGTGCATTAATGCCTGAGAACAAAGATTTTGATTCTCCTAAGGTAATACTATAAAATAATAATGAGTCATACCAGTAAACTTAACCTAAATTTAGAGATAATTTACTTTGGCCATTTACTTACAACAAAGATTATTTACGTTTTAAATTATAAAAAGCAAGCAAACTCATTAATTAGGCTTAAGTTGTCAAACCAACATTGTACCGTTATCTAAAAATTACCATTTTAATCACAAACACGTCACATGACGTCAGATTTCAACAAAATAAAACCAATTTTTGATCATTCAACGTTTCTATTTTTACGTAATTGCTTAGTTGGAAAATAAAGAAATATGAGTGTTTGAAACAATTGATTGCATGTTTATAATCATGCAATCATTATAAACATGATTATAATGACGCGATAGACGTTCTCGAGTTATTAACAACAACTGAACTTCAAAAGCAGATGAAGATTAGAACGACGACGACATTCAAAAACGTAAAGACTAATAATGAACAGGTCCGCCAACTATTTGCCAGCCCAAAATTATTGTACTTCATTGTATCAAAATTGGAAGCGATGGTGATCCCAGATTCCGCTTAAGATATTTACCCTGAAACAGTCGTACGAAACGCCAACACGACTATTTATTTATGGGGTATTTACGGGATATTTCGTTTTGGTAATTGAAGACGATTCTGGACACTGTCGGTCATCGGGGTGAACTCTGATTGGTCTTGATTGCAATTCTCTCTTTTATCAACTGATGTTTTGTTGGTATCGGATACTGGTCGAGACAGAACTGATGAAGGATGGACTATTATTTATTAAATGATTTAATGCTGTGATACGAGAATTTATCTTACAAAAAAATTTGTTGTCGCATCGGGTATTGTGCAGTATATTAACCTAAGTACTGCACGACTGACCAACTTGGCAGAGGGAATTTGGTGGCAAAACTTCAATGTCAGTATTATTTTACAGCAGCTATTCTGTCGTTTGTCCACGTGAGGACGCAACTGTTTCTGATGTAAAAAATGGATTCGTAGTTGTTTGCAACTACAAAAAACATACTTTTATTTTGTAAATGGGTACGTTTTCACCTATTTTTGATTTTATGCCAGTCCTTTAAATATTCGATTCGGTCATATCGAACTTCTATGCAATCTCGAATCGAATCGAATATCACGATATTCGATTCGAAAAAGTTCGAAGTTTGAATATTCGCACACTCCTAATAAATATTACATACTTCATTAATGATATTATTATTTATTATTATTATTTTGTACGTAAACCCATTTAACTTTCCTGAAGCAATCGATTCAAAATTTTGAGTAGACTTTGATCGCTAGGTACAATTTGACATGTACCTAGGATGTCACCTTGAGTGATGATGTTGAGGAAAGACAGAGAGCTGCAATCCACTCCGTTATAAGCATCTGCAGGGTCCAGCGACTTGAGCAGGTCTCGGACATGTCTGACATGGATCCTGGCCTCTCTCATGGTATAGGGCTCCTCAACCACCTGGGAAAGTGACAACATTATATAAGTGATGATGCTGAGGAAAGACAGAGCTGCAATCCACTCCAATGTAAGTGTCCGCAGGGTCCAGCGACTTGAGCAGGTCTCGCACACGTCTGACATGGATCCTGGCCTCTCTCATGGCCAGACATATCAACTTAAAAAAACACTGTAAAACTGTCTTGCTACTTTGTTCAAAATCCAATATTTACTAAAGAGCTTCAAAGCTATATGGTCATGCTCTATCTCACACCATTTCCCGGTTATTAAATTTCATAAATTTATAAATATTTTAAAGCTGGAAACGCCACCAGTGATCCGATTTTCATGAAATTAGGCATCTAGATATGAAACCTAATATCTCCAGGCGTTTATTATTATTATTATTATTTTTTTTTTTTAAGGTTACTCAACACATAAAAAGGATGAAAAATTAAACTCTCAAAAACGGCGTGGTAAATGTTTGATAACATTTTATGGTTTTTGCGGTGCTACGACACCACATGTAAGTCTGTAAAAATTTAGGTTCAAACGTTGTGGAGATTTAAATGCTAAAAAAATTAACTTTTCCAATTTTTTAAATTGAGAAAATAAACAATCAACTACCTATTTAGAATTATTAGTCTAAAACAGATTGCAAATAACATTTATTTTTCATTTGGTGGTAAAGGCAGTACTTCAACTAATGCTATTCTAATGGACGATATTTAAAGATCGATAGCTCTCTTATTTCCTAACTGATTTTTATAAAACTTGAAAAGTAATAAAATATATTTGATTTACAAGGTGTCCACAAAATCAGGCTATAAAATTCCTGAATATTTCCCATATTTTTCACGCTGAAATCCCATTTTTCACGCTGGGTAATAGTTTGCAAAGTATGCACTAAATACCTCCGTCGCAGCGAACCTGCGTACTCCGCGAATTTCCAATAAAAAACATTAATTAATCAAATATTACAAAAAAAATATGAAAAGTAATATATTTATATATTACAAAAAAATGCCATCGTTTGGTTTACATGTCAAAAATATTGATGAATAAGTTTAATTTGAAAAATATATAAGAGAAGCGGACATAACATCCAATGGGCTTCGAGCAATGATTCAAAATACCAAATTGTTTGTTTTTTCAAGCTGAGTCCAGTGGTGAAAACATTAATTTGATTACTTTAATTTTTCAATTTGAAGAAGCCAAAAAACCCATTTTTGGGGGGGGGGTAAAAGCAGCCTTTACCCCACTTTGGATATGTCGATCTGGCTAATTTACGAACTCGTCCAAGAGCACCTAGTTTTAAATGTGTGTGCTAAATTTTGTTGCGATCAGACGATTTTTACGAGAGTTATCATGCTAACAGACACTCAAAAAATGAAAATTCTATTCCCCATACAAGCCCATGATAAATTTTGAAACAAACTGTGATTTTTGCAAGGAAAAATGCATTTCCACAATAAACTCACTTGATATCAATTGATATAAAAATTGATATGATTGCTGAGGGCACCCTGAACGGATATTTTTTGTCCATTCTGTTAAAATGTCGGTAATAGCTCATTTCTAAGGATATTTCTAAAATAGTATATCACGTCACTATGCCGGAAAGTACTGTATTGCCGGACGAGCATGGCAGTTCCCACGCGAGCGAAAGCGAGTGCGGGATTTTCATGCGAGTACGGTAAAACTTTCCGGTCGTGTAACTTGCGATACTTTTCATCATGCTATTCAGAAAAAAAAACATAATTTTAATCAAAACGTAGTCGTAGTCCTTGCATAAACCAATGTTTCTCAATCCTTCAAACATAACCTATAACAAACCGATCAAACTTTATTTTCTACTGCAGCCAGTGCTGCCACTACATTCCTCTAAAAAGTAACCAATAAACAAGCATTAAACATAGGTTTGCTGCAAATCAGCCATTGATGTAAAGAAATACAACTGGATAGCGCGCTCCCCGTAAGGCTCGAGTAGTGATTTCTGAGCCAACACAGCTGTGCGTTGGAGGTTGCAGCCGGGCCGAATTGAAGGGGCATTGGGGGGGGAAAAGCACGAAACTTTATTGTTAGCCTATTGAAACCGCATGGATTTGGGAGCAGTTTTACGCGTAAAGCCTGCTATAATATATGTATTGATATAACTATTAAGTAATTACAATTAATATTTAACTAGACAGTCAGTACAAGTTGGCCAGCTAAAGATCTGTTCCCCCCATCGCCCCTGCAAAATCTTACACGCAATCACTGCCGACAGCTCGCGTTGCGGGGCCTGAGTTACCAATCCAGTGTACTTATTTACATCAATGACCACAGCACATCCTCCTCTCACAAATCAAGTTTCTGTGGAGGTTTAGTGTATCTGACTGGGTGCCCCTTGTACTGCAGCTTCCTTCGTCTGTATGGGGACGAGGGCCGACCGTACCGAGCCATCTGCACCCTCAACTCCCTCCCGTCCAACAGTCGACCATCCATTGCGTCGAGTGCGTCCTCAGCATCGCGCTTGTCGTAGAACCTTACAAAGGCAAAACCTCTCCTTTCCCTCGTGAATCTGTCTCTTGGAATGTAAATATCGCCGACCACTCCACACCTTTCGAAAACGCGGTTTAGATCGTCAGGCATTGTTCAATACGTAAGATTATCCACTTTGAGAGAAACCATTCCCTTAATATGAGGTAGAGGTCTCCCGTAACTCATTCTTGCTTTATTACTTTTTATTTTGACTAGTGGCTAGTAGGGGCAAAAGCCCCAAAAAATAAAATTAAAATACTGAACATTTAATGTTAGATTTTAATAATCGATATATTAATATGAAATGGGTTTCTACACACTTACAACTCTGAAACAGTGTTTGTGACATTAGCTAGTAAGTCTCAGAATTTTAAGAAAGGGCATTAGAGTACTTTAGTATAGTATAGGCATTGACTTTAAAAGTCAATGGTATAGGGCTGAATCTTTGGAACAGTGGCGCTATCCGTCGACCTTAAAACCAACCCAGGTCACTTTTTATACAATTCAACATATGAACAACAAAAGGTTTAAATTACCTGTATCCGTCAAGTGATCCTATTGTAGTTGGCAGACTACAGCTGTTTCGTGTTATAATTAACACATCTTCAGGTCGTCAGAACGCCGTTGCAAATGACGACCATATCCAAGGATATGTAAATCAATGCAACGGCGTTCTGACGACCTGAAGATGTGTTAATTATAACACAAAACAGCTGTAGTCTGCCAACTACAATAGGATCACTTGACGGTAATTTAAACCTTTTGTTGTAAAAATCAGAGATCCAGAGGCTATACCATCAAAATGCAACATATGAACATGAGGCAAGTTTGAAGAAACTATAAAGATTAATCACAGATTGCAGCAATTAATTTATATTCCCAGTAAAGTCGTGACAATTAACACAAAAATGTAAACAAATTGTGGCTTCATCAAGAGACCGTCATCAGCTCGTATGTAGCCTCCATCGGGTTCAAAAGAATATATTGGACAGTTAACGGGTATATTTATTATGGAAACCTCCAATTGAGGCTACATTGAGGCTACAACAGGCAAGTAGGTAAGGATGAAATCAGAAAATGGTCTCCCCTTGACGCTTCCACAATCCACGTTGGCGCCTCTGGCTCCACTCCATATGGGAGTTAGGTTTGGAGACCCAGCTTAGTAAAAATCTAGGAAATATTGATTTTACCCTAAGTCCCCCCTACGTACCCTAAGTCTTCTCTGTAAGTATAGTTTGCGCTTATCGATTGTGTTAAAATTACAAATCACTTGGCTATAAAGCAGCATCAGCTGCTAATACATGTCATAATATGAACAAAACATACGTCTGTAACCCCCATATTTTTTAAATTGTGAGCATGTTGAGGTCCCTAAATTGTAAAATCAGACAATTTATAAAGGTAAAAAACCGTTATTTGTTATAGTACGTTCAACCTTCATATTTATATCTGGATTTTAAATATATCATACCAACATCTAGCATGTGGTTTTAAATAAAGTATAAACAACACATGTTTAATGTAAACAAAGCAGACTTTTTTGGATCCCAATGCAGATATTTTACGATATTTCTCGTTCTCTGATAAATTTCAAGCAATTTTATTATTTTTCCCGCCATCACGGAATAGAGACCTTTAATTTGAGCTCTCTCCCATCTTTCTACGACTTGCCAAACATTCACAATTTTGACGCAAAGAATCGCCTTACGAAATTAAATATATGATGATACACCTTTAAAAACACCCAGTACACCTTTCAAAACACCGGGATATGGAGAAAACATTTCAGAGAATTCTACGAAAGAAACTCTTAAAAAATCTTGGTTTACAGATTCTGCACATGTAATTAGTGAAAGTATGTTAATGTTAGTAGCACTTTTTATTTTGATGATATACGATATGGAGAAAAGATTTCAGAGAAGTCTACGGAAGAAACTCTTAGAAACTCTTGGTTTACGGATTCCGCAAGAGGCTGTTTGAGATTTTGTATCACATACAATTGTTCTTTGATTTGTTTCCCATTAAGATTCAAAGTGGACAAAAATTTTCCTAGGCATTTTGACCCCTTAACCGCCGCGCACGAGTTAACTCGTGATAGTATTCTGCACGCGCTCCGCCACGCACGAGATATCTCGTGCGTCACCCTCGCTTCGTTGACCGCCACGCCCGAGTTTACTCGGATTTGACGTTCTCAGCTGATTTATGTTGGTACAACTGTTCGGCTAGGGTTTTTTCCTGCTAAGACTGTACAGTTGACCTTGACGAGTTGCAGACCGATCGGTGCTGCACTCTGGTGGATTTTTCTGAAACTAGTCCACACCACGAGTTTTACAGTATCGCGCTCGGCGTGTTGAGATGAAACCCGGTGTTTTCGTGTTGACATGTAATTAAAACTGCACGCTACTAAAAACCGTGAGGCTAATTACTCGGCACTTAAGGGGTTAAGGAAGTTTGACCAGCTGATTTGATGTTTCCTTTCAAATGAACCAATTGGAATTTGGAAAAACCTTTTCGCCATAGTGATTCTATGAACACCAGTACAGTTCGCGCATTATATCTCCGGCTATGACCAAATCAGCTGCTTGCATGGCGCGGGGGGGTGAGGGGGTACTTTTCTGAAAACATTATTCTACAGTCCCGCTGTTCGTCAAACGCAGTGTTTACCAAAATCATATGTTTAAAATATCATATGATACGGTTAGTAGCGAAGTAGTCATAGCCGGAGATATAATGCGCGAACTGTATCTATTTTGAATCCAGTGGGAACACCTTCAACATCCAAACATACACTATAATATGGAGCAATCGAAAGATTTTGTACTGAAAACTCAACAGTACTTAGACAAGCTACGCTATCAAAATTAGGATCTTCATTTTCTGAGGCAGAGAGTTCTTTAACTTCTCAGTTCTTTTTTTTATTACAGCAACGTCCAAAATGACCAATGACATTATGAACGGTACAGGTCTGCGGGTACCCGAAAATTCGGGTAGCTTCGGGTAATTACGTGAACCCGAGTGGTCGGGCGGGTTCGACACGTTTCGAGTTTTATTCGGGCGGGTTTTTATTACATGTCGGGTCGGGCGGGTACCTGCTACCCTAAAGAAATCGGGTTGAAGATACCCGACATACTACCCGAAAGAAACCCGAAACTTTAAAAATGTTCAACAATAATTAATTCGCGCAAGACTTACAGCGTCCACGCAATATTATAATGTGACGAACAAAGATGGTGGCGATCGCGATGTCAAACTTAGAAGCAATCTTCACTATACGTCTCAACTCAGACAACCAGCCGTCTCCTCGCCGGCTCAAAATTATCGTACGCTTACTGCTTAATATCGTATCGTCGTTTAGCAACTTAAAGCAGTGGTTCCCAAAAGGTGGTCCGCGGACCCCCAGGGGTCCGCGAATGGCTTACAAGGGGTCCGCGGCGATAGGCCTGTACATATTGGCTACTATTATGGGTGGTTGGGTCCTGAAATATCGGGAAATTCTCGGGAAAATTAAATTCCCGATTTTCGGGCAGGATTTTTATTCACTTCGGGAAATTTTCGGGACGGGATCGTTTAGCGATTGCAACTAAACAGCGAGTGTAGCTTCGCAAAACTCGCGATCAGCCGCGGAAAATTATCTTGCGTACTTGCCGATCGCGAATAAACGGCAAATCCAGCTTTGCAAAACTCACGATCGTCCGCTAAAACTATCGTGCGTATTTGCCGATCGCAAATAAACGGCAATCGCGTGTATTTGCAAGTCGCGGATGAACGGCAAAAATGAACTGAAAGTCCAATCCCGTCCATCACTATTGGCTGTAAAACAATTCGGAAAATTTTATTGGGTAAAAGCAAAAATAAAAATAAAAAACAAATTATTAAATGAAATATATTGAATCGACAGTGTTTGATACCGGAATGCGATCGTATATGCGCGCGGGCATGCAACTGGTTGCCAATTCTATGAATTTTTTTTTTCTAGTATAGCAAATAGTTTTCACACTGATATTTCTGCTTCAGAATCTATTGGAAATATGGTCAAAGCTTCTATATGCACTCCTAATTTATTCAAATTTCAGCCTGTTTCTGAATCTTTTGTTTTATCTTGTATCAGGAAGCTGAAAAATAAAAATTCTTCAGGATGGGATGAAATTCCCACAAGTCTCATAAAATCCCTGGCATTATGCATCATAAAACCCTTAAATCACTGCATAAATATGTCTTTTGCAACGGGATCATTTCCTGATAAACTTAAATATGCCCAAATTATACCCATTTTCAAAAAGGGAGACTCTCAAGAAATATCAAATTATCGGCCCATTGCTCTCTTACCTGTTTTATCTAAGGTCTTCGAGGAGGTCGCACTTTTGCAGTTAGTACCCTTTCTTGAAACAAACGGTTTGTTGAGTGGAGGTCAGTTTGGCTTTAGAAAGAGGAAGAGTACATCAGATGCCATTGTTGATCTTTTTTCTGATGCGGTGGAGGCCTTGGACAGATCTCAGAAGACAATTGGTGTTTTCTGTGATCTGTCGAAGGCCTTCGACTGTGTAAAGCATAGTATTCTTCTTGAGAAACTTAAATTTTACGGGATGGCTGATTCTACCATTTCCTGGTTTGCAGGTTATCTTTCCAATAGATATCAACAAGTTGTCTTAAGAGACAGGTCTAATGTAAAGCATCTTTCTTCCTGGTGTCCTGTGATTCATGGTGTACCTCAGGGGTCAAAGGTTGGTCCTCTTCTCTTTATTCTTTATGTAAATGATCTTGCTTTCTCGGTTTCGTCAAAGATTATTCAGTTTGCTGATGACACCACAATGTTGGTGAAAGCACCTTCCACCTCACTAGCTTCTGAAATAGCATCTAAAGAGATTTCTTCCATGGAAAATTGGTTTAAACAAAATGGACTCCACCTTAACTGCTCCAAAACTCATTTACTTCATTTTCACAACCCACAGCTTAATTCAGATAAGGTAGTCCTTGATTTGGACTCAGGAGAAAGAATTGTATCATCAGAGAGCACTAAATTCCTTGGCCTTCATATAAACGAACACCTGAAATGGATGGAACACCAAAATCATCTATCCTCCTCCTTAGCCAAATCCTTATTTGCCCTGAGAGTAGTATTCAGAACAACAGATCTTAAAGCAGCTCTCATGGTTTATCACTCTTATTTCATGTCCAGGGCATGCTATGGTATCATAACTTGGGGAAGTCATTCATCAATAGTAAATCATTGTTTTCTTTTGCAAAAAAAAGCTGTAAGGATTTTGGCTGATGTTGGACCTCGCGTATCCTGTCGCCCCCTGTTTATCCAAATGAAATTGATGACCATCCATGCTGTCTACATATTTCAGGTTTGTACTTTCGTTAGGAGAAATTTTGAAAACTTTCTTCTTGCTAACCATGAACACCCCTACAATACTCGCCATAGAGATACTCTTCAGTTTCCAATCCACAGAACTGCTTTGTATGAAAAATCTCCACTGTACATGGGTAGGAAAATTTTTAATCATCTCCCCACCCATATCAAATCTGAGCAAACAGTTTCTAAATTTCAAACAAAGTTAAAAGAATTTTTGATTTCACAATGCCCATACTCACTTGAAGAGTATTTTTCACATTAAACAGATTCTTTTTTTTCTCTCTCTTGCAGATTTGCTCTTTAGTGGAGTTCAATTGCGATCATGTGTATGTAGATAACAATGTGTATAGATATGTAAGATCCATATGTAACATGTTAGGTTAAGTTCCAAAGTGGACGTGTCACATGTTTATCTGTGAAAAATCACAAAGTTGTAAACTTTTTGTGACGAATAAAGTATTTCATTTCATTTCATTTCATGTTGTAAATCAAATATAGCTTTAGGGGTCCCCGATTGTTTAGTTTGTATACCTGGGGGTCCGTGACTACCTGTTATTTGGGAAACACTGACTTAAAGGACCAGGGAACCGACGCAATGAAATAGTCGTAGGTACCAACATAAGTAGCTTTGAATAAGCTGGAATTTCTAGCCGAGCTTATGATACGAGAGGTCTTATCGAGAAAATAATTGTTGCGATCTATTTTTTGACACGTTAAACCGAAAGAGCGTGTCCTTCCCACGAAAAACACGCAAAAAATTATCCCTGAAGTGATAAGGAAAGGACGTTGAAAGGTGAAAGGATATAATATCTCCAATTAGATGGAATTCGGAAAGTTTCTGCTCTATTTAGTTGACCTTGGAGAACCAAAAAGTATACATCAGTCTTTTGTTTGATCATGGATTTTCTCTTGAACGGCAATTGATAAAAGTTTCTTTTTTGTCACAATAGATTTTAAAAAAATTAGACAAAAAGTATGAGCCATCATAAGTGGTTGTAGGGTAAATAGTTTGGATTTTTGCATTTCGTAGTAGGGAAAAAACGAACGCATGCACACACGCAGATAACACCGGACTGGCGGACAGGCTAATTGATGAGTAAACAAACCCCCCCCCACTTCCCCTTCCCACTGATAAGGAGAGTGAGAAAGCTGTTTTTTCTAGCTCTCTCTCTCTCCCTCCCTTCTCTTTCCTCCCTTCCTCTACTCTGGTAATTTATGGTTTCTACCTGCTCTTTCATATTTCTTAAACCAACTATTATTTACTTCACAGAAGTTTTATAATAAAACTAATTTTATGATGAAAATAAATTATTGTTGATTATTGTTGTTATAAAACTATTTCATTGATAAATTCTGAAATAATAAGTTTAGTCATGAATATGAATATCTATTGACTGTATTGGTTATTGTATATTGTATATGGCACCAATTGGTGCATTACAATGTTTTACAACATTTTCATTCTATGTGTCGTAGCCACATGCTGTAATTGGGCACTTCATGAAGTGTCCAATGCTAACCGGGCACTTCAAGAAGTGCCCAGCTCGCCTGGGCACATAGTGTAATTGAATGGTTTAATTAAAAATTACAGTATGTGACCAACAAAACTGGGCACTTCATGAAGTGCCAAACGCTCGTTGGGCACATGCTGTAATTATTTCTTTTACACTATGTGTCCAGTTCATATGCTGGACACTTGATGTAAACACGTACCACTGCTGTTTACGTTGCTGTTGGTAGTATGCGATGTATTATTTTCAATAATACAAAATACAATCATTTTAAAATAATTTTGTAACACATTAAGAATAAGATTGTCTTCCACTAAACCAGACAATAATTCTTGTCTGTATGTTTTATCGTGGTTTCTTCTGTTTTCTGAATTATTCTGGCTACACATAATTATTAAAATTATTATTATTGAAACAGCAAACAGTTGTTTAAATAATAATATTAATAGTGATCCGTAGCCAAAATAACTCAGAAAACACAAACCAGACAATTCAGTCAATTTACATGTTATGCTTTAATAAAATAAAATACATTAAATACTTTACCTATTACATTTATATGTAACATAACACATAAATATTAACATTAACCTATTTTTTCATGTTTTAATTTATTAACTTCTTACTCAGTCACCCTTTATAAACTTATAATAGATTAAAATATAGCATGGTAAAACAAAGTTTTACAAAAAGTCATAAAAGTCTTTGAAAAAATAATTAAAACAATTCTTTAGTTTTTTATTGTTATAGAAATTGAAAAAATTTCATTTATATAAAATTTTGCTATTTCGTTTTTTTGCAATTTTATTAACACTGACGACAATTTAGATTTAAATTTTTCTTTTTTATCTCAGTATGAATGAATTAACATAACATCATTACATCAAGGCCTTTCTATGTAATTGTTTTATATGTTTATAGAATTTTAAAAAAACGTGTGTCCTGTTTACTTGAAAGCTTTTCAAAAATAGGCCTTTTATCGTATTCCTACTGACATCAATAGCTTAAAAATTTAAGTTTATATTATTAACTCAAATATTTGGAAATCCATATGAAGAATTGTCTAAAGGGATAAACTATTAATGTTAAACATTATTCAAAAGTAAGCGGTTACTAGAAAATTCTAGCGGTTCGGTTTTTAATTATTATTAATTTTTTTATAGGCATTACCTATAATTTAGAATAGAATATCATTATTTGTCTTTATTCACAAGTACATCGTGTAATGGACATCGTCTGAACAATTAGATTATTTTTATATGCAATAATCAATATATATATATATAAAAGAAGAGTTGTGTGTTGGTATATTTAGTACTACAGCCAAAACTACAGTCGTAGACCCATGATCTTGGTGTCAAATTAAAGCTTGGAATCTCATGATCTGCACTATGATGGTTGGCTTTCAATATCTTATTGGGTGTAGGCACAGGATCGTCCAAAAGGGACCTATGTCAAGGAATTTTTGTGTACTTGAGGTTTTATTTGTTTATATCAAAACACATGGTTTAATTTTAAAAGGTAACTGTGGTGAAAGTGGTTGCCAACAGAATGCAGCACCTACAATTGTTTTTGTACAACAGGTGAATACAGTCTTATTTAGCAAATGTGTTTTTATTTACGTTTTCAATTATTTAGTAAATTTTTACAGTTAGGTTATGATATTAAAAAAAAACATGAAGTGCACTAAAATGTAGAGTTACAGAATTTTTGTTTCTATAAATACAAAGATAGTATAAATAAGACAAAAAAATGTCAAAACGTAGGAGAAAATGTTTGCAATTCCGTATCTTATAACGTAAATGAACGATTGCAAGAAAAAATGAAACAACGAAGAGAAAGAAACACATCTAAGAGTGTCACGGGAAAATTCACAGCGACATCAAGAAACACTGTCGTAGCAGATTTGGATCAGAAAGGGAGACAGACGCACAAGGTGATGAAAGATACAACAGAGATATAACGGAGAACCTTTGAAAAAGGGATTAAACAGAAGAAGCTGAATAAAATTAAACAGTTTAAAAGCTGTTTAGAAAAGGACAAGGAACTATGATTTTGGTTGTAAAGTACACACTATTCCAATAAAATGTAGATTGTATTGAACAACCGAATGTAGTAATTTGCAAGATGGACAAAATGTGTAGTTATTGCATAGCACATAGACTAATTCAAAAAGAAAACGCATATTATGTGCTGTTTGAAAGGAAAAATAAGACTGCTACCACCAAATATGCCACCCCCGGCTTTATCAAATATAATATGTATGGAGAAACATCATAATATATTGAATTTCAGATTACTTTAGACGTTATAATTCTTGCTTCCAAATTACATCTTTTGGGCTACTATTTAGGCCTTCATAAGATTTTTCAACCCAGCGAAGCGGGTTAACAACAGCTAGTATAATACTATAATATAAAATACGATAGTATAATATTTATACTACTGTTTGATTTTATAACTATTTAAAACCAACAATATTTGTATTAAACTTTAAACCAAATATAATTGTTTATGTTTTTATCCTGGATTAAGATTGCTAACTGTTTATTTTAGTCTGAACTCAACTCATACAGCAGCAGATTCATTGTCCAAATATAACATAGGCTAATTATATTTTCAAAAGGCGTATGCAACTAAAACCGATGTTAAAATATTTTTATTTGAATGAATAAATAATAAATATTAAAAGGTTTAATAGCAAACAGTAACATTGGCTACTTTAACACGGACATTGGGATTTAACGTACACATAAGGATTGACTTTGACAAAGATTTAAAATCGACTGCCCAACATACCTCAATAGTTACACCATGTGTCCAATGAGCGTTGGGCACTTCATGAAAAGTCCATTTTCGTTGGGCAGATGCTGTAATTTTGATCGAAATAATCGAGTTACACTATGTGCCCAGGCGCGCTGGGCACTTCATGAAGTGCCCGGGCTGCGTTGGGCTCTTCATGAAGTGCCCAATTACAGCAAGTGGCTACGACATATATATTATAACATTATTAAAATGTTAGCTTAAAAAATTCATTTGTATCATAAATACAATGATTTGTAAAGAATGTCTTCATGTACTTTTTAAATTGGTCTTTTAGTTAATATTAATCTTAATTTTAATTTTGTTTCTTTCAATTAATAAAAATATTTTAATTTTTTTATATTTGATGGTAACTTATTGTAAAGTTTTATATTTGTGTATGTAATTGTTCTTTGTGTTTTAGAGTATCTTGTTCATTGTCTAACTTCAATTCATCAATATTTCTTGTCCCATGGTAATGTGTACTTATTTTCTTCATGCAAACTGTATTTTTTTCTTGTAAGTACAGTAAAATTTGTCTAAAAAAAGACCAAACTGAAAAAAAATTAGCCCCACCTTGAAACTTGGTATACAGGTCATCTTTAGGCTCTAGTTGAAGAATCCAATGAGTCCATAAAAATTCAGGGGGTGGAAGGACCCTTTTTGGAGGGGGGAAGGGGGGGAAAGTTGTATTTTTTTATAAATGCAATAACTCCGGTGAAAAAGATCCTATCCATATAAAATTTGGTGTGGGCTTTTAAAACAGTATATTTTAACACTACATAAAAAATAAATTCGATCATGTCATCCTAAGGGGTCCAAATGGGGGATTTAACACCTCAAAAATGGGTTTTTCCATTTTTTGGTATCCAAAAATTAAAATTATGAAATTTTGTTTTATTTTTTGAATTCAGCTAAAAAAATCAAACAATTTAGTATTTTTAATTATTACTCTATGACCATTGGTTGCCGAGATATTGAAATTGGTAAACACAGTACGTTGTCCAATATAACCTCAAAATATACAGAAACTTATAAATCACGCTTATTTTTTATCATTTATCAACGATATTTCGTATTTGGCCTCCTATGGTTGAGTTTTAATGGATTATGGCTCATAAGTCCCACTTTTCTTCATCTCCTTGTCAGCAAACCTACATACTCATCATATGTTATTTAAATGGGAAAAACCTACGATATGTCAATTTCTCTTATATTTCCGGTTCTAGTGACTATAATGAAACAGTTTTAGACCTATTTTACTGGGGAAATCTTTGGCTTTCAGATTAACCATTAACAGCTCAATTTGGTTGGGTTTAAGGCTAGATGAAATGCAATTATCAATGTTGTATTCTTTAAATTATTTTTGTTTGTAATTGTTAATAATGAATATCTCAGCTCTTAATAAAGAGAATGCATTTATTTTGGCCTTGAATTGCTCCGTAAATTATTTTCTTTCATTTAACCTATAATTTGATAAAATTGGTTTTGATTTGGATCAGTTATAATGCGTAATTCAATTAAAAAATAAGTTTTTTTAACTTTTACTTGCAGTAAAAGGGTGATACCTCCGGTTCTAAAGGAGATAAAAAGTTAGTTTTGGTCTCAAATTAATGTTAATAGGTTAAGGTTAGGTTAATGGGGGATAAACCCCTCCAAAAATGGGTTTTTTTTGAGTTTTTTATATGCAAAAATATAAATTATCTAATTTTTGTTGGCACCATTGAATTCAGCTCAAAAAAACAAACAATTTAGTATGTTGAATCATTGCTCTATGTCCATTGGTTACCGAGATATTGAAAGTGGTAAACACAGTACACTGTCCCCATGTTAACCTTATGGGGAATAAGTAAAATTCTATACCTTGCTTAGTTCTCAACACATCTTAATAAAACTTGGTTTGTGGCTTCATCTACATGAGATCTAATGATTAATAGTCTAAAATCCTCGATACTTTTATTTTCGTGGCAGCAAACCTGCATATTCATTCCCCATGTTATCCTTATGGGAAATAAAAAATTCTATATCTTCTATTATACCAATTTGCTAAGGAATTTCTTGTCTTCCTTATTTCTTAACATATGTTAATAAAACTTGGGGTTTGGCTTCTTCTAGTTAAGATCTATTAAATATAGAAGTAAAAACAACCAGTTTTAACATACCTGTTTCAGCAAACCTGCATACTCATTCCCCATGCTATTCTTATGAAGATTACAAAAACATGTCAAATCCTGCTATGTTGGATTGAAATATGTTCTTTTGCATTTGCAACTCGCTGAGTATGCAGGTCTGCTGCAACGGGGGTATTTCCCATTTAAATAACATAGGAAATGAGTATGAAATGAAATGAAATGAAAAAAGTCTTTATTTAAGAGGCGAAGTTAGGACTTGCAAGTCCTCTCTACCACTTAACCTCTAACAGAAAATAATAAATAATTGAATTAATTACAAGTGGAGAAAATAAACAAAATGACTAATGCAATATAAATTATTAATTATGATATTATTAATGACAATTAATTATGACAAAATTATGTAGATTAAAATCAATCAGGTATTTTTTACCACACACGCTCACAATTACCCAAGTCGCCCAGGACTCGTCACACCGAAGCCACAAGCATCACCGCCTGCCCCGCAACAGCAAGAGATTTTTTACTTCCGCCCTGAACCGAGCACGCTTATTTTCATTTTTGATTTGATCAGGAAGTGAATTCCACAGTCGTGATGCAGAAAGTAGAAAGGATTTATTAAAAATGGCAGTTCTATGGATAGGAATCGTTAAAAGATGAGAGCCTCTACGAGTAGTGCGAGCACTAACATCAGACATAAAAAGAAAGTTGTCAGAGAGATACCTAGGAACTTTAGAGTTCAAGATAGAGTGTAGCAAGCGAAGAGTGTGAAACTCACGAAGATCTTTAAGGTTCAATAGTGAGAGTTGGTTGAAAAATTGAGAAACATGATCACTGCGCCTTAGACTAAAAATAAACTGAATACAGTAATTTTCTGCGCGTTGAAGTCTGTTTGAGAACTCCACAGTCATGTCGTTGATCACCACATCACAGTAATTAAAGTGAGTCAGTACAAGAGTTTTAACCAGCATAGTCTTAACATTAAGTGGAAGGTAAAGAGCAAAGCGTTTTAAACTGTGTATGGCGGCAAAAACTCTATTGCAAGTAGCATTAACTTGGTCAGTCTATTTCAAGTGTTTATTCATGATAAGTCCCAAGTTTTTCACTTTGTCGCAGTATTCAAGGTAATTTCCATCAAGTTTTAGTTTAGGGGCAGTGGGTAAGTTTTTTTAGTCAAAAGTTTAGGGTAGCCAACAACAAGTGCTTGAGTTTTAATAACATTAAGTTGGAGGCCGTTTTGCTTTGCCCAGTGAGTAATTGAGTCAATGTCAGTATTCATTTGAACAACAGTTGTATCCATGTTTTCGATTGCAAAGTGGGCGTAAATTTGTAGGTCGTCAGCATAAAGGTGAAAACGTAAGTAGTTGATGTGGTCAGTGATGTCGTTGATGTACAGTGAAAAAAGAAGTGGCCTAAGAACGGATCCCTGGGGCACACCCCAAGTGACAGGTCTCCAGCTGGAGCAACTGTCTGAAACTTTGACACACTGCTGGCGATCTGATAGATAGGACTCAACCCAGTCAATACAACCATCAGAAAACCCAGCTCTACGTAACTTAAAGGAAAGAAGCGGGTGATAGACGCAGTCGAACGCCTTTGAAAAGTCAAAAAGAGTGAGAATGGTTGCCTACCTACAATCCATTGCAAGACGAATGTCATCAGTTATTTTCAGGAGGGCAGTGGCAGTACTATAGTTGGGGCGGAAACCAGATTGAAAAATAGATAAGATGTTGTTTTGTTCAACATATTGGGAAAATTGATTGTGAACAATTCTTTCAAGACATTTAGAAAGAGCTGAAAGAATACTGATTGGTCTGTAGTCAGAGGAAGATTTAGGAGAAGATATTTTTGGAAGTGGGCGAACTATGACAGATTTCCAAGCAGAAGGAAATGTATATGTACTTAACGATTTATTAAAGATAGAAGTAATGATAGGAAGTGTAACTGGAAGGGTATTTTTAAGAAAACTTATAGGAATATCATCGGCACCGACTGCGTTACTTGTCATCCTCATAACGGCCTTGTAGACATCAATCTCCGTTACCGGAGTAAAAGAAAACTGCATGTCAGGTCTCTGAAACGGTTGGGACTTCAGGTCGGCAACATGGTCATGACCCCAGAAGAATCAACGGGGATATTAACAAAGAAGTCATTTTAAGGAGTCAAGACTGACGGTTACTTGATGGGTATCTCTGGGACTGCCAATGCCAAGACTTTTTAACTTAGACCATAAGACTTAAGTGGGTTGATTTAGAGAAAAGGAATGATAATAAAATCTGGCTTTAGCGTTCCTGATTTGCTGTTGGGTTGAATTCCGGAGTCTTTTATAAGTTGCCCAATCAAGGGGAAGTTTGGTACGTTTGGCCTTATGAAAAGCAGCATCCCTTAGCCTTTGAAGTTGACGGATTGGATCAGTTATCCAAGGCGCAGGAGGTTTAGTGATTCTTTTTGATACAATGGGACAGTGCTTGTTATAAAGATTAGTGAGAAGTAGATAGAAATTTGGAATCGTTGCGTCAACATTGAGGGCCTCAACAACTTCATACCAGGGAATTTCTGAAGCTTCGTGGAGAAGAGCATTGAGGTCAAGATGTTTATGGTCTCTGAATTTTATGAATTGCAGGCAAGATTTTGGATTTTTGAATTTATAGGCACAAAAAATTAGATCATGTTTTGAAAGGCCAGGGACCGGAACTTGTCCATGGTGCACGACTAGGGAAGGATTACTGACAGCAATGATATCCAGCAGCGTGTCCGCAGTGGCAGTGTGGTGAGTGGCTTGTAACAGTAGTAGTGTCATGTGTTGCAGGAGTAAAACAAATTGGTCAGTGTGGTTTGGTCGTAGGTAGGCGGTCCGAGTAGGTCAGAGTTGAAGTCACCCATGACCACAACATGACTGAAGCGTGGCAACAAACTCACAAGGTCCTGCTCAAATTCTGCTAAGAAGCCAATATTTGGAGCTCTGTAACAAATGCACACCAAGAAATGTGTGTTATCAATGCACACATCCAGAAACATATATTCAGGTTTACCTGCACTGGTAATATCTGAAGAGAAAAGAATTTTTGTAGTAAAATTAGATTTCACATAAACTGCAACCCCACCACCACCTTTATGCAAGCGGTCATTTCTAAAAACATTGTAACCAAATAATTCGATACTTTTATTATTTAATGACGGTTTCAGCCATGTTTAAGACACTAAGATAATGTCAATTCTAGAAGATAGGAAAATGGTTCGAAACTCGTCGATATGACAAAAAAGCGATTGAGCATTAACATGGGCTGTCTTTAAGAAGCGAGAGTAGGGAGCGAGAGTTTGGAAGAGAAACTGAGAAGGTGTGGGTGGGAGGGGGAGGGCGGGCTGGGCCGGGGCAGCGTTATCAGTCGCCACTACGACAACACAGCAGGCAGCGAGTGACAGACAGCGACGACGGCCGAGCCACGGGCAACTCACGCACACAACATTCACTCACACATACACTCGTAAAACCTATTTGATTATTTACAGATATGCCATTATTTTTCATTGTCAAATCAGCTCAGTTTAATCAGCTCAAAAAAATAATATTACTTATAAAAATAAATAAGCGAAACTCAATTAACTAAAATGCAGCAATAACAATGTGCCCTAATAATATATTTATTAGTTGCGATTAATTTATTAACAATGATAGTAACAAAACCAAAGTAAATGCAGAAAAAATACGCAAACGCAAAAAACAATCAAACTTAAAAGGATTAATTAAACTTTAAGTTAAACAAGCATTATACCTCAATCAAGTAATGACTAATGAGAACTCTCGATTAGCATAAATCCTTGTTTTTCTTTAATTCCTCTTTTTTAAGAGGAGCAACTTTTAACATAATTACACGCCGCGTGCTTTTACTGTTCATGCAGTTGAAACTTAAGCACTTAATACAACTATCACTAACATACGAACAACATCCTGTTCATGCAAATAATTATAAAAACTAAATAAATAATATTTGTTGGTTTGATAAACAAGGCAAAAAATACTAGAATATGCTTCTAAACATTTAAAGATTTCAAGACTGACAGCAATTTTTTTGAACTAATTGACCATTTAAGTGAAATTTAAATAGATCATGAAGAATGTATCAAACAACGTACTCAATACGGTAGGCAAGTAAATTTTCAAAAGAGAGCCTATAATCATGCATGCATGAAAATTTTGTTGTTACATAGTTAAATAAACTAGATAACACGTAGCTCGAAATCGAGCAAAAAATCATAAAAATCATGGTAAAAGAAAGAAGAATAAACAGCCTACTTGTATACTTTTGAAATTTAATCAAAGGGCTAAATTCAATAGCAAAATTATGGCTAAGTCATTGAAACTCTAAAAGTTCATTTGATTTACTGCAGGAGTTTCCGGGTAACGACTTTTTGGGAAACACCTTCATTTTCCATGTTCTCTTTATTCTGAAATGTATATTTTAATACCGGCAAAAGATCGAGCTCTGCTTACAGCAACATATGTAGCTGACCGAGAGCAAACACTGGCGCCGTGAGCGTTTAGGGACTGCCCCTGCACCTAATTGATAGTTATCGCCAAACCGGAATCATAGAGGACGGCTGTCTTTGTAGGGGTCCTTTCCTATGTGACAACAACGCGTAGTAAATGACGCACTAGCTCTACCAGTCTTTTAATTTTTGAAATGCAACCCACCGCGATGAAAACATTGTAAGTTCATTGGTCTGAGGTTGGAAAGAGCATCAAATATGTTACATCGGGAGGGTGATTCTAGGCGGTCGCGATCATGTTCCTTCTGATCGGTCAATATTCGCCTTCTTTTATTGGCATTATTACTGACTGCACCATATCAAAAAATAATTGGCTCAAGTTAATAAAACTTAAAAAAAACACTATGCTGAAATGTATTGGGATATCGTAAACTACATTTTAAAACTGGGAACTGAAATGTTTAAGCCCTTAAAAATACTTCATAACATAACCTAAATTACATAATAAATCTTTTTGTTGAAAGCCAAAGCAGCTGGAAAAACAAAAACCCTTTTCAAAAAAATAAAGTGCTGCAATCTGTGGTTTATCTGTAGAACTATTTCAGAGCTTGACAGGCTTGACCATATGTTCAGTTTGTAAACAAAGTGAACTGAGCTTGCTCAAATTTCGATGAATAGCGCCACTGTTCCTAAACTTCAGCCCTTTAGTGTGCTTTAGTGACGCCCTTTTTTAAAATTCTGAGACTTGATGACAAATCTACATAACAATCCCTTTAATTTGACACCTCAAACGTTAAAATCCGTCCAGCCGTTATTGCGGTTGGACTGTGAAAAGAAAACCGCTCGCGTATTAATATATAGATAAATACCAAAAAAACGATAGCAAAGACATTAAATAAGTGACCATAGTCAAGAATATTTAATAGCATGCATGAAAAAAAGAAAACATCTGCAATTCTATGCTTATAAATAAATTCAAGGACCAGATAGCCTTAAATAATATTCAATAACAATAACGATAGTAAATAATTCTACTATTTCAGGTAAATATTCTATTCTATTTTCGATAGTAAATAATAATAAATCAATGTTCGAATCGGTTATAAGGTATGGTGTTGAAGTCTGGTGCACAGCATCTAAATGTTACATAGGACGGATAGAGGCATTGCAAAGAAAAACACTAGTTATGATATCAAAGCTAAAATTCACAAATATGCCTAAAATGTTATCAACTATTTTTAATAACTTTAGCACAATGTATCCAAACGATCTCTACAAATACAAAATTCTCAAAACATTCTTTGATAAACACGATTTCAAAATTCAAAATTTGAAAGAAAATTACACATTTAGAAGATTAGAAAAATATAAATTACCAAGATTTTGTAATACGTATGGTAAAAACTCTCTCAGCCATGTTGTTCCGAGACTATTTAACGAGCTGCCACCTAATTTAGAAAACGCCAAAAACTTTTACGTAATAAAATTAGAATTAATATCTTGGTTAATAAACAATAATTTGAATTCATATTCCACTTTTCATTAAGCAAGATAAAACTATGTGTGTGTGTGCGTGAGTGAGTGTTTGTGAGGGATTATTTTTTCTCCTTTAATAATTTTTCTAAGTCTACTAATATCAGTTTTCAAGTATGTTCAATAGAAACGTATTAGTTATCAAGTATTAAATTGCTGTTTTCTTATTGCATTGAGTAAATTTAATCACATTTTTGCACGTTTGATTTCATCCGGAGTTAAATGAATCAAAATTGAAACTTTGATTCATTTAACCAAAATGCTAAAAGATTTATACTACTGTTGCTGTTTAATGTATTTTAAGTATTGAATTTCGCTCTTGTATATTAAAATAACATGTGAAATTTTTAGGTAGTTATAATAAGTGACTTTTACTTGTGCACCGTTACCTAGAGCGCTATACCTATCTGTGTATTTAGTTTATCATGTAATTATGTAATATACTGTAATAAGGAGCACCCAACGACAAATCGTAAGATTTGTTGGGACTCACTGATGTAAATATTATGGAAATAAAGATTCTGATTTCTGATTTTTCTGAATTACAGGTAGAATAATGAGAATAATGAACAGTATGAAGGTTTGCCTTCAAGGCCGTAGGGGGTTAGAGGGTCAGAACCCCCCCCCCCCCGAAATAGTAGAAACAGCATTGAAAACATAACAAATGGGGGTGAAAACCCCCCCCCAAAATAGTTGAAACCCCCCCAAAACCCGGCGAGTAAACGTAGAGGGGCCCGGAAAGAGTTGAAAAGGGCAGAAAACGACGATAATGACGCCGAAAACTACACACGCGAGTAAAAAAAAAAAAGTTCACCACTTTGGCCGAGCCGGAAATTCACCCGCCGGCCCTGCCCAAACCCCCCCCCCCCAAAAAATTTCCTGGCTACGGCTTTGTTTGCCTTCATAACAGTGTGAAAGTTTTCTAACAAGCGGATGAAGAAAAGTGGGACTTATGAGCCATAATCCATTAAAACTCAACTATAAGAAGCCAAATACAAAATATCGTTGATAAATGATAAAAAATAAACGGGATTTATAAGATTCTTTATATTTTGAGGTTATATTGGACAACATACTGTGTTCACCAATTTCAATATCTCATCAACCAATGGTCATAGAGTAATAATTAAAAATACTAAATTGTTTGATTTTTTTTGCTGAATTCAAAAAATAAAACAAAATTTCATAATTTTAATTTTTGGATACCAAAAAATGAAAAAAACCCATTTTTGAGGTGTTAAATCCCCCATTTGGACCCCTTAGTATGACATGATCAAATTTATTTTTATGTAGTGTTAAAATATACTGTTTTAAAAGCCCACACCAAATTTTAAATGGATCGGACCTTTTTCACCGGGGTTATTGCATTTACAAAAAAATGCAACCTTCCCCCCCTCCGAGAAGGGGCCTTCCACCCCCTGAATTTTTATGGACTCATCAGATTCTTCAACTAGAGCCTAAAGATGACCTATATACCAAGTTTCAAGGTGGGGCTAATTTTTTTCAGACAAAGTTAGTTTTTACTGCACTATTGTATGTATATATGTAAGTAATGTGAATGTTATGTTAGATTTTTACTTCGTAACTGCTTGGTAGGCCCATCAAAATTTAATGAAATCAATGTTTTGCTGACAAATGATACCCAAACCCGACCCGACCCGAAAATTGATGGTAATCTACTACCCGACCCGGCTTGAAAAATCACTACCCGCAGACCTCTAATGAACGGCATCTTATTTTCAATCCTGGGCAATTTTCTTTTGCGTGATAATTAGCATCACCACTTCGAAAACATCACCACTTCGAAAACATTTAAAACTAGTTTTATTCAGTCTTAAATTTACTTTATGGTTTACAGCAAGAGCTTCAAGACTATTTGAACTTCCTCTTACAGTTTCCTGTTGAGTTTTCACTGTCTCCCATAACTTAATTTTCTTAATGGCTGAGCTTAATGATAAACTACGGTCCATTTGCAACGACTCAGATAGTTTATTGTCTCTAATACCAACAACAATAAGATCACGCAACATTTCATCCTTCAAAGAACCAAAGTTACAATTAACTATTAATTTATGCAATGTAGTTAGGTAATTCTCAAAAGATTCATTTTCCAATTGATTTCTTTTGTTAAACCTAGTTCGTTCATAAATTATGTTAACGGTCTTAGCAAAATTATTATTCAATCTTCTTAACGACTTCATCAAATGTAACATTATCTATAGAAAAATGAGTCGTATATGATATGTATTCTGCATCATCTCCCATTGATAACAACAAAGCGCTGACCTGAGTTTCCTGAGGCTCGTAATTCAATAGGGACGATACACGATACCTTTCAAACTTTCTGATCCATGAGGTCCATTCAGTGTTATTCTGCCCGCAAAACTTCTCGAATGGCGGCGGAATGTAAACGTGTTTGTGGGGAAGCTGTGTCTCCCCATTTTTAATTATAGCATCTTCTCAATCCAATTCGTCAACATCATAACTTACATTCCTTTGTTTTTTTTCCTTTTTTGTAAGGCACGGTTCAATCTGACACCAGGTACTATTATTATTATTATTATATAGCACCCAATTTTGTACTGATTACTCAGACCCTCTAACTTCTAACCGAGGTTATACCGAACATCTATTTGAAGTTAATATTTAGACAAAATAAAACCCTATTTGTGACAACTCACTAGACTATCAAACATATAGTTTGGCAAAACTAATTGTACTCTTTTTTGCGAGTTGTCATGGCAGCCGTGCAAGGCAAAGGCAGATGACACGGCGACTCAATGTGATGATAAAAAACAACAGACTAGCCAACGCCATAATTGCCGGTTTAAAATTATCCTACGAATCGGACGCCTTTAAATTTTAAAGTATAATATTTCTTGTAGTGGGTTTCATTTAGAGTCCAGAGTTGAACCAACTACTCGATTATCCTGTCTATTCAAGTATATGTAAAAAGTAAATAAAATTGTGTTGTTTTAAATTAAGTTTTTGAAATATAATCAATTTTAATATTTCATAAATGTAACTATTCATATTATTCTACTTCATTCTTTGTAATCTTAGGTCTAATTCTTTAACAAAATAAACCCAAAAACTGACAAACCTAAAAACCGTCAATAAGCTACTGGGACGTTCTCAGAAATCATGACATTTCAACTGATAACAGCTGACCTTATCTCTGTCTCTGTCTTCATTGAGATTGACAGTTCATTCAGAAGACACCTGGACTTATTTGTTTACATTTGGGAATAAAATCAAGAAAGGATTACTTTTTATTTCCACTGATAAAATAAAATACATATTCATTCATTGATTTATTCATTGTTGATATCTGTATTAAATAATAGTGTATTTAATTCATTAAAGCAAAAATAGATTTTTATTCTGGCCAAAAAAAGTTATTTATTTCAATACAATATAATATAAAATCTTTAAAATCATTGTTCCATCAAACATAAAACTGTCAAAGTTTTAGTGGGTCTCAGTATATTTGTGTCCTCAACTAAAATAATGAACACTATAAGAGAGAATAAAAAAATCAAACACACTTGTAATAAATGTGGTAAAGGTGTAAGAACTTGAGCAATTTATTGCAACGGAGTTTGCAAGAGTTGGCTTCATTTAAAATGCATTAATATACCTTATTCTTCAGTTAATAAACTCACAAAAGCTGAATTGAACCTATGGGAATGCCCTAGTTGCACCCTTCATAATTCCATGTCTGTTTTGTCGGACTTCTCTGAAAACAATTTATTATCTGACCCTGATTCTGAAACAATCTTTTCGTTGGAAGCTGAACTAAGTAAATCTCTCTTATTAGAAAATGAAGAGCTGAAACAAGAATTGCACAATTCAAAACTCAATAAATCCATCTTGGAACATGAACTTGAGGATAAACTCTGGATAGCAGAAAATCAACTTAAGGAGGCGAGACTAAACTTTGAAGAAAAAGAAGAAGAATTTAATTCAAGAATAAGGTCATTGGAGGGGAAATTAAATTCTAAAACAAAAGTGAACGAGGATATTTCTCTCCAAGCTGACCAGGATAAAGAATACTATGTAAACAAAATCACTTTTACTAAGAATAATCAACATGAATTCAAACAAAAATCACAATGTAACAACTACACACAAACAAACAATAACAATGATATAATTCATTCCACTTTGGGTCATAACTGGTTATCAGATGACATAATAGAGCTTTACTTTGAAACTCTTGAGGACAAGGGCTTAATTGATACCAGCATTTGCCTTATGAGTCCTGCTGTTTCCCAGGCCATAAAGTGTTCAAAAGACTTCTATCTTCACACCAAACCGCTTCAACTGGAAAATAAGTCATTCATAATAGCCCCAATAAATGATGCGGGGGCAGTTTTGGATGTTGCTGGACAGCACTGGAGCATGTTATTTTTTGAAAAAAAATAACAACACCTTTTATCATTTTGACTCTCTTCGGCAAAGAAATCTGCAGCATGCAAAGGTGTTATCTGTCAACCTATCTCAGTGCACTGCCTCTGAAAAATTACCTAGCTTCAAAACTATAGACATACTTCAACAATCAAATGGGAGCGACTGTGGGGTTTATGTTCTTCTAATGGTTGACTTGTTGACCCGTGCTATTGTAAATGGAGAAGTATCTCAACCCATTGAGAACTGTTTTTGTCAATTACATATTAGTGAGAAGGACATAATAATAAAACGTGCATTATTGGCTTACCTCAGCTACAATGGTCAGAACCAAAAAATTAAACCTAATGTTCTAAAATCCATGTTAAAAGAACACAATGAAACTGAGACAAAGTCAAAAGCTTTAGAGGAAAGAAAAAAAGACACTATCAATACTTGTGAAGAGAAAGGAATACAAACAGAACACCAAGACATTTCAAAAACCACGACGAAGCCAGTGTGGACATTGGTAAAAGATAAATACAGTAAACATAAGGCTAAAAGTAAGTTTGTAAATGACAAAAACTACGTTAACATCTGTGATGTTAACAAATATGAAGTTCTAAACCAGATTGGTGAAAAACAAGTGTATCCTAAGAATCCTGTAGGTAAGAAACCTGTCAAAAGTTTTGGTAGAGGAACACTAAGCAATACACTAAGGGTGAACACATCCCATCAGCAAGTATCCAACAATGAAAGTCGTTATGATAATACCATGGCGATAAAAGCTGAGATCTCCACTGACAGCCAAGGAAGAGGGATACCTGAAATAGTCGAAACTATAAGTAGAGGTAAAGTAAAACTAAGCGGGACAGTCAAACCAGGTGCAAACATCCAGACAGTTCTTAAAAATGCTGCAAAATCACACACTGTTCCACTAGTAGTTATAGCTGGCACCAACGACACTATACAAAGATCTACCACTGTATTTTATAAAAAATTGGAGTTACAACTGAACACTATTAGTAAACACAGACCTGTATGCATCTCAACAATTCCACAACGCTATGATGCAAATAGTAACGATCCAGTGCATGACGAGGTAGCTATGATAAATAACTATTTAAGGGAACTCACAATAAGATTGAACACTGTTTATCTGGTTGATTTGGACTCACTACAAAGATATCACTTTACATCACATGGATTGCACCTAAATTACCGTGGTATTGGTATTGGTATTTGATACAGATCTCTGGGATAGCCCAGCTAATGTATCATTGAATGGGAGAGGGAGGGAGATTAGGAGAAGAGTGATGTAGGACCTAGTAAGTCCATACATCAGGGAGAGGATGGGGTGAGAAAGGTATATTGTGCTGGTTCAGAAAAGGTTGATCCTTGAGTTTTCTGTCTGCTCAAATCCTTCACCACGCCCTAGAACAGATGTTAGTTTATTTTTTTTCACCCTTTGAAGTGTTGTTAGTCATGCACCAAACAGTGGCCCTTTGTTAGTTGGTCCCACATTGAGCAACCTGTTTTTTTTGTTTTTGTTTTTTTTTTGAAGCCAAGAAATTTTGCGAGCGTGTGGGCATGCATTGGTGTTGTTCAGTGTTTGGGTTCGTGTGTGTTGGTCAGTGTATGTGTTTTGTTGTTTGTCAGTTTGGAGTTGATCTTTTCAGTTGTTGGACCTAGGTGTCAGATGTGATTGTGATTTGTTTGTGGTTGGCTGGTGCTGTTGTGGCGTGTCGAGGTGGTGGCTGTTTTATTGTTGAGAGTCGTCTGAGCTGACGTAGTCAGAAGTTGGTTGGTCAGGCGGTTCGAAGACTTGTTTGGACCACCAGTTGTTTGCTGTGTTTGTTCCTGAAATCACAGTTTGGTCATGTGTTGATCTGGTTTCCCCCCATGTTTTGAGAGTGAAGGAAGTTTGTAAAGACATGTTAGTAGGACTCCCAAAGGTCACAGATAGTTGACAGAAGAGTTTCTGATTCCTGAGCCAACATTTACTATTTCTAAATACTTATGTGTGGGCGGTGTTTTGTGGGGGAGAGTTTTTGTGTTCTTTGTGCTTTGTCGCTTTCGTGTTTCTGGTGCGGTACATTTCCCTGGGCATGTTTGGTGCAGCAGCTCCGTCGGACCAATACCCCTTTCAAGGCTCCATCGGTATCGGCGCATGGAACAGATAAAAGACAGGTATTAGACATCCGAAATGGTGATATTTCGGCACCGCCTCTGGCTAGGCACCTGGCTGTGCAATGGTGCCATACCCAGCCCCGGGTGAGTGCGCCACTACTCGGAACCAGCGGTGCCGGGGGGCCAGGATTGCACCTAAATTACCGTGGAAAAAAAAAGCTATCTTACATGATTATGGATACTTTGAGGCATATTGACAACAAAAAGTTAAATGTTAAAGAAAACTGTATTAATGTGATTGAAATGAATATGTGGGAAGCTATTGATTTAAATAAAAGTAATCCTTCTACAGCTTTTGCACACACCATTTCCAATGACCTCGATCATGAAAAAAAAATGTCTGCTGGTGTAGCAGTTGTGTTCAGGAAAAAATTTGGTAGGCCTCAGCTAACAGATTTTATAAACTCAAAGTTGACATGTCAAGTCCAACCAAATGGTGCAGCAGTGTATAGTCTAGTAACAAAAGAAGAATACAGGGAAAAACCAACAGAAAATGACTATGACGAAGCTTTTAATCAGTTCATTGAGGATTTTAAAAAAAGGCAATTTAAGACCTTAATATGCTCTGCTATGGGATGTGTACGTGACAGAATACAGCTAGAACACTTCTCCAGAAACATCAAGAGGCTCCATCAAATGACAAATGCCACCATATGTGTAGTATCCTATGATCAACCAACTGCAAGAAGACCTCTCTGGAATGGGCTCTCTCACAATGAGTTTATATGAAGGCTGCGGGAAACCACAAATAGCCACAAAGATGAAGACATCACTGCACTGGCTGACTGCAGCAACATAACTACAGCAACTATGCCAACCGACCTGCACTCCAACTCCATGACTGACACCAGTACCCTGGACCTGACGCACAACCTCACTGATGCTACCTCTCCAACTCTGCTTGTTCCTGGCCCGAAGGAGTACAGTGAAGTGGTCAAGTGTTCAGTGCTAAAGCAGAGCAAAGTGGAAGTGTCACAGTTGCAAGCTAACAAAAGCCAATTCCAACTTACAAAACCCAATTTACCTTTTTTGAGCAATAATAATGAGAGTTTTTTAGGTGTAACAATAAGCCCACTTCTTGTAATGCAAGCTCACTAACACCCCTCTGTATTGAAGGATATTTAACCAATATTTTAACAAATAATAATAGTCCTAAACATTACAAATTAGTTAGTATTAAGGACCAAAAGAATGATATTGTAAAAAATTATAGTATTTTTCATCAAAATATTAATAATTTGAAGGAAAATTTAGACCCCTTGATTATTACGCTAGAAGAATTAAAACCTGACTTTGTAATTATTAGCGAACATAAACTGTTCGGTTACGAGATCGCAAGGATTAATGTTACGGGGTATAGAATTGTGGCTCATTATTGTAGAGACAGTCGTTTTAGGGGTGGAGGAGTGTTAATTATGGCTTCTGATCATATAAGTAGCAATGTAAATTGTATTGAATTTGGTAAAAGCTTAAATGAGGAAAAAATATTTGAAACTTGTGTTATTAAAGTCAAACCAGATAACTTAAAATTTATTTTAGCCGGAGTATACAGAAAACCATCATCAAATGCTAAAGCCTTTATTGATAAATTATCTATTTTTATGGAAGGTATTGTAAAATTATGTACATATACGGTTGTAGGGGGGGACATAAACATCAATGTATTAGCTGAGGGTAGTAATAATGAGTGTGAACTAAAAAATATGTTAAAAATGTATGGTATGATTTATACTATTAAAATGCCAACTAGAGTTACCGCTCATTCAGAAACTGCAATCGATAATTTCTTAACTAATTTTGAAAATAACCAATTTTCTGCATCATGTATAGTAACTGCACTCTCAGACCATGATGGTCAGTTGTTTGAGATAGTGCCTAAAAATAAACAAAAACAAAAGGGCCCCTCAAAAAATGGACTCCTAAATAAAATGAGTCGCAAAATTAACAAAAGCAATACAGAAAATTTCATTAAAGAATTGGAAAAAGAAACATGGGAAAACGTGTACTATTCATCATGTGAGAATAAATTTAACGAATTTTACATAACATTAATGCATTATTTCGAAAAAAAATTTCCAAAAGTTAGGTCACGAGTTAAAGTTGGGAAAACAAACTGGGTTGATGATGAAATAAAATCTGAGAGGGATAACTTAATATATATAACCAAACAGCTCAGGAAAAGTATATTAGGGGGAGAAGAAATTAAGAAACAGAAAAAGCAATATAAAAACTTGATTTTCAATAAAAAGAAAAATTACTTAGACAATAAGGTTAAAAATTCGACAAATGTAATAAAAACAGTTTGGGATATTGTTAACTCAGAAACAAAATGCAACAACAAAAATAGTGTAATTAAATTAAAAGTAGATGACAAGATGTATACAGACCAAGTTAATGTAAGTAACATTCTTAATAGTTATTTTTCTGATGTAGTGGAGCAAGCAATATTGCCAAATATTGTACAATGTGATCTTGTAACACCTTCAAAACCTTCTAGTCAGCTGCAATGGCAGCCTCATTCACTTTTCAGACTGAATCAGGTAACAGAAAATGATGTCAAAAAACATATATCTTCATATAAATCCAAACTATCTTCTGGTTATGACGAAATACCAATTAAATTAATTAAGGATGCTAAAGACACACTTGCCAAACCATTAACTCTTCTTATGCTTATTAATGCTTATTAATGCTTCTTTTATTACTGGAATTTTCCCTACACAATTAAAAATATCAAAAATTATTCCAATTTTTAAAACTGGAAATCGTTCAAAAACATCAAATTATCGTCCAGTTTCTATACAGCCATCAATCTCAAAAATATTTGAAAAATGTTTTTTGCAACAACTTTTAAAATATTTTGAAGACAATGAATTCCTTAGTAATCAACAGCATGGATTCGGAGCTGGTAGATCCACATCAACAGCATCCATAACTTTTGTAGAGTCCTTGATTGAAGCCTTAGATAGGGGGGAGACTGCTGTTGGTGCCTTTCTGGATTTGAGTAAGGCTTTTGACAGTGTCTGTCACAACACCCTCATTCAATCCCTTTCACAACATGGAGTTAAGGGCAGAGCACTGGACTGGCTGAGCTCTTACCTAGTGGGGCGCCAGCAGTATGTCTCTCTAACGTACACAAATGATAGGACTAACAGCATAGAAATTGCTAAATCATCGCTTAGAACTGTTAAGTACTCTGTTCCACAAGGCTCAGTATTGGGTCCTTTTCTTTTCCTGTGTTACCTAGTTGGTCTTCCAGAATCTCATAGTAACAATGACATAAAATCTAAATTTTGTATGTATGCGGATGATATAAGTTTCTCCATATCCAGCAAAAGTCTAAATACAATAGAACGTTCAACAAACTCAATTATAACAAACATCAACAGTTATTTAGCTAAAAACAATCTTTTATTAAATGGTTCAAAAACTGTCTTGATGGAATTTTTCTGCCCACAGAGTCAACCTAAATTTGATAGTCTGATTGTAATGGAAAAACCTCTTAAAGTATCAAATGACACAAAATTTTTGGGAGTGCATTTAGATAAACATTTGAATTGGGATGTACATACTGATCAAGTTTGTCAAAAAATCGCTTCTGGAATTTTTTCTTTATAAAAATGAGAAATTTAGTAAGTATTGACACAATGAAAATGATATATTATGCCAACATTCATTCCCACATTGCTTATGGTATTGCACTTTATGGAGCAACATCTAAATCCAATCTAGATAGAATATTAAAAATTCATAAACTAGCAATTTGTATAATTTTAAATTTAAATCCTCAGACTTCTTGCCGAAATTATTTTGCTGAACTAGGAATAATCACGGTGTATGGTTTATATATACTGGAGACCATTTCCCAGGTAAAGAAAAACTTGGATAAATTTTTAGTCCATAGCAAAATTCACAGTTATAACACAAGGAATAAGGAGGATTTGGTAATTAGTAAAAACAGAACTGAACTTTGTAAAAAAACACCGACTAATAGAGGAATTAAGTTTTATAATTCACTGCCCCAGGAAATTAAAAATATTCACAAATTTGAAATTTTCAGAAACAAAGTGAAAAAACTGTTGACATCTAAAGTGTTATATTCTTTTGAGGAATTTGTTGATCAAACACAATGACTAGAAGGTTTTGGGCGTTATGTATGTACATTAAAAAAAAAAGTAGAAAAGAATTATGTTCATTTATTTTATTTTATTTAGTAACAATTATTAATTATTACTATTTTTAGATTAGTAAATAATTTAACCAGTGACGCCATTCTTTGTACTTTGTGTACTTGATGAATAAAGATATTATTGATTGATTGATTGATTGATTGAGTGTATCAGTAACAAAAAATTCATATACATAGAAAGGGTATAATTTTTGTGAGTGTAATAATCATAGATACATGTAGAATCAGGAAATGGGCTTAGCAGAGCATTTTCATAAGCTTCCAATGAGTATTAAAGTAAAATTAACAACAAATCATAAAAATTGTTCATTACCGTCCCCCATGTTCGTGGCATCAAATAATTTTAAATCAGTAGATTTATCATAGAATTTTAACTATATTTATAAATAAGGACCCAAACATTAAAGTTTAAGATATATTTTTTATACTCTACTTCGTTATTTTGATCATAAATAAAGTTAACAAAATTAAATTGAGAAAAAATGCAATAACTGTATCATATTATTGTCATGCTGTATGTAGGGATTGTACAAAATCTAAAACTCTTCCTTATAGGTACTTACTAATGATATATGAATAAAATAAACCAATTCTTGCACCACATTAAGTTAGCCTATATTATTTTTTAGGATTTATTAACAAGGGACGGTAATGAACTGTATCGTATTATTGTCATGCTGCAGCTTATGTAGGGATTGTACAAAATCTAAAATTCTTCCTTATAGGTACTTACTAATGATATATGAATAAAATAAACCAATTCTTGCACCACATTAAGTTACTGGTAGGCTATATTATTTTTGGGATTTATTAACCAGGGACGGTAATGAACCTTGAGGGACGGTAATGAATCTTTATTATTAGCTAATAATATCATTAATACTTAAATTTCATAAAAAAATTTAAAATTTTCTAAATTTTTAAGAAGAATTTTTAAAGAAACAAAAGAATATCATTGTTGGTTTTTATTTCAAACCATTTTTTTACCAGTATAAAATTTGGATTAGGAGCACATAAGAAAGATAAATTATTTACATGAGTTGCGTTTATAAACTTCCAATCCTTCAATTACTGTCCCAAAATTATTAATAATAATGAATTAAGGATGGTTCACCAATTAAACAAGGGTTCAAAGCACTTTTTGATCATTACCGTCCTCTTTTTATTCATTACCGTCCCTCTACTAAAAAATATGGGGACGGTAATAAGGGGGACGGTAATGAATATTCAAAACATTTACTATCATGACGCTAAATAGGTTAGGGATGAGCGAGTCGTTACATTACCAAACTTTTATGTTCGGCATTTGAGTTTAAAAAACATTAAACACAACGTGTAATAAGTGATACGACAAATATGTCGGCCGGGACGGTAATGAGTACTAATAAACACTCTCAAACAAGATCGTCCTTATCTTAGTTCGCCGATTGAAACGTGAAGCACTTGAAGCTAGGCGACCGGTTCTCATTGAAAATGGTGACACCTCTCTTTTGTTTGCAAACGAAGATAAGACGCTGGCGCTTTCCTGGCCAAATATAGAACTAATAAAAGTTGTGGGGACGGTAGTGAAGAGAAAACGTCGGGAAATGATATCGTGACTAATTACGCATTTAATTTTGTCTTTAAACTCGTTTTTATTAATGAAATGATGATTTGAAATATCTATTAATATATAGAAAGTAATTTTACCGAATATATCTACACCAAATACGTTCTCCCAAAGCTTCAAACTTGTAAAATAGCAATAGGGAACAGGGACGGTAGTGAGATTTTGGGTAGGAAATGGGTTACAGAGTTTAAATAAATTAAAGAATATGCATGAAAATTTGATTTTAATAAGATTACATATCAATAAAATTAAGTCCTTAACTATTACATCTCCAATGCTGTGATAACCTAGTTTAATTGTACAGGGAAAGCAAATGTCATGATTTCTGAGAATGTCCCTAAAGCATTTAAAGGCTAAATTTGGGGCAAAGGCCCAGTATAGTTGGGGGGGGGGGATGGAGAATGTTTGTCGACTTTTAAAACCCCACTCCACTAGGTGAGTGCGGGGTCCTCCATGGTCCGAGCTAATACAGTTGAAATGATGTAAACAAATTTAAGAGAGAACTTAAGTCCTTCCTCATTCAAAATAGGTATTTTTAGTTTAAGAGGATTTCATGTAACAAAACTCAATAAACCTAACCTACTTTTGCCAAATATCCAGATTCCAATATCTCAAACTATCTCCATTTTAAAACGACATGCCCAAACTAACCTACCGAACAGCTGAAAAGCCTTAAAATGTCCTTCCCATGATGGAGGACATAAATGACGCTCCCAAATCGCATTCAGTCAATGGGAAAGAGAAGAAGTAAGTAAATTTTCTATTTCCCGAATTCCGAGGGATCGTATTTCTTGAAACTTATCTATGTCCTTTCCCTCATCAGTTTACGAGACATTGTTGTCAAGAAGGACTCCTCCTGTTGTTTATCGCATATCACATATTCAAAAATATACTGAAATATATTTTGGTCTTACCGATAAAATTACGTGGAAACGCTCGCAAATTAATCAACTTGATTTTCCGAGTAGTTTACTACTTGACTCGTGATCGAACAGCTGTAAAAATTGGGAGTCATTACCTAAAAGTAGAATTCTCGCCCATTCCTAAAAATTATAGTTCAAATGATTTCAACGATTTCAAACTATTGTGATCACGGTGATCTGCCTTTGGTTATTTGCTTCCTTATTCACTTTCTCTGTTGAATCATCAGCATAATTTTACTTTTACTCAATTCTATCATGATTTGTTTCCATTTACTACAGTTCAAGAAAATATTGTTTGAACAGGATACAAATTTTAAGCCTTTTTAAACTTGCCAAAATGTGTTATCCCTAAACAAGATATAGGACGATAAAAGAAGGTTAGGAAAATAAAACTCAAGCGAAGAGGTACAGTACAAAGATTACTCCAAAAGAATTTCAAACACAACTAAAATCTTTGGTTCAAAATAGAATATTATGATAGACAAAAATAATCGTAATGCGATATCAAAAAATCATTTCATTATTACTTTCTTCAGGTTCACTCAGTCCCACGCTTTCATTGACATTCGTCTTGAGGAACCAGGAAAGAAAACAAACAAAGCAACGACGCAAATTGTGCCAGCCAAATGATTCACATGCAAAATTGACCATTTCATGTTGCTTTCTTATTTAGCGAATTTCCCCTATAGGGAAGAAGCTATTACCGTAGGTCTCATGGTAAGACTTAAGCCCGAGACCATGATAACTTTTAGTACACAGTGTGGGCCACCAGAAGCAGAAAACACCATTCGTTCGAATTTTTATATATATATATATATATATATGTGTCTGTCAGCACGATAGCGGCCGTAAAAATGGTCCGATCTTAATGAAATTTGGTACAGACATGTAAAGTGGTGATCCCTCGGACGAGTTTGTAAACCAGCCCGATCGGATCACCGGAAGGGGGGGTAAAGGGGGATAAACCCCCCCAAAAATGGGTTTTTTGAGTTTTTTACATAGGAAAATAGAATTTATCGCATTTTTGTGGGCACCATCGGATTCAGCTCAAAAAAACAAACAATTTAGTATTTTGAATCACTGCTCTATGTCCATTGGTTACCGAGATATTGAAAGTGGTAAACACAGTACGTTGTACTAATGTTAACCTTATGGGGAATAAGTAAAATTCTATATCTCGGTTATTTCTCAACATATCTTGATAAAACTTGGTAAATAGCTTCTTCTAGTTCAGATCTATTGAATATTGAATCAAAACCACCCAGGTTAAATATATCTGTAGCAGCAAACCTGCATACTCATTCCCCATGTTATTCTTATGGAGCTTACAAAAACATGTCAAATCTCGCTATGTTGGATTGAAATATGTTGTTTTGCATTTGAAATTCGCTGAGTATGCAGGTCTGCTGCAACGGGGGTATTTTTATTTTCCATCCGTCCCAAGCCGAATCTGGCCGTCTGGCGCAAAAACGATTTTGTGGAATCCTGGTAGAATAGATAAAACTGAAAAATAGAATAGATAAAAACTGACTAATATGGTTATATTCCATACGTAAATAATTTCGCAGCTATTCCTTTCAGACAGACAAAAATCTTCACCGACAAATCGTTCCTCAATCGTTTTGCGCATTCGTGTCGAAATCAAAGTTCCCATATTATAGACGAAATTCACGTATATTTTACAAATACCGCCTGGTAAAAGCCAATTCCCGTATAATTCCAGGTTTTCCCAAAATTCCCGCTTTGTGGAAAGCCTGATTTATTTTATTGTAGTTTTTCTTACACCAATTATTTCGTTTTTTTAACCTGATGAATAACCCAAGAGAGTTTTGGACAGTCCAAGCTAAAGTCGTTTGATATAATAGTACTGTACTAGATTAGAGTCAATATTATCAATTACCTTGATAACAGACCCTTCCTTAAGTCCTTCAATGTTCTTGAGCTCTGCAAAGTTATCCAGGGTGTTGCCGTCCAGTTGAAGGGAGAAGCATGTTCGATGACACGTGTCCTCGCGATCCATTAACAACTGGTGAATCTCTTGGACCAACTCCATGCTCGACACCTAAAAATCAAAATCACAATTACTATTATCCTAATCACAATTAGGAGATTTGTATTCAATCTAAATAGAGAAGCACTGATTATCATGAACCACCCACCACAAAGCAAACAACCCCCTTTTCTACTTCTTTGCAAACTCATGGCTTAAAACCAGAAAACTATATCAGGGTACCCACAAATTTCTCAATGAAACTCCCTAACTTTCCACAATCTTCCAAAAACTATTTTTGGAATTTTTTCTACCATGGCATATTTTTGCCATTCTAATATCCTGCTATTTAGAAGTTAAAGTTTTTCAACTGTTAAGTTAAACTAGTGTTACTGTTAGCTGTAAATTATTTATTTAGAAGTTACTACAGAACGATTGATGAGCATATCTTCTCCAAAGTAATGAAAATATAGGCTACTAGCTGATAACCCCGCTTTGGCTGGGAGATTCTTTTCCTCTCTTGGTTTAGGAAGTACTAAATTCTGTTTGTTATCATTGGGACAACCTGTTTTGCTGTGTATTTATATTACGTAACAGCTGATCACCTATTCCAATGAACATGTCATTTGCCTTTACCATAAGCATGATACGGTAACTTTGAAGACCTGTGGGGCGGGGGCGGGGCCCTATGGAGGTAATAGCATGAAAAACTGCTTGGTTGTCCTATTTAAGACCTAAACAATCAGTCTGCAAAATTTCAGCTCTTTCCCGAAATGGGAAGTTGGAAAATTTATAATGAGTGAGTCAGCCAGGGCTTTGCCTTTTATAGATATAGATCACGTTTACTAAAGTTCCGTGTAGCGGTACTAACAGGGGGAAAAATTGTAATCTCCCAAACTATCTGCTAAAAAAACATGTTTTTATTAAACTGACAAAACTTTGTTTACATTTCTCCTCATTTACACTACGAAAGTCAGCGATGTAAAACTTCACTGAGCGTTTTCTTACAAAATAAAAATGTCTGCAATATTTGTGCTATGTGTCTGCTGGTATTTTTGTGAAAACAAAATTACAAAATTGGCAATCTTTAATCGTCAATTATTTGTTCACGTTCAAGAATGTATTTTCTTATCCTTGCAACAATAAATCTCTATGTGATAGGTTCTAGGCATAATATTGTGATATTGTGTTTTCATTTCTGCTGCATTTGTTTCAGTTTGTGCTTGCTAGTTTTTTCCTTTTTATATCACGCATCTTGATATTAGTTACTATATTTATTATTATTATTTATTTTTGGAATGTTATACCAAATGTATTGACTTTGTTAAAAATGGATTTTCCGTCAACAAATAAATAAATAAAGAGATTTGTCACATTTTTCTGTTGGCTAAACAAACGATCCAAATAGTTTAGTGTTTTTAACCATATGTATTATAAAAAATTTATACCGACTAAGTATTTATGTTTGACTGACGAATTCAATAGCTCATCTCAAAAACAGTGATGAATGTTACCATAACTTCCTTGCTTAAACACTTGCGGCATACTGAAATTCTTCAAGGAACCTTTTGTGTGTTGTAATCAATGAATTATGTTGACCTTGCTTGCCTTTAATATTAATTGCATTTATTTGCAGTTGCAGCAAAATATTTTTTTGGTGTAAAGTGCCTAAACAAAAATATAATATGACCATGTGATTTACTACCTAAACATTGTACATGTTATATGCTTATTTCGATAACAGCGAACTTATCCACCAATATGGTAGTCCAGAACAACAGTACCGTACCAATATTAATTCACATTACAGATGGCTACACTACTACACCATTCTTATAACTTTTATCATATTCAAAAAAATAAAATTGTAGGACCTATCACATAATGCAGTTACTTGAGCAACATTCAAAGAATGTTTTAATGATTTAGCCAGAAGCATGACAGCAGCCATTGAGTAACAACTGGAATGTTTACTCACTGATAGCCTAGTCCAGTCAATTAGAAAGGTTATGTTACACTCTGACTGGCAAGTCTGTATGTGTGTTCAATAAAGCTGCCTCCTCTTTATTTTAATAACACATTACAGCCTATTTTAAGATTTTTGTTTGCCATAAATAAATACATAATATTTATGTTTTTTATGCATATTATTTTATTGTAAGAAAAGTTTTTATTAATAAAGGGATTGTTAAATTACAAAGTCTATAACATTTCTTAGTTTGAAATTCTTTGTTGGTGATTTTGAGTTGATGTTTTGATTTTTATTTTTGTAAACATTTACCATCACTGATTAGTTTATTTTTGCTAATCCATTTTTTGTGGAATAAAGTTAGCAAAAAAAGTAAGAAGTAAATGAGCTGAAAGCGTGGTTCGAGATATAGGTTTGATAGTACATAACAGAAATGTAAACATTAAATGACGTTGTACAGTAGAGATCCGCAAACCCGGGCTTCGATAACCCGGAATTCTGGATAACTCGGAAAGCCTACCCGAGCAATAAAGTGCATTGAGATTCAAGGCCAGAGCACGGTGTGACACATATTAAACAGTTTTGGTTTTTCTTTAAGTTTTTTTATAACTGATAATGTAGTTCTTGTATTTTTTGCTATGCAATAAACAAATGATTTTTTATATAAATAACAGAAACTTTTCTTATTTTTTCTTATTTTTACTCATTTTTCAATAACTCGGAATTTTCACAAACCCGGACACCGTTCGGTCCACATTAGTCCGGGTTTGTGGGACTCTACTGTACCAGTTTATCTCAAAGAACCAATTTATGATAAGAATCTCAACGATTAAAAGTTCATTTCTACAGTTTGTTGAAAATTATCATTGTTTACCATGCAAAACAAAGTTTTTTATGGAGCTTAATCAACCACAAACAAGATGTGATTTTATGGTGCCAATCTTTTGGGTGAACATGATTGCGCACCTAAAAGTATCATGCTTTTGCTCCTTGTAATGAAAATTACTACTTTACCAACCTGGATGTCAAATGCCTCTGTGCCCGGGCTGACAATTTTGACAGTGAATCCCATATCCTGTATGAACACGACCTCTGCCTCATCTTTCTTGTCTCCTCCCTTCTCGTTGGCTTCGGTTTCCCCCTTCTCCACCTCCTCAGTTCCATCACAGTTTTCGTTTACTTCTGTCAACCCATTCGTAATAGGCTTCCCTCCTCCATCTTTAGTACCTTCTTTGTCTTTTTCTGCAACAAAAAAGAATTCACATTAGCTATTTACATTGGCCTATTTTATAATCATTCATTCTATTGGATGTATCTCTAGTCTCAACTTAACCACCCATTCAAATAAAAACTCTGGATCACTGTAGTTTGCTTTATTTATTTTCTTTTACAAAAATTAAAACAAGGTCCTAACAAAATTGTTATTGATTAATTCAATATAAGGAATTAAAAGTCGAATAACTTCCCCCTCACCCAGGTATTCCTTACTGAAATTCATAGTTTTGAAAACCTTGTTTCAAGTGGATACTTAAACTTTAAATGGAATATCAATGCAGATTTTGCAGATTCGAGTACTTTGCTGTCCATAAAACTTGAGAAGCTTAATCGCACCACAAGTGACATCCGCAAAGCATGTTGGAGGTGATGATGAAGATTGTTAGACTGAGTAATTGTGACCACAAGTGACAACCGCTACACTTTATGTTGGCCAGAAAAGACAACAGGTATAAAGGTATCAGCCGTAATTGACAGCGATGATCTCCAAGCTTTATCTTAGGTTCTCTTTTAAAAAGCCCACTCCAGTATCTCGTTGAAAATTGCAATTGTGATGATTTAACTCAATTGGAATCAGTGATCGCTAAGCTAAATATCAACCCTAAATGACTATCACTAGGCCTATATTTATTTAGATTTATAGTGTTTGTATTTCACTATTCTCAATATCAATTGATTATTATTCATTAATCCAAAGGTCTTGCTAATCCAAATCAGGTTTGGTCCCAGTTAGTTCGGAATAGCGGGATTCTTGATGTACAAATGACCAATTTTTGGACACGACATCGTTTTGGCCGAATGTCCACTAGTAAATCAGGACATCAGAATACAGTAGACCCCCTCTTAACCGACCTTAACAGGACCGGACCTAGGTCAGATAACTCAAAAGGTCGGTTAAAACAGGTAATTATCTTAACACCTAAAAATAAAAGATCTATTGATTTAGCGTTCTATTAACATCATTCTAAATCTGTTTGTGGATTAGGCGTATTTGAAAAGTTTTACTAACGATACAAGTTGGAAAGTTTGTTTTGAGTTTATTGTCATATTGTGTAAGTCAGCTTTAACGCTTGTAATTTTGTACTGTATATTATGTAAGTCAGAGGTGCCCATCCCCCCAAAGCTAATGACGCATCCCCCCCAAAAAACAGCTGACTAAAAAAATCCCCCCCTCTAAACTAAAAAATTACAAACTAAACTCGAAACTACTACAATGGAGGTAGGAGGTATTTACACTGAAATACTGCACTACAATAATCTAATGTTGAACACTATCCTGGATTTTTCAACTAGCAGAGCCTGTTAACCAAAACATTTAATTTATAATAACAGATTTTATATATCAAGATATTTGCAATTAAGATTCACAGTATTATTTTAAATATGTAATACTTCTCCAATATACGTTTGCCTTTATTAACACATTCACTGCAAAAAAAAATGGTGAACCTTCCCCAGGTGCTGAAAATTTTTTTTCCGTAAAAACTTACCTTTATATAAGGTGAGTTCAAAACCGTGGTGCAAAAATTCCCCTGAAGTATTTATGACGTCAAGTTATGGGTCAGTACTGACCCACCCGCATTATGTTACGGACAAATTAAAAAAAATCTCATATTATACAAAAATGTTTGTATTATGCTATAAACTTAACTTCATGCAAGTGTACATAAAGGCAAAAAAGTTTACACGGGTGAAAAATTCCCCGGAAGTATGTATGACGTCATTTGGTGTTGTCAAAGTCATGGGTCAGTAATGACCCATAAGGAATATCACACAATGGGAAAAATTGAAATATCCACTAATAACACAGAAAATTTTATTTTATTTTATTGGTCTATTTATTAAAGATTTCATTTATCAATTTTTTAAGCACTAACATACTTTCGTCACGACAAAAGTAACACGACATAAGTAGCCGTGGGTCAGTACTGACCCTGTCGCATGAGCGAATGGGCGACGTGGAAACTGAACTACCCGAGTAACTACTGTTTCCTACAGAATGCGGCAACGCAGTACAGGTCCGTCTCCGCCACGCGCTCGATGTACACGGAGCCATTGAATAGGCCGGGGCACCGTGGGTCAGTACTGACCCACCCGCATCTCAGCAAAGTCCGTCTTGGGTCAGTACTGACCCACCCGCAGCGAATGTGTTAATACGAGCTGATGGTGTCCCACTTCACTGGGAAAAAGTTAAACTTAACTAATTAATATGTTAGCTGCCACACGTGTTTTTGGGTAGTCCTTAGCACATTTTTTGTTGAAATTCTAGTTATGTGATGTTTTCTGTACTCTTTAAGGTTAGTTATGATGACTCTTAATGAAATAAATAAAATTACGTGTAAAAAAAATTGGTGACCGATCGTGTCGGTATTAACTTTTTTTAAGGAATATTAGATAATATTTTGACCTGCCGACCCAATCGGGCCGACAAAGCAAAATTAGAACCTATGAAAACAATGCTATATAACAGTAAATTGCTTTGTAAACCTTTTTTTGGGCACACAACAGATAAGATGAACTCAAGAACAATGATATAATTATTAGGTTTAATCAAGGATATTAAATAATTTTTAATAATGAGAAATGTTGCTTGGAAACGATGCTGACCCAATCGGGTCGGCCACATTGACGTGAATGTTGAGACACTTCCAGTAGGTTTAGAAAACTGCCGCTACACTATATAGAAGGCTTGGGATGTACTGCATGATGTTAGTTCGCCAGAGTGCCACTAGGTGCCTACCAGAGACATCTAACGGTGAATCGGTCAAACGCTGCACTACTCCGGTTGCCGACCCGACCTACCTATGCCGACCCGATCGTACCGGCGTAGCATTTAACGTGTTAAATAATTAATTGTAAAAAAAACAAATTCAATCTTAAAAAATTTCAACATATAAAATTTTTAATCTGATTAAGGATGTTTAGTAATTGAACTGAATTACAAGTGGTTAAAATTTAGGTTTGCAAACACGCATAGCGTGAGTTTAGCGAGTTCACAATTGAAATGCGCCTTCTAAAAACAGATGTCAAACTTTTTATATCTGAATGTATTGAATGAATCTATTTTTAACAGATTTTATCACTCATTTTCAATAAAATTCCAGTACCAAATCTGAAGTTCCAGCATAATTTTAGTACTACCAGAATCAAAATAAAATGCAAGTATAATTCCAGTACTTCCAGCACCAGTAGACACCCTAATACACCTCCAATTATCCGGACCCCTCAATCCCGATCCCGGACTATTCGGGCTGATCCATCTGAGAAATTAAAAAATTAAAATCACTGCAAAACCGTGATTTTGGCGAGTTTGCGAGTGAAATGTGCCTTCTAAAAGTAAAATAGAAATGAAATACATTACTGCATTCATTTGGAATCACAATAGGCCTAATTGAAGGAGTCACATTGCCTGAACCGTACATTAAAGCGTTTTGTGAACGTAGATTTTTGGTTTTCACTAGGGGGCGCTAGCAGGAATTAACAAAGGCATAGCCTAAGGCAATTTCGTGAGTTAGTTTACTCCTGTCACTTTGATGTGTTTCTTGTTGTGAACTCTTTGTGTGAACTGATAATATAGTATTGAGTTTCAAAATGAGTGGCTGTAAAAGGAAAAAGTATTTTTAACTTTAGAACAGAAACTGAATGCTGTCAAAAGACTTGACGCGGGGAGTTAGGTAGGCCTAAAAATTACCTGAGGTACTGGATTGGGACAAGTCTGAGTTGGTTAAGTGACTGGAAGAAGAATCAAGCGCAGTCAGAAAATGGTATGCGGAACAAGCTTGAAAGACTAACATGTTCTACAGCCTTGATACGCTGTTTGCAGCAACATTTTAGCAGGGCCTAAGGTACGTGACCGCTATTTGGGTAATATAGTAATGACCAGTGGCGGTTCGTGCATAGGAGCACATGAGCACGTGAACCCCCTTTAAAAACCACAAATAATGCTATTTATTAAAATACTTCTATATAAACGCAGGATATCCCAAACAATTAAAAATGACAGTAATAAGCAACGGCGAAGAGCGCGTGTCGCACTCGACGTTGTCACTAGAGCCAGAGAGGCAAGACTTTGGAGCACAGCGCTCCGCGGCTACAGGCGTAGAACGAGTCCATTTGTGGCAGCGGCGGGGGAGGAACCATGATTGCATGGTGCCTTATGGAGCTTGCCTCGGAGCTGCTTCCTAGTGTGCCCATGTGCGTTTTAACGAGGCTTGACACTTGTATTTTAGGTTCGGATGATGTTAAAGTTTAATAATATAAATATTGGTGTTTTATGTTATTTTAGTGATAAATATGTTTATTTCAGTGAAGTAGTTTGGTGTTTAATGATATACTCTGATTATCGAAAGAAAAGAATTAGCGTAGCGGCCGCGGATAACTGACCCTCTGCAAGAATATTTATTACACTCCTGACTAATTTACTAAAAACGTGTACAATTATTTAAAACTTGCTAAAAAAACTTGTATTATACTTTTTAAACGAATAAAATTTACTAAAACTTGTAACAAAATATTTTAGTTCAACAGTATGAAATAGAAGGAGTCAGTTCTGATGCGTGGCAGTGGCCGCGTTTTCTTTCGATAATCAAGGTATAGTATAGGTATAGGTATTCATCGTAGGCACAGATGAAGAACTATACAGATTGGCAACCTAATGCACTTTTGCGTGCCCGTTTTTTCGCGCAGCGTCAAGTTTGTTAGGTCGTTTTTCCGCACATATTGCATTGGTATCAAAGTTATTAATGGCTATATTTGTTCTTTGGGACTTGAAGATTTGATATTGACGAAATTATACTTGATACCAATTCAATATGTGCGGCAAAACAACCTAACAAACTTGATGCCGCGAGAAAAAACGGGCACGTAAAAGTGCATTAGGTTGCCAATCTGTATAATTCTTCATCTATGTCGTAAGTTAATAATTTTTATTTTAAAGTAGTACTTTAATACCGATTAGTTTAAGACAATAACTCTAGTATAATACATTGATATCATGTATATATTTTTTAACTGTGAACCCCCAGTGCATAAACTCACGAGCCACCACTGGTAATGACCATGGATTATCCGGATTTTTTGTTATCCGGATCGGTGTTCCGCTTTGTCCGAGAAGTTTAAATAATACTTATCAAAGTCCAACTTCTTTCCCCATATCTTCTTGCTACATTCACAAGATTAAATGATCCGTCTAAGACGGAAGGTTAACTATTTACTTCCTTGCTCCCCTTCCACAAATTGTAAAAATTATTTTATTCTTTCACTAGTTATTCCTAGACTTATATTCTTTTAGCGAATTTCCCTTACAAGGAAGAAGCTATTACTGTAGATCTCATGGTAAGACCTAAGCGCAGGACCATCATAACTATTAGTATTGTGGCCCCCAAATACCAAAAAAACACCATTCGTTCCAATTTATATATATATATTGAATAATATATAGATATATATCTGTATACAGTACAACTCGGATTATCCGGATTCCAAATTATCCGGACTGGAAAATCCGAGAAATTAAAAAAAATCACAGCAAAACCTGATTTTAGGGAGTTTACGGGTGAAATGCGCGTTCTAAAAGTAAAATGCAAACGTAATACATTACTGTATGCATTTTGAATAAAAAATAATGAAGAAATCGCATTGTGTAAATAGCATTTTTGTGAACGTAGTTTTTTGGATTGCTAATTTTGGGGGGCCAACAGTAATCAACAAAGGCGGTGCCTACGACAATTTTGCTGGTTTGTTCATTGTTGTCATTTGATGTGTTACGTTATTTCTTAAGAAGAGTTACTGTGATAAGTTTTGAGTTACTTTAAGTGTTGTTATGATTATTTCAAGTTTGAATTATAATTATTTTATCTTGATAAACTGAATATTTCAAGCTGGCGTTTTTATTCCAAAACTAAACCGTAAGATTGGTGAAAGTTAGCATTATATTCGTATAATTAACAATGAAGCTTAGTTCTTAAAATAGTGTTTCAAAATTAAACCCTCGTAAAATTTGAAAGACCAACATGTTGCACAGTTTTGACACACCATTTGGAGCATCAATTTAGCAGGAACTATGGTATGCAATCACTATTTGGGCGATATTGTTAATGACCTCGGATTATCTGGATTTTTTGTTACCCGGATCAGTGTTCCGCCACATTAATCCAGATAATCCAAGGTGTACTGTATAATCATTTTTTAATCATTCTTTTTCAGACAGGTACCTCATGGAGGATGTTATCCTGAATATGAGTGAAGGATGAGTGTGATGATCGTGATGATAGTGGCGCGATCTTGTAGCCTTGTTACTGACTAAGGTTGGCACGTTCCTAAGACAGGACTGTTAATTAATAGCCCAACAACCAATGGCAGCTGGCTCCAGAAACAACCCTTCAAAAAGCTACAAACTTTTCTTGGGATCGATTCGTCTGTATATTTATGTCTATAAGCACGATAGCGTTCGCAAAAATGATTCAATCAGAATGAAATTTGGCACATTTGTGTAAAGTAGTAATTATTCGGACGAGTTTGAAAACCAGCACGATTGGATCATCGCAGGGGGGGGGGGGGGAATGGGGGATAAGCTCCCCAAAAATGGATTTTTTACACAGAAAAATTAAAATAATCTAATTTTAGGTTTGCATTGTTGAATTCAGCTCCAAAAAAAGCAATAATTTGGTATTTGAAATCATAGCTCTATGTCCATTGGTTACCGATACTGGGACTGGTAAACACAGTACGTTTTCCCATTGTTAACCTTATTGGAAATAAATAAAATTCTATATTTTACTTATTTCTCAACATATCTGAATGAAACTTTGTATTTGTTTTCATCTAATTGATATCTACTGAATTTTTATAAACAAACCTCTGAATTTCACTTTTCCATGGCAGCAAACCTGCATACAGTAGACGCCCTCTAGTTCGGCCACCTCGGGACCGGACCCCTGGCCGGACTACAAAATGGCCGGACCACCCGGATGTACTATCAAAATGTAAAATAACCCTATTAAATCCCAAAACCTATGTTTAAAAATCAACAAAACACGCTATTTAAACATATTTACAGTGTTTTATTGCCAAAGAAAATATTTTGACGTCTCTTATGTTGAACTGTCATATTGCGTCACTGGTTTTACCGATACCGTACTGAGGATATAAAGTGAGCAGAAAAACTCTTTATTTACTGTAAAAACACACTAGAAATTTATTTGCCGAATTAAGTTACATGTATTACTTGAATCATAACCTATAAAAATGTTAAACTGTTATTTTCTTTTGTTGTATACAAGTGAAATCCAAGATCAAATCTCACTGTAAAGTCCTCATATTGAAAGAATAACATCTTTTGTTAGTTGAGGTCAAGTGTGTCCATCAATTACAAGCTTGTCCGTAATCTAAACTGACATAAATAGTTTACTTCTTCGGCCGGAAACTAAAGATTCAGGATAAATACTGTCGAAGGTCATTCCCTCGCGGTGCGGCGTGGTGATATAACGGATATGATTCACCATCCTAGGACCGGCCGGACCATCCGGCGGCCGATCCAACCGAAGCCGAACTAGAGGGCGCCTACTGTACTCATTTTCCATATTATTCTTATGGAGAAAATTGGTGAATGCTCATTTTAGGATTTAAGTTCATTTTACTTAATTTAAGGCTCCGTCTAACTGATTTAAATAAGTATCTGAAATTCACTGAGTGTGCAGGTCTGCTGCAATGGGGGTATTTTTTAATTAGGCCTACCAAAAAATTAATTGAAGTGATGTAGGCTAATTGAAGTTACATAGGTCACTTTCAATAAAATCAACTTTAAAAGATGAATTATTTAATTTTGTTTAATCTCAGTTCACTATTGTTTGAGTTTTTAACGCACATCAAATAACTTAACAAGAAAAAGAGATTGATTAAAAAATTAATGATTTAATAGTAATTCATTGATCACAGAGTGTTCGTTGATGTTTTGAATGGGGGATAAAGGCCTTGGTGGGCCCGAAATAACAGAGCAGAGAGGAGTTTAAATTTGGCCGTCCACAGCACATCACAGAGTACAATGTCTCTCCATGCCACCACTAGGCACTAGGATTGATAGCTAAACTGCCACTGGACAGAATGAAAACCAAACAGTCCTGAATCAAGAAATAGTTTAAAAATAAATAAGAGATAAGGCTACTCAAAAAGAAATTAAAATTAAATTTTGACCTAACTTATTTCAGTGTAATAAAAAATAACATAATAATCTTAACAAACTTACTGGTAGCTAAACATTTAACCATTATAACATAAAACAGCTTTTATGGCTTTTATGCAATCTTAAAGATCGATATATCACTTGAAGGGGTCCCCCGTAAAACGTTCTAAGCGACAAAATTTCAAATTCAGAGATATTCAGTGAAAAAGGTTCTCCAGGACATGAGCTACACCGTGGTATATTTTGTTTTGAAGATATTTGAGTTGGTAGCCCTGATTTCGTCTGTCAAAGTTTGCTTGCTTCGCGAGACTGCACGGACTTTCTGGGTAATAACGTTCTATTCGCAGAAAGATGGAATCCCCGCCGGTCGTTGCGCTTTCACCCAAGGACCAAAATCGCATAAATAAAAATAAAAGACGTGAAGGAAATACTGGAAAGTGGAAGGATAAGACCAGGATTGAATATAGAAAAGTTGGATTACCCTATATTTAAAAAAAATAAGAAGCCAAGGCCTGGAAATTGCCCCCAAAAGAGGTGGGTAGAATAACGTTTTAAGCACCACATGTGGATAACTTTTAGCAAAGTGATGTATCACGTTTTATTAACAACATTACGTTTTTGTACTTTTACATCAATAAAATTGTTTTATATTCAGTTTTATTTTTGTTTCTGTTGGTATTCCTACTCTCCCTCATGTTTTCTTCCAAAATAGAAGAGCAGTCCGTCAGAAAACGTTCCAAGCGCCAGTCATTTAGAACGTTATAACCCCTAAAAAAACACGTAAAATGTTTTAAAATGCTTGATGGCAAGTACAAATTCAATATAATGCTACATTCTGATGTTATAAAGAGGGTGTTAAAAGATTATACATGATTATAAGTTCTAACTTTGAAAAAACCGTAAATTTTAGAATTCAACATTCAACCCTTGATTACTCAAAACTAGGTTTTTGTCGTTTAGAACGTTTTACGGGGGACCCCTTCACTTGTCTATGGCTGTATTAAAAATTGTTATATCACAGGCTATCACTCGCTGTTATTCTAGAGTAGAAATGCCCCAGTTGCAGCAGACCTACATACTCAGCGAATTTCAAACAAAACAAAATTTCAATCCAACATGTGCCTACCGAGATTTTACATGTTTTTCTAATCCCCATAAGAACAACATGGGGAATAAGTATGCATGTATGCTGCAACAGGTATGTTAAACTGGGTGATTTTAATTCAATATTTAGTAGATCTTAACTAGAAGAAGCCATAAACCAAGTTTTGTCATGATATGTTAAGAAATAAGGAAGATATAGAATGTTTTTTAATTCCCATAAGGATAGCATTGGGAATGAGTATGCAGGTTTGCTGCCACAAACATTGAAATTATAAGGGATTGTAGACTATTATACATTAGATCTCATCTAGACGATGCCATAAACCAAGTTTTATTAAGACATCTTGAGTAATAATAGAGAAATAGAATTTTACTTATTTCCCATAAGGTGTCTGGAAATATGTGAAAAGTGAAACATCTGGTTATTTAAATTATTTAATAATGATTTATTATCAGTTGTTTTTTGTTTACCTTTTGAATTTATCTTGTTTTGATGAATTAGTCCAGGCAATGAATGCTCAAAAAAAGGTATTGCGGGAATTGCACTGATCACAATTTTTAACTTTTGTAACTTTGTTTGGACTAGTTAAGAGTAAAACATATCAAAAGTCCCCGCCCTTAGCCCTTGAGCCGGCTGGGCTGGAAAGGCCTAAAGGTACAATAAGATATTTTCCTAAATTATCTTGAAAACTGTCAACTTTTAGTATTCCCTATTAAATTTGAAAATTAAAGAAAATTAAATTTAAAGAAAAATACATAATATGTCTACTTTGGTCCAACCATTCACAAGGTAAGCACTAATTTTGTTAATATTTTTAAAAAATATCCCTTCCATAAGAAATACATGTAAATTTGTGGGTAACATAGATGCCCAATCGGGCAACGTTTTCTTCACCTAAAGGAAAATGAACAGTACTCAGGAAATATTGACAAAATTTCCAGTTATCTGACACCTCAATCATAAAAATTGGTCTAAAATTAAGGCGTTGGCGAGCTCACAAAATACGTTATTTTTCAAGGTATTATAACAAATTGTCACACGGTACTCTTTGTCATCCTATACAAAGGGTATTCCCGTTGGAAGTATTGCCAATCAGTACTCCAACCAGTACTTGTTTAACACCAAACAGTGACGAAAATAACAAGGAAGAAGAAAAGGAGCTTAAACAAGAAGTTACAATCAAGACAAAAAGAGGCAGGATTGTCATACTTCCTTCAAGATTTCTCTAAACAGAATTGATAAGTAACATATTACTTCTCAAGGTGGGAGAGTGTCTGGAAATATGTGAAATGTGAAACATCTGGTTATTTAAATTATTTAATAATGATTTATAATCAGTTGTTTTTGAATTTATCTTGTTTTGATGAATCTAGGTAGAATTTTGTATTGATAAAATGTCTTTTAATTTTGTCAAATTTGAACTTATTCAGTCTTAGGTTTAGCCAAAACATAAGGATAACATTGGGACAACGTACAGTAGACCCCCTCTTAACCGACCTCGTTTTAACCGACGATTGGACTATCCGTCCTTGCTATCAAAGATTAAAGATTGTTTTAACAGACCCTGTTTTTAGAACAGTTTGGTTTAACCGCCCTTTTCTAGGAACTGCGGCATTTTCATTTCCATACTCAGCGATGGAAACGTCACGCTCAACTCTACAGGTTGTTACGAGTTAAAATATTTTGAATACAGCATTTATAATTTATGAAAACCTCAGAGAAAGGAACGGATATCCGTTCCTTTCTCTGTGATGAAAACATACAATAGATGTATTGACAATCAATACCGCATTACAAAAGATTTGTTTTAAAATTTGAACGCGTTATTAAAGGTGTTAATTAAGAACTTTTTTTAAACACGTCTACTATTTAGTTTATAAAAGGTTTTGAATAAATTATTTGTATTATTTATTAATTACTAGCTGACCCAGGAAACTTTTACCGCCTTATCAACGGATTAATCATCTTGATATTGAAGTGATTTCCATCGTCTCCTCGCCAAAACATTGCAAGTGGGTATTGCAAAGTGTCATATGAACTGTGTGTTTCATATATTTGTTGCAGTTGCTCAGTATCTCGACGTATAATCACGATATCGAGGGATTCCAAGTTCTCACCCGTTATACAATATTTAGTAGATCTGAACTAGAATAAGCCATACACCAAATTCTATCTAGATATTTATTAAAAAATAAGGAGAATAGATTTTTTTTAATTTTCCAAAATAATAACATAGGAATGAGTATGCGGGTTTGCTGCCACAAAAACAGAAATATCAGGAGTTTTAGACTAATGTAGGATTACATCTCACCTCGAAAAAGCCACAAACCAAGTTTTATCAGGATAAATTTGAAAATAAGGATAATAATGGGACTACGTACTGTTTTTACTAATTTCAATTTCTCGGTAACCAATTGCAATGTACACTATCCCTCTAAGAAAGAACACCAAAGAAGCTGCCGAGGCGGTAGCTCAGATGTAAAGCGCTTGCCTTGAGTTTCAAACGTCGCTGGTTCGATCCCGGCGGCGGGCAACTCGTGATCCAACATGAGCTATCACCTCTGGCTGGCCTATGTGACTATTGCTCCTAACAGTACCTCGTTGTCTTTTGATTGCCGCACAGGCTTATTGGCCCATGGCTACAAGCAGTTGAGGTTTTAAAAAAAATGTTAATTTTTTTTAGTTCCGCCGCCGAAAAGCAGAGGAGAAATTAGCGCTGGTGGATGGGGTATATAGTTCAAGTTGGCTCCGTCATGCATAGTTCAACTCACCATCCAACATATCAAAATGTGAATGTTTGCAAACAAAAACATGTCAAAGATACAATATAAAACAATAACATACAATTAGCAAAATATTATAACCAGCTGCTTGACATCGGAAAGCAATTTTAATCCGTAAACTGCTATAATACCCGAGTGGATAAAGCGCTCACCTCAAAACCTGACGGTCGCCGGTTCGATTCCTGACGGGATCGAAACTGGGTCCAGTTACCATTTCTCATTTGGGCTATGAATTAATGATACTATCCAACAAAAGGTCGCTGTACAAGACCCGGGTTTGGACCCTTCCTGCTCAAAACATTAGAAAATGCCTCTGGCGTTGAAATACACAAAAAAAAATAGTTCCAATCGGGATGAAAAACTTCTTAGCACCTTCTCTTTTTCAGGAGCAGGAACTACTTATTCTTCCATAAGGTGACCCTACTTAGAGGCTTAGTATACATTGCCAATGGACATAGAGGAATAATTTAAAATACTTAATTGTTTTTTTCAAACTGAATTCCATGGTGCCAACAATTGGTTTATTTGAATTTTTCTATATAAATACCCCCATTGCAGCAGACCTGCATACTCAGCGAATTTCAAGTGCAAAACAACATATTTCAATCCAACATAGCGAGATTTGACATGATTTGTTAAGCTCCATAAGAATAACACGGGGAATGAGTATGCAGGTTTTTGCTGCTACAGGTATATTAAAACTGGGTGGTTTTAATTCATTATTTAGTAATGTAGATCTGAACTAGAAGAAGCTTTGTACCAAGTTTTATTATGTTGAGAAATAAGCGAGATTTAGAATTTTATTTATTTCCCATAAGGTTAACATTGGGACAACGTACTGTGTTTACCACTTTCAATATCTCGGTAACCAATGGTTATAGAGCAGTTATTCATAATACCAAATTGTTTGTTTTTTTGAGCTGAATTCAATGGCGCCAACCAAAATCGGATAATTTTTATTTTTCTATATAAAAAAAATCAAAAAACCCATTTTTTGGGGGTTTATTCCCCCTACCCCCCCTTCCGATGGTCCGATCGGGCTGGTTTTCGAACTCATCTGAATAATTACTATTTTACATGTCTGTGCCAAATTTCATTCCAATCGGACCATTTTTGCTAGCGCTATCGTGCTTACAGACACATATATATATATATTGAACGAATAGTGTTTTTGACTTCTGGGGCACAAAAACGAAAAGTTATAGTGGTCCAGGGCTTAGGTCTTACCATGAGACCTACGGTAATAGCTTCTTCCCTATAGGGGAAATTGGCTAAAACTCCGAAAAATCATTTTTGGAGGATCTACCTCCTTTACCAGGAGGGTTTACCCCCATCCAGTGTTGTTATTCATGTAAATAAATAAATAAACATAACAAATACTTTATATGGGGTGTTTTTTTAATCGCAGCCCATTTTTAAGATTGAATAATGCACATACAAAGATGAAATGAGCATTGTTCTGGTTATCTTTGCATTTTATACAACCTATTGTTTATGTTTGATCACATTTAGCTTACATCATGTCTTCAAACAATTCACCATTGACATTTATACAAAGTTGTGTTTTCTCCATCAAATTCCTGAACACGTTTTGCAAAGTACATCTTTGAATTTCTTGTATTAAATTTTATGTTCGTTTTGAGGTGCTGAATAGCCTGTAAATTGTTTTTGTAGTCTTTACTTTTTTATGTATCCCAAGAGATAATAATAAAATGGGGTCAAATCCGTAGGGAATAATCATTCACTGATAAAATAAAGTTTTGGGTTGCGTTTAAAAAAAACACCTTATATTACCCTTGGATGGTCCATATCTTTTTCATCCAAATGAGGGTCTCTGTTCCTAATGTTTGGATTAGAAAGAGTTTACAAACTTAAACTAATAATTAGGAAATCCTGTTCACATCTCAGTATATAAATTGCCCTTCCATAAAAATACTTGACTGTTAAATTAAGATTTTATTTCATATAAAAAATTACTTATATTGAGCTTATTTGAATTTTTTTATTTAAAACCTGCCTTAAAACTATCAGTCTGGTATTGGACAAGAGTGTTACAAAAGGTTATCACACTTTGATAACCAGGTTTAGCTATCTTAAAAATTAAATATTTCTTGCATAATCACTGTCCGACCAGTCCCTTTACGTCAGGCTTAAAGTACAGCTGATTACTCACTATCTATTTATACAAGATCAATTTAAAAATGTGAATAGTGAACCATAAATACAGAATATTTGTCTGAGTACTAAAAAAAAATTTGAAACTAATCTTAATAAACAAGCTGGGTTTTTTATCCTGTACACTCTTACATGCATAGGCGTGAACACGGTGGGCCTAAGGGGGGGGGGGGGGGGAGGGGGCGCCAAAATAGCCATAATTTTTTTTATCTCGAAACATACATAAGTGAGGAAAAATTTATCAATATATTATTAACAGTTATAGACTAGTAAAATATATTTCTTAAAATAATAATATACAACTATCATTTTTTTTACAATGTAACATGTTACTTCTAGCGATTGAGGTCGACACTGTGCCGTGCGCGTCACTTTTTTATATATAGCGCCAAATCAGGTACTGGCCATAATACCTGAGCAGAGGCCAGCCCACCTGAACCTTCTAGAAAGACAGAGGGAAATTTTGGATTTGAAAAACCTGGTCTCTCCCCATTCCAAGACTAATCCGACTGCAGGGCACTTGGCTGTTTAACTGGATAAGTATTAACGCTAAGTTTAAGTATTAGGACTTTTTCCCTAAATTGATATCAATCAATTATTATGTTTTAGTTAGCTTGGTTTTGGGGTGCCGGGGGGAAAAATTCTAGTTGGGGTTTTTTCTAGATGTGAATTTTCCGTGGGTTTCGCCTCTCCTGAGGCGACACCTTAAAATATTACCGATGTAGCTTCAACAGAAATATTGCTTCTCATACTGTCTGCCAACAATTAATTAATTACTTAGTTCAATAGTTCATTAAACCCTTATTCAGAATCATAGTAATCACCGATTAGATAGTTATGCTTAAATTCAGCCAGTTATTCTCAATCACATGCAAGGTAGGCCCTTCTGGTGTTTAATATAGTTGTACATGGAATAAATTATTTAATTATTGTTCATCAAAGCTGGCTTAGGTGACCATATGGCAATGGGCACGATCGGCCTCAGGGTAAACCTTTCACCTAGATAAATTATCCTATTCACCTTCACAGTTATAGAAATTTGCTCTGATCAATCCTTTCCTGACAATACAGGATTACCTTATTGTACCTCAGATCCACCCTGGTCTATATTGTTCCAGCCTGATCCATATTTGGCTATTTCCAACAAACAACCTTTCACACAATTCTTCCGACAACCAACAACTCCAACAGTTACAACACGGTGCGGCACCGGTCTTTGATGGCGACGGTCTAATCGTTTCAGCCGAATCTTTCAGTCTCTTTCTCATGTTAATCGTCCGATTTTTTAGAAACGAGAGGCTGGAGTTACGTAAAAATTTCGAACCCCTTCACTCTCTAAAACATAAACTTGATTGTAATATCTCGGTTGATATTTTCAAGATAGATTATAATTTTTATTACAATGCAATCTGATCTTGACATTTGTAGAGTATCCACAAGTAAATATGATCAGTGCAAACGTGATTTATTATAGAATTATTAGTTAAGTATATTCATTATAAACAATGAACCCCAAGGAGGTAACCTAGGAAGTAAGCTTTATACGAGAACCCACCCAAAGGCAACAATGTGTGACTCCCTCTCAGATGTTAGTCGAGGTACACCTACTAAACCTCCAAAGGAGCCAGGGGGAAAACCAGGCCAGAACCCTTGTTGGGCAACTTCAGCACAGGTCTGCACCCTTTGGACAACTTCTGCACCCAGACAGGTCACTTCAATGTTTCGGGAGACTTAGAGGTCACCTAAGCATCTCTTGTCTCGCTATAGCCAAAAAATGGATTGCACGAAGAATGCAACTACTCTCCAGGAGTCTTCGTTGCGGAGCATGGTTCCAACAACGTTGGGGAAAGATCGCTGACTGCAGAAACCAGTTTCCTCCTGTTTTCAGAAAAACGCCCAACTGGAAGAAGTGTCATCCACCGGGCAATAGGCTACCAACTTTGAGTATAGGATGTGACCTCACCTTTCTTATGCTAGATCCATCACTGTTTATTCCCAATTTAAGGGAAGTAATAATCACAACAAAAATTCTACTTTATGTTACTCGGTAAATGTTACTTAACCCTTTATTTTATTGTTAGACCTAAAAAAAATATTTCAACCCAATTTAAACTTATGAATAAGTCATGAACACACATAGATTCTAACCCTATTTTTGGTCAATAATATTGGAAACAGCTAGAATACTCAGATGTGAAGTATACATTAAGCAGAATACATGTATTCCTCTGTGCCAGCTACTATTCATCAAGTCAGCTGATAGCTTACAAATTTCCTTCAACCTTGAATTTTCATTTGTCATGCCTTTATTCATGTAAAACTTTGTCTATTAATTAGATTACTATTTCAAAATCTGACTAAAGTTCCGGCCAAATCATTAGGCGGGTGGCGAAAAATGGAAACTCCAGCTGTATAAATGACTTGATGTTAACGACACCTCCGCTCCTCTAAACAGTTAAGTAGTTGAACATATTTCCAACAGATAGAAGCACATTTAATTTGGTATGTTTGGAGAACTTACTCAGCTGATTTGGAGAACATAAACAAAGAGCATAACTGTCTATAACTTCAGATGGGCAAATGATTGGCCAAAAAACATATTTTGAACGCCAGCACTCACCCGCCTAATGATTTGGCCGGAACTCTAGTCCTTATTAGAAATCTTAATTAAATTCTTAAGCAGGTTCCTTTGTCCAATTTTCAATAAGTTTCATGAATGATGTAAAATTAGGCAAATACAGTAAGTTGAAAGTTATTTTGTGAGACCGAAAGGAAAGAGGGACTTTGTCATGGCAATTTTTGATTTTGAGTTAAGCCTATTGATATTTTTGGATTATTTAATTTTTGTAACAATTTGCTGCAAGACCCATGAGTCTACGATTTTTGTTGTTAAAGTTATAGAACTTTGAAATTGCATGAGAGAAAAGGGCCATTTTGAGAAAAATCTATTTGAAAATTTCAAAAAAGCATGAAACATATATCCTATTTTTCATATTAAGTGACTATTTTAGTATGTATCAGAAGAAAATTCAAAATGCCTCCAGAATGGGAATACCTTTTTTGTCTTAATTCACAGTAGGCCTAGATTTCAAGACTATCATGTTTTTATCGAAGCATGTCATGAAAAATGATAGGCCTAGGCCTATTTTAGGAAAAAAGGGACACCTTTGCGGCCCTATGTTACCGCTGCTAACTGTCCTCCCTACTGTGGCGCAAAACTCCGTAATTTATTGTTCCGCCAGTAGGTATCAAAAATAGAATTTTTAGTTAATAATAATATCTATATAGGCCTAGTTAATATCAAAGCTTAACATACAGTTTTAGGTGTGTCAATATAACTACTAAAAGTATTTGGATTTTAAATCTGAAAAGAAAAGGTAGTTGGGATCGAGAAAAAGATTTTTATTAACAGAAGACGTTCTAGATTTGCAACAAAATTGAAGTAACTTAACTTAGTTCACTTTGTCACCGCTAGAATTCATCAGAGTGCAGTTTTCAAAGTGTTGCATAGCTATCCGATTTGTTTCAAAAAGGGACCTGTTCGTTGCAATGTTATTTCTCCATAAGCGCGAAGAAGTACCTTATCAAGCTAGACATCGACTACTTTAACCATATTTTGAATGTTTAACTTGATTAACAGTTTTTTAATCATTTCAACCGGTGGAGCACATTAAAATGCAAACTAACCGAAAATCAATATTTAACTTGTGATCTCAATCGAAAAAACTACCGTAATTAAATTTTTAGCCTACTTGCCACACGCTGAGGGGGCCTCGCTGATCAAGACGCCAGATGTGTAACTGGACAACGTCGAGGAACGGAACAGCAGCAGCAGTCTATCGGTACTCAAGGTGTTATGCTACACAATGTGTGTGGACTTAATAATGATTTTGATTTTCTGAGCGTAATTAATGATTTTGATTTGGTAATTTTAATAGAAACTTTTTACTTTTGTTCCGAATGAGGAAAAAGATTACTTTATACAAAGGTTATATAATTTTGAGGTTAGCTTTAATTTTGCCAGTAAAGTTTCTCATTTTTGTAGGAATGTAGGCCTAGGAGGGATAGCTTTTTTGAAAAACAAATTATCACTTTAAGTTACTATGTAGCCTAAACATAAAGTTATCAAAGATAACAGTTTGTGTTTATTTGAAATCAGTAATGAAATACTCGGAGAAAAAAGAGTGTTTTTACTGCCAGTTTATTTCACTTATAACTCGTGGGATTGTGATTTTAAAAGCCTAGTAGGCTACAAGTTTTGGATTCAAAGTACAGAACCAATTTAATACTAATAGGTGATCTAAATGGAAGAATAGGATGTGAACAAAGCTATTCTGAAAGTTTCATAGAAAGTAGGCTATAAATTGTAGCCTAATTTAAAAGATGTCAGAGACTCAAAAGACTCAATGGTCAATGCTAGGGGGTGAAATATACTAGGGGTTCTAGACAGGGCCGTCCCTAGGGTTGGCGGCGCCCGGGGCAAACGTGGCCGTGCCCCCCCCCCCCCAGCATTAGTCGCATATGTTAGCTTTTTGCACTGCCACCAATACTTTTGACAGCATACATTAATTATAGTTACATGTACTAAAGGGTAATTCTAGGACTGCAAAAATTTAAGAACATCAATCGGTTCAGAATGTATTTCAAAAGAAAATTAATAAATGAATTACAAATAGGTATTCACTCTCACTCTTAACTACATCACTGAAATTAACTAACTGTAACAACAGTCACTAGCAACAACAACAGTAACAAATGATTACATCACCCACTACCGCGTCCTGAATCTCGACTTAAGTCTCGACCGACCAGTGATGCCAGACAGTATTAGGTATTTTACCTGCCAACTGCATAAAAAATTCCCGCTTTTACCCGGTTTTACGGCAATAATCCCCGCAAGTTTCAAAAACCGGGTAATTACCCGAAACACCTCCTAATGACTTTCAAAACACCCAAAACCTGATAGTCTGGTAATTTCCTCAAAATTACTAGGTAAGGAGGGAAATCTTACATCACTAAACTGGTCACTATATACCAAAATATATCTTTTTATAGCTGACGCCAAATCTTGGGGCCCAGTGCGGTGGATGTGCGGTAGCAAAAACGGCTAGTGCGCATGCGCGACAACGCCTCACTAGAGCGCAGCACTGTCATTCTGCTCTCAGCCGTCAACAATAGCGTGTCACTACATGTCGTCCTAAAAACATTGACCGACGGAACATTGACTCTTACTGGCGATTAATGATCTGTTTTAATTCTATTCAATAATATAAAATATTTCATTAGTATTTATTGAAGCGTCTTGTTACTCTGAAACAACGACTGGCAGAGAAGCAGTAACTATGTGCGAGCTGCCGAATGTACGCAACCAGGCTAGTACAATGCCGGCCGCCACTGCCGCTACTACTCCCCTCTCCTCCCAGCCTACCCACTCCCCACCACATGCGCGGACTGGGCCCCAAGAATTGGCGCCAGTTATAATTCAATACTTGTTCTCAAAACCATGAAAACAAATTTTTTTTCTCATCTCACATGAACAATGGATATTTGCAAAGCAAATCATAATTCAAAAATCCCCAGCTTTAACAATTTTTCATGTATTTAGGATGCCGGGTAAACCCCCACATCTCAAGTCTAGAATCCCCGGTTTTACCCGATTTTTCTCAATTCTCTCAAAATCCCCGAATGGCCTTCAAAGGACCCGAAAAACCGGGCAAATACCCGGTTTCTTGTAACACTGAAACCAACAAAATCATACCGAATACATATTACTAATTAAAAAAATTAGAATTTCAATAGTAGCTCTCCAAAATATCCGGTTTTACCGGTTTTTTTATATCCAGGTTGTTGGGTACCTAAATACCCATAGCCCAAGTCTAAAACCCCCGGTTTTTTCAATCCCCGTCGGCCTCCAAAATACCCGAAAACCGGGTAAACACCCGGTTTTTGGCAACGCTGGTCTCGACAAGTTTGACAGCGACAGACGATTGGATGTGCGCGAAACTTGCAAAGTACCAAAACTGTTATTATTTCATAGTTCATACTATATTTTCATTAATGATACCTATAGTGTTAAGAATAATTTCTAGCTTCAGCCTCATTTTTCAGATTGGTATTCCTATTTATTAACGCCATACCTTCACAATTCATGCAAATCTACAAGTTTGCAAAAAATTTGCCGCGGCACGGCGCCCCCACAGCCGCGGCGCCCGGGGCAATTTGCCCCGGTTGCCCCCCCCCCCCCTTCAGACGGCCCTGATTCTAGATAATGCAGGTTTGGTCGTTTTAAATGGAAGAAGTTAAAGTGATAAAAATGGGGAGTTTACATTTATGGGGGAAATGGGGTTTTCAGTGAAAGATATCGCGGCCGCAGCAATTGATTGTTTGCATTTGGTAAATGATTTTAAGGCTATTAACCATCCAGGGTCGGATCAACTTCTAATCGAATTGGTTTAAGCCTCCAAAACCCGATTGTTGTTGGTGGTGAGAAAGGGGGGGGGGAGAGAGAAGTTCTCCCTTTGCTTCCTAAACTAAAATGGATGCCATTGGATGGTCGGCTTTATCGGGAAATTGATAACAAAATGAGAAATTCTGCTCTTTGTAATGATAACAAAAAAGATGTTTGTAGTTTAATTGGTATTATAAAAGGCTCAGCCAGCAGTAAATTAAACTCTACTAATAACTTTAAGAAGTCTAATATAACTTTTAAACAACCGTAGTTTGACCATCATTGTTTTTTACAATGTAAGCGTGTGTTCAAATCTTTGAGGGATTTTAAAAATATAATGAATCCGAATTTAGAATTAAATACTTAGAGGAATGCAAGAAATACAAGGTATTATGTAAGGAAAAAAGAAAGAATTCCATTCCACAGCTATTGAAATATAATACAGGCTAGTGACTCGAAAACCTTTTGGAAAGCAATCAATTGTTTTAAAAAGAAAAGTTTAAACAGAATTGGAAATGTTTCTCCTTCAGAATGGGTGTCACATTTTAAATCTTTGCTTAATGCTCCGATTCTTGCAGAAAAAATAAATTTTGTTGAACTATTAATTTTTGATGAGTTTTTAGATAGCGATTTTAAAATGTAAGAACCAAACTTAAAATAGTTTTGAGAAAAGTTAAATTTAACCAAAGCTCCTGGTTTTGACAGTTCTCCTTTTGAATTTTTTAAATATGCTCCTAATTCTATCCTAATTAACTTGTTGGTGGTTTTCAATAATATTATAAAATCAGGTAATGTTCCAGAATCATTTAAAAATGCTATAGGCCTAGTATTTCCATTGCATAAGAAAGGTGTTGTCAACCTAGTACAAAACTATAGAGGAGCCTATCATTCACAGATTATATAGGACAAATTTTCATTATCCTAGTAAATAATAGATTAATAAAGTGGGTAAATGATAAATAGGCCTACCCCCGTTGCAGCAAACCTGCAAACTCAGCGAATTTCATATCCAAAACAACATATTTCAATCCAACATAGCGAGATTTGACATGTTTTAGTAAGCTCCATAAGAATAACATAGGGAATGAGTATGCAGGTTTGCTGCTACAGGTATATTAAAACTGGGAGGTTTCAATTCATTATTTAGTAGATCTGAACTAGAAGAAGCTATTTACCAAGTTTTATCTACATATGTTGAGAAATAACCGAGATATAGAATTTTACTTATTTCCCATAAGGTTAACATTGGGACAACATAGCCTACTGTGTTTACTACTTTCAATATCTCGGTAACCAATGGACATAGAGCAGTGATTCAAAATACTAAATTGTTTGTTTTTTTGAGCTGAATTCAATGGTGCCAACAAAAATTTGATTTTCCTATGTAAAAAACTCAAAAAATTATTAAAAAAACTTAAAAAAAGATTATTTAGTAATGTAGATCTGAACTAGAAGAAGCTTTTTACAAAGTTTTATCATGTTGAGAAATAAGCGAGATTTAGAATTTTACTTATTCCCCATAAGGTTAACATTGGGACAACGTACTGTGTTTACCACTGTCAATATCTCGGTAACCAATGGACATAGAGCAATGATTCAAAATACTAAATTGTTTGTTTTTTTGAGGCGAATCCAATGGTGCCAACAAAAATTTGATTAATTTCATTTTTTTATGTAAAACCCCCAAAAATCCCATTTTTGGGGGGGTTTATCCCCCTTTACCCCCCTTTCCGGTGGTCCGATTGGGCTGGTTTACGAACTCGTCCGAGGGATTACCACTCTACATGTCTGTACCAAATTTCATTATGATCGGACCATTTTTGCAGCCGCTATCGTGCTCACAGACACATATATATATAAATTTGAACGAATAGTGTTTTCTGCCTCTGGTGGCCCCAAAACGAAAAGTTATCATGGTCCCGGGCTTAGGTCTTACCATGAGACCTACGGTAATAGCTTCTTCCCTATAGGGGAAATTCGCTAAAAACTGCTAACAGAATTTCAGGCACGTTTCAGAAAGGGTTACTCGGCGGTTTGGTGCCTAGAGGCAATACACAAACTTCCAAATTCCAGCGATGCCACGAACAAGACCTTAGGATATTCTTGGATGCAGAATCGGACAAAATAAAGTACAAATATGTGTTATCAACAGATAATAAATCGTCAACGGGTGTAACAAAGCGAACTGTAGTTTCAGATGTATAGCAAAACTGTTTAATTCATTATGATTTATTTCACCAATAATTATCCTATAAATGCTAAAACATTCATGCAAGTTTCCCCTAGACGTCAACATTGAATTCATCAAACATTTTACTTTCACACCAATTTTATATTAGGGGCCTAGGCCTAAGTTACCGTGCGCTAAAAGAAATTAAATATGTTTCAATGTGACAACGCCTTTCTATATAAATTAATTAGTTGATAACCTGTGTTATATAACCTCCAAGACTGCACTTTTATTTTTGTACTTGATTAAAATACATTAGCGACCTGATGAAATTTCAAAGGTTAAGTTGATAATTCATGAAAAAAACTGTAAAAAATAAATAATTAAGCTCTGCTGTGCAGCCTAGAGCAGTGTTTCTCAACCGGTGTACGCAAGAGGTTGAAGAAGTTGTACAAAATAAAATACTAGGTTTCCGAACGAACGCTGTCCCGTCGAACAGTAAAGTCGCTTTATTAACTTTTTCAGTATTTTTTTTGGTAATAATATGTCACTTTCGTACCATATTTTAGGAAATATTGCTACCCTTTCACTTTAAGAGTAATTCTTTTTACAAAACATTTTGTCATTAAAAAATTATCTTTCAATTAAAAAATACTACAGTGTTAATTCGGTGGTATTGCTATATTTGTCAGTTGTACGATTTACTAACCAAATTTTTTTCTATATTCAGCGTATGGTTTAGTTATGTCGATCTGTTGTAAAAGGTTTTGTAATATACCTACAACATACACATAAGTGAATGACTTGGAATTGTTTAATTTATGTTAATTTTTCAATAATAAATATTAGAAATATATGCACTTTCAAATAACAGACAGAAATTATTTTTTCCTTTATACCTAGACATTTTTTCACATCAACGAAATTCATATTCAAATTCATACGTTTTTTTCGCCAAAATGACTATAAAATTATTGAGCAGAGCTGGGGTGAACATATAATTTGTCAAAATGTCCTTATAATCAAATAGGATCCAAACATTTACAATGAAAAGGAAAATTGAATAAATTTAGCTGGGAAAATTAAAACCGCCAAAGGACAACTATAAGCATTCATTGTTGGAGGGATCCCTCGGTGATGGGAGGAGGGGGGTCCTTTGCGATGGTACGCCAAAATATTGAAAATATGGTAGGTGGTACGCGAGCATTAAAAGGTTGGGAAACACTGGCCTAGGACACTATAGGCCTAATTGTTAAGATATTGTGCATGAATTAACTTATAAAAAACTAAATTTTATGTAGGCCTAAATTTTATTTTTTTTTTTATTTTGTTTCTCAATTTGAAATTGACCCATTAATAGTTTTCGAGATATCAGCTATTTTGCGGAGCACCTTTAGGGACTAGGGGAAAGTAAGGGAACCGAGGTTTTGGGTGGGGAAAATGGTTTTAAACCTCGCTGTCAATCATCCCACCAAATTGAGAAGTCAAATGGGTGGTGCCTGATAATGCCTTCGGCGCCAGAGCTTTTTTGGGTCATTCCATGTCAAATCAACCAATAAAAAAATAATTTCACACCTTAGAGGGTTTTTAAATGGATAATATTTGGTAATTTTGTTCTACCCCTCAAAGTAATGAAAAATACAAAGTTTTAGATTTTTTTACCTTTTGTTTCTGAGTTATTCAATTTTAAAATTGGAAAATCGGGAGATTTTTTACATGTTTTGAAACCTTTAAATAGCTCTAACTACAAAACTATTCAACCTAGAGAGTTCAAATTTTCACCATTCTCTTTAGAATTTCTAGAGCTTCAATTTGATATGCTATTTGACTATATTGGCATAGTAATTAATTTTTCAAAAACTCCAAAAAAAGTTTTTTTGAAAAATCCAAAAATCTAAATTTTTATTTTAGTGAAAAAAATATGTTCTTTGTACTTCTTATTAGAGTACATGTACTATATTTTATTATGGTATTCCTATGGCAACATATTAAAATTAAAAAAAGTTACTAAGCCAACAGTGGTTCAGTTACTAAACATGTTATAGGCCTACAGTGTGTAAAAAAAGTCTGTTCCCCCTCCTTAATTTTTTTGTTTGTTAAGACAAAACATTAACCTTTGGGGAATGATACTAACTCAACCCAAATCATTTTTTGACATTACCAAAAATTTTGAGTGACCCCCAAAAATGGGGGATTTTGGGACAACTCAAAATTTTCAAATGCAAACCCCTTTTGAGTGATCCCTCATTTTAAAGAGCTTTCATAAAGTAAATGAATGGTGAAAATTGGAGGTCTCTAACGTGTTTCTTTACAAATTGACAGCTTATCAAAGTTTTGAATACACCAGGTTTCAAGGATGTGTTGTATTCAAAACTTTGACAAGCTATCAATTTGAATAGAAACACGTTAGAGACCTCCAATTTTCACCATACACCTACTTTTTGAAAGCTCTTTAAAATGACGGGTCACTCAAAACGGGTTTCATTTGAAAATTTTTAGTTGCCCCCAAAACCCCCTATTTTTGGGGGTCACTCAAAATTTTTGGTAACGTCAAAAACTAATTTGGGTTGAGTTAGTATCATTCGCCAAAGTTTAATTGTTTGTCTGAACAAACAAAAAAATTAAGGTGGGGAACGGACTATTAGCGAATTTCCTTAAAGGAATAAGCTATTACCGTAGGTCTCATGGTAAGACTTAAGCCCGAGACCATGTTAACTTTTCATTTTGGGGTCCCCAGAAGCAAAAAACACTATTCGTTCATTTTCATAAATATATATATATGTATATATATATATATATATATTATCAATAAAGTTAAATGTATAAGGGCTACTAATATTATTATTTTTAACATTTCAGAACACAGTACCCTGTTTTAAAATTATTTAATTAGACCAACATGTTTCGAAGCTTTAGCCCATGGTCACGGTCTTTAAATTATCTAACCTTATATAAACATATTTATATAGAGTTTTTATAAACACATTGCCAAATAAATTCGTCAGCTGTTTTCAGATAGACTTGATTACTTTTATCTTTGGGTTCTGGATGTTATAATTTTTTCATATATTAAATTCTTTTTGTTTACTTGCATTTTGTTGATTATATTCTTTGGATCTTTTTTATTATGATGGTAGATATGGAATTCTTCTTTGATATCTAGTTTTCTGCCTTTTATTCCATATTCTAAAATTTCTAAAAATGAATACATTTCACACCATGATCCACAGATTGCTCAACATTCCAATGACACCCAAAAATTTCAATAAAGAAAAAAATATTATAAAATATCTTGCTATAAAAAATGGATATAAACCAAAAATAATAGATAATATGATAAGACATAAAATTAAGAAACAAAAGGAAAAAGAAAATGAAGGGGAAAATATCCCAAAAGAATTCATCTGCATGCCATACAACACGACATTCAATAAAGCAATCCGCAAAACCTTCCACAAATCTAACTATGCAATCAGCTACAAGACCAAAAACAACATTCTGGATATATTAAACAAGAAAATAAATAAAACTAAAAGAAACGATCCTTTGAAAAGAAACTTTAACCAATCAGGGATATATAAAATCAAGTGCTCAGAATGTGACAGCTATTATATAGGTCAAACCGGAAGATCGTTTAGCAGTAGATATAAAGAACATATCCAGGCCTATAGATCCAAAAATATGACAAGCATGAAATCAAACGTAGCCGAGCATATGCTGATAAAGAAACACGAATTTAAAACCATAGAAGAAGACTTAGAAATTTTAGAATATGGAATAAAAGGCAGAAAACTAGATATCAAAGAAGAATTCCATATCTACCATCATAATAAAAAAGATCCAAAGAATATAATCAACAAAATGCAAGTAAACAAAAAGAATTTAATATATGAAAAAATTATAACATCCAGAACCCAAAGATAAAAGTAATCAAGTCTATCTGAAAACAGCTGACGAATTTATTTGGCAATGTGTTTATAAAAACTCTATATAAATATGTTTATATAAGGTTAGATAATTTAAAGACCGTGACCATGGGCTAAAGCTTCGAAACATGTTGGTCTAATTAAATAATTTTAAAACAGGGTACTGTGTTCTGAAATGTTAAAAATAATAATATTAGTAGCCCTTATACATTTAACTTTATTGATAATTGAAATGGCTAACAACCAAAAAATAATACATACCTACAAATACCTATCTTTGAAAGCTGCCAAAATACAAGAAGATATTCAATTTAACAAACTTTGTTTATCTGAAAACGTTACACCTAAATATGTTAATCTATTTACAAAAACCAAATCGCAAGCTGCAATGAAAACCTTAGAGATATCGAAGAAAATATGGATTAAAGAAGAAGTGAAATACTTATACACGAAGCTCAACAAAACCAAAGAAACTATGAACAACGTGTACAGAGATATGACGAGCAAATATCATCCAGAAAGTATGGAAGAAATCACAAATTACATTTCAAAATGGATAAAACCCATAATTGATTCTAAAAAACAGACCCAAACAAGTAAACTTAAGAATCTAATTTATGAACAAAAAGAAAAAAATGCTAAGTCATACAATATTGATGAAAATCAATTTAGTCCAGCCGTAAATAACTTAACAAACATAGAATTTACTGTTAATGAGATTGAACTCTTAGGTAAGTCTACAAAATACAATATCAACCTAGATAATAGAAAACAAAATATAGAAGATGATCTCATTAATGTTGAAGTAGCAATCAGAGATAAAAGTGATGACAACCAAGAACTTATCAGGTACAATTTCATACATGAATTAGAAAAATGTAACCTCAACAAATCAACTAAACAATCAAAACAAGCAAAAGAAGAAATGAAAATAATCAATTCTATAACAGAAAAATTGAAAGAAAATAATGCAATCATAACTAAAACTGACAAAAGCAATGGTGTAGTAATAATAAATGAAAACGATTATGATCAGAAAATAGAAGAATTTTTAAATAGTGGACAGTTTGAAATCCTTAGTGAAGACCCGACGGAAGAGTTTACTAAAACCACAAATACATCTATAAATAAATGTTCAAGTATATCAAAGATAATTCAAGGTCAACTGAAAATGATAAAACCAAAAGCACCTATACTACGAGGATTACCAAAAACGCATAAAGAAGGCATCCCAATCAGACCAATTGTAAACTATAGAAGCGCACCATCATACAAACTGAGCAGTTATTTGCAGAGAAAAATAAAAAGTAACATAGGTAAGGAAAACAAATATAATGTAACTAGCACATACGATTTAATTTCTAAAATCAAAGATATAGATATACCAAACAATTCATTATTTTTGTCATTCGACGTGAAAAACATGTATACTAACATTCCCACAGATAAAACGTTGAAAATTCTCCAAACAGAACTAACCAAAAACAAAACGTTAAACAAAAAAGAAATAGAAGATACAGTAAAATTAACAAAGTTAGCTGTATCACAAAACTACTTTTCATACAAATCACATCACTATATTCAAAAAGACGGTCTAGCAATGGGGTCTCCTCTTTCAGGCCTCCTTGCAGATATCTACATGAACGAATTAGAATCAAAACAAATTATTAACGATATCAATCCCTTCAGAAATAAAATAATATATTGGTTCCGCTATGTGGACGATGTCATCTGTCTTTTTGAGGGGAATAAATCAGAAGCAAAAGATTTATTAAATTATATTAATTCATTATGTAGTAAAATACAATTCTCTGAAGAAATCCAACCAAAGCAAATCAATTTTCTTGATATTACTATATCAAAACAAAATAATAAACACGCGTTTGAAATTTATAGAAAACAAACCACAACCAATAACATAATTCCTGCAAACTCCAACCACCCTTGGCAACAAAAAATGAATACATTTCACACCATGATCCACAGATTGCTCAACATTCCAATGACACCCAAAAATTTCAATAAAGAAAAAAATATTATAAAATATCTTGCTATAAAAAATGGATATAAACCAAAAATAATAGATAATATGATAAGACATAAAATTAAGAAACAAAAGGAAAAAGAAAATGAAGGGGAAAATATCCCAAAAGAATTCATCTGCATGCCATACAACACGACATTCAATAAAGCAATCCGCAAAACCTTCCACAAATCTAACTATGCAATCAGCTACAAGACCAAAAACAACATTCTGGATATATTAAACAAGAAAATAAATAAAACTAAAAGAAACGATCCTTTGAAAAGAAACTTTAACCAATCAGGGATATATAAAATCAAGTGCTCAGAATGTGACAGCTATTATATAGGTCAAACCGGAAGATCGTTTAGCAGTAGATATAAAGAACATATCCAGGCCTATAGATCCAAAAATATGACAAGCATGAAATCAAACGTAGCCGAGCATATGCTGATAAAGAAACACGAATTTAAAACCATAGAAGAAGACTTAGAAATTTTAGAATATGGAATAAAAGGCAGAAAACTAGATATCAAAGAAGAATTCCATATCTACCATCATAATAAAAAAGATCCAAAGAATATAATCAACAAAATGCAAGTAAACAAAAAGAATTTAATATATGAAAAAATTATAACATCCAGAACCCAAAGATAAAAGTAATCAAGTCTATCTGAAAACAGCTGACGAATTTATTTGGCAATGTGTTTATAAAAACTCTATATAAATATGTTTATATAAGGTTAGATAATTTAAAGACCGTGACCATGGGCTAAAGCTTCGAAACATGTTGGTCTAATTAAATAATTTTAAAACAGGGTACTGTGTTCTGAAATGTTAAAAATAATATATATATATATATATATATATTTAAGCACGATAACTCGCGTAAAAGTGGTCCGATCTTGATGAAATTTGGCATGGATGTGTAAAGTAGTAATTATTCGGACGAATTCGTAAACCAGCCCGATCGGACCACCGGAAGGGGGGGTAAAGGGGGATAAATCCCCCAAAAATGTGTTTTTTGAGTTTTTGACATAGAAAAATAAACATTATCAAATTTTTGTTAGCACCATTGAATTCAGCTCAAAAAAAACAAACAATTTAGTATTTTGAATCACTGCTCTATGTCCATTGGTTGCCGAGATATTTAAAGTGGTAAACACAGTACGTTGTCCCAATGTTAACCTTATGGTATATAATTAAAATTCTATATCTCGCTTATTTCTCAACATATCTTGTTAAAACTTGGTAAATGGCTTTTTCTAGTTCACATCTACTAAATATTCAATTAAAACAGCCCAATTTTAATATACCAGTAGCAGCAAACCTGCATACTCATTCTCCATGTTAATCTTATGGAGCTTAAAAAAATATGTCACATCTCGCTACGTGTGATTGAAATATGTTGTTTTGCATTTGAAATTCGCTGAGTATGCAGGTCTGCTGCAACGGGGGTATTTATACACACTGTAGGCCTAACTTATAACATGTTTAGTAACTGAACCACTGTTGGCTTAGTAGCTTTTTTTAATTTAAATATATTGCCATAGGAATACCATAATAAAATTTAGCACATGCACTCTAATAAGAAGTACAGAGAACATATATTTTTTTCATTAAAATAAAAAATTTTGATTTTTGGATTTTTCAAAAAAACTTTTTTTGGAGTTTTTAAAAATTAATTACTAAGCCAATATAGTCAAGTGGCACATCAAATTAAAGCTCTAGAAATTCTAAAGAGAATGGTAAAAATTTGAACTCTCTATGTTGAATAGTTATGGAGTTAGAGCTATTTAAAGGTTTCAAAACCTGTAAAAAATCTGCAGTTTTTTCAATTTTCAAAAAATTATAACTCAGAAACGATATGTAAAAAAAAACTGAAACTTGGTATTTTTTTATTTTCTCTTATAGTATTACTTATAAAAAAATCATTGAATTTTGAGATACAGTAGTGTCCCGCAAACCCGGAATTCGATAACCCGGAATTCTGGATAACTCGGAAAGCCTGTCAGAGCAACAGTTTTGGTTTTACTTTAATTTATTTTGTAACTGATAATGTAGTTTTTGTATTTTTTATTAGGCTATGCAATAAATGAATGATTCCTTATATAAATAACAGAAACTATTCTTATTTTTTCTTATTTTTACTCATTTCCCGATAACTCGGAAATTTCACAAACCCGGACACCGTTCGGTCCACATTAGTCCGGGTTTGTGGGACTCTACTCATATCAAGTTCCAGACCATTGATTGATTTGATATATGGAATGACCAACCCTTTTGGAAAAACAATTTTTAGTCGCAAAAAAATTTCAATTGGGCCATTCCATGTCAAATCATTCAGAGGCCGACACCCAAGGTAATCAGATTTCGATGAAAATTTGTTTGTTTGTTCTAACCCCGGAGATAAAAGTAAATAGTACAAAATTTTATTTAGATATGTCCATTAGTTTTTGAGCTATAGCATTTCAAAGTTTTGGCCAAAACACACCATGAACGTCAAATTAGTGATTCTACAAGAGTGCGCAAGTTTACGTTTTCCGCGATAACTAGGTTGTTTTTTGGGCTACAAAGATTGAAGTTGTACCATTTTCTTCATAACTAAATTGTGAAACCAAAAACATAGTAATGTTAAGGCATATTGTATGTTTATTTATCAAAACAGAGCTTCGAAGTTGCAAATTTGTCTATTTCTAAAACCATGACATGAGTTACAAAACTGGGCAATAACCGGAGTCTAGAAAAGTAGATTGAAAATGCTATCAAACGATGAAATAAAAATGGTGGGCTTCTGGGGTTTAGATAGAGAAAAATCAGTCCGAATTTAAATCATATTTGTGAAAGAATTACTGTCTATATAATAAATAAACTGTGAATACAATAGGTACTATAATTGTAATTTTTAAGCTTTGGTAATTGATTTACTAATTCCTTTACTTACCTACTGATGATTTGAGCTGGTAACATTGTGGATTTGGCACTATGTACATGTGGTATAACAATAAACATTAGGCTATCATAACATTAAAAATTTTAGTATTTTATTGAAAAAAATTGTTTATGATTCATAAAGTTTAATTTCTTCCTTTTAAATCTTCATTTACAGCTTTCTTTAAACAGCTTCCAACTTGCTTCAATTTTTTTACTCACTTCCAGTCTGATTTTGAAGGATCTAGCCAAATTTGTCGTTGCTGTAGGTGCTTCAATTGTACACAATATGTGTTGAGGGGGTACTGGACATTTACCCTCTCTTTGAGGCCAGTAGAATGTTTCTGATGCAGGGCTTGTAACAGTTCTTGAGGTTGAAAAAAATAAAAAAATAACCAAAATAAGAAAAAAAATAACCAAAAAATAACCTTTTGTAAACAAAAAATGTTGCTAAAAATTAGAAAACCGGCGTTATATTGGGGATGACACACTCTTAACCCTGGTAAAAAAGAAAATCTCGACAGACTAATCACAAATCAGCCTAGATTTGACGGCGAAACTTGGTTTTCACGCAACAAGACTTAGTTTTCACGCAATGTAGGATGGCGAGATTCGTCTGCCGCGATGGTGCTACGAGATCGTCTGACAGACGAATAGTGTGAACAGGGCTTGCAGCAGTTCTTGAGGTTGAAAAAAATAAAAAAAATAACCAAAATTCCAAAAAAAGTAACAAAAATAACCAAATTCCAAAAAAAATAACAAAAAATAACCAAGAGTGAAAAAAATAACAAAAAAATAAAAAAAATAACCTGTTACAAGCCCTGTGATGGTCCATGAGGGTACATAAATAAAATTGTGTAATCCCCTTCTTCATCATTAATACTATGTACCAATCCTAGCCACCAGTTATCCTCGTACGTACATGCTATATATGATCGAAGAGTGGGTGTAACAACAGGTAAAAGCATTGGTGACAAGCCCTCTGTTTGAAAATTCCACTTCAGGCTGATTGATGGGTCCAAACTTGTTCGTTTGGCAACTATTTCATCTTTTGAAATTGGATCAAAATAGTGAAAACTTATGGTCCCAGTTATAGTCTTCCCCTTACAAAACCGTTTTTCAAGATCATTTTGATTCGCGTTAATTTCCTCTTCTCTCAAGAAAAAGAAACATATTTTTGAAAAAAGATTACTACAAAACTCAAACATTTGATTGGCATCTGTAATTTGTGTTGGTTGTTGTGCACTCTGTAAGTTCTTTTTAGTCACAGTTCTCTTTACGGTGCCTCCGATCCCATCGCAAACCGTCTTGCCATGGCTGGTGGCATGGAATGACCAACAGGCATCTAATCCAAAATCAGTTGCGTGATGGCATAGATTCATCATACTTTTAAAGTTTTTGTATTGTGCACTGCATCCATCTGTGAAGTATTCAACTTTCCTCACTAATGGGTAGTTAGCCTTAATAAATTCTGTTGTTTTTTTCTGTGCAGTGTATACAAATCCGACATCGTGATTTAAATCATCAGAGATGAAGCATAGGGGGGTTTCTTTTAAAGATCCATCCGTTTCCCTGGTGTATATAACTGTCGGATGCAAGGAGCAGCTTGAATGACTCCAGTGGTAGGACTGAACCTCATTTTGCAGGATAAAACTGCAATTTTCAGCAAAGTCCATTAATATAATTGCTTCACTTTCAGCCAATGTTTCTTTTCTTTGTTTTAAGTAGGCATTTTGAGTTTTAGTAATGTTTGAGTGAGGGAGAAGAGCTTCTATTTTTTCAATTAATAACTCCACAAACTCTTGAATAGGTAAAGTTATTGATTGTAGCTTCATACGACCTTCATTTACCCATTGTGACAACGTAATTCCTTCATCTGGATCATAATCTTCTAATAGATCATTTAGGTAGTTTCTTAAAGGATCAGGGCCGTACTCAGACCGGTATAGCCGGGACAATTTTACCGGGGCCCGGGGTCAAGGGGGGGCCCGGGGGCAGAATCCCCCTCCGAAACAGTGGAAAGGCCCCGAACAAGGCCCGGGGACACGTAAAAAGGGCCCGCAACGGCAACGAAGGGACCAAAATCGGCACGTGGGACTAAAAAAAAAAAAAAGTCACCACTTTTGACGAGCCGAAAATTAGCTACGGTTTTGAATGCAACGGGTGCAGTACCAGGACGTGAGGGACCCGGCTTCATTTCTTCACCGGGGCCCACCAAAGCTGGGTACAGCCCTGTAAAGGATCACTGCTCTTTGGACAATTCTTGCAACATCTTAGCATACAAGCCCGACTCTCTCTGCTACAAACAAGTTTATCCATTAGTCGGTGGACAGCTTCTTTGTCACTCAAGTTTAATGCAGCAGCTAAGAGGTAAGCATTCTGGTGAATAACACAAACACACACTGCATGGGTACCTGGGGACCCAGCTAATACACACCATTTGGGTCGAAAGCTACAGAAAGCCCAATTTTTAAGTGGGGATACTTTTGTTTAAAAGCAATGTAAAGTTCTTCGAGATTACATAATAATAATCGTTTTTGTTTATATTCATTTTGTTTTACACTTACTCTGTCTTTTGCACCAGGCAACATCATACTATACTCATCATCTTCATAAAAACTGATAACTGTTTTGATTACTTCAGGGGAAATTTGATTACCTTCTTTTGGGCCAGGAATTGCCAAAATACCTTTCTCTTTTGTTAGTTTTCGAGCCTTTCTCACCATGTATTCAGTAACATTAAATACTTCAGCTGTTTTTTTCCGGGTCCAAGATTGTGGTACAATTGTCAATATTTGTATTTTTTCCCTTTTACTTAAATTTTCTCCTAATTTTTGTTTCATAAGCTCAACAAGCTTATCTATATCATCACACTTTCTCTGTAAATCTTCAGATTTCCTTTTATTCTCTCTGTCACTGATTTCTGAATCACTCTGGGTTTCATCAGTTTTCAAAACATAGGAAAGTTTCTTTTTTATTTTTGACCTAACCTGTTCCAACTTTCGCTCTGCATAGCTTCTTTTTGAATGTGTGGAAACCGACTTTAATTTTACTGGAGTAATATCTATGGCTGATAAGGATTTGTTTAGTTTATCTTTTTCCAACAATCTTGAAGCTAATTCTAGTTCATTATTCTCACACACTTGAATAGGATGAGTTTCTAACTCTTCAACACTTCCAGCACTGCTGTCTTGCTGCTCTACCTCATTTTCTTTTAGTAGTGCTTTCCGACAACTACTACACAGAAGTTGGCCAGGGACCAAATTTATTGATTGAATGTTTTTGTAATGTTGTGCTTTTTGCAAAGAGACCCTTCTTAAATTTTTCATGTTGGTAATTTTCTTTGAATGCTTTTTGTAGGGATCACAGCATGATTTTTGCCTCTGTTCATAGTGTCTCAAGAAATAATACAAGTGATGAGAACAAATAGTATCGTCTTTGTTGGTATATTGAAAGCCTGTTCTCCATGACAATAATTCAATCTCTTCTTGAGTAAGTTTTTCATTTATAAAATACAATTCCTCATGGGTTGTCAGATCTTTACTTGAGCATGTAGACAATAACAGAGTTCCTACCTTACAAATTATCTGAGATTCACCAGATGTTCCTGAAGTAGATGGTATTGATTCCATAATTAAAAATTGTCAATGGTAATGTAATAAGTGTTAGTAATTAAAAAGCAAACTAATAAAACATACACACACTTAAACGGTAATTTCACATTATAACAATAAATAAAAAATGTACGATGAAACTTTAATAAAGTTCAAACATGATGTCTAAAAAGATGAATCAAATTAAAACATAAAAATACAACAGAAATAATATTCTACTTCATACACAACTTTTCACTCAGCAATTAATTCATTGTGACTGATGAACATAAAGTCCGCATGTCTATCCTGCCACTGATCTACCTTCTGTTTGGTTCCTTACCCTCCCAGATAGCCTTATCTTTTGTTATTGAGATAAAGAAAACATTGATTATATTATCTGTTTTACCTTTATCTCTTTGTTTTTTATTTGTTTTACATTTATTTATTTGATTATTTATTTGTAAAATTCTAATGAATATAAAATAGAATGTTATTCTTTTAACTTTTTAAATATACACCCTTCACACAAACACACATTTTATATATATATATACATATACATACATAAGGTTTATCATGAGATAATTTATTATATATAATAATGAAAAACTAATCAAGGTTGAAAAGTGTCGCTTCAACAGGGTCGCTTTAATTAATTTTGATTAAAATTAATTCAATGGGTACTCGGTTCGATTTTCATAAACATGTACATATATTTCTGTATATTTTATTCATAAATTTTAATGAAAAGTATTTTTGTTTGGGGGCCTCCGACTAAAAATTCATTCCAGTCTTCGGTTTATATTGTGCAACATATAAGTACAATAATTAATTACTTATTCTCTAAAGGAAATATCAGAAAGGCTAACAAACGAAAAACTTCAGACCAGCCTTATACTATGTTACACCCAAAAGCCCAGCAATTTTATTTAACCATTTGATAGCATTTTTAATCTGTTTTTCATAAATATGAAGGTTAGGAGGGTTTTTTTTTTTTTTTGTGGTAGACTCGTGTTATTGCCCAGTTATATGGTGTATATAGTAATATAGTGCCAAGTCCAAAAAGTTACCAACTCAAATCATTAGTAGGTAAGCAAAAGAATTAGTAAATCAATTAACAAAGCTTAAAAATTACAATTATGGTACCTATTGTATTCACAGTTTGTTATAAAAAGAGTAATTCTTTCAGAAGTTTGATTGAAATTTTAAGACTGATTTTTTTCTATCTAAAACCAAGAAGCCCACCAATTTTATTTTACCATTTAATAGCATTTTCATCGACTTTTCGGAAATATGAAGGTTAGGGGGGGTTTTTACGGTAGACTCTAGTTATTACCCAGTTTTGTAACGCATGTCATGGTTTTGGAAACAGACAAAGTTGCAACTTTGAAGCTCTCTTTTGACACATTAACATACATTATGACTTAACATTACCATATTTTTTTATTCACAATTTAACTTTGAACAAGATGGTACAAAAATCTTTGTAGCTCTTCAAACAACCGAGCTACTGCGGAAAACGTGAAATAGTGCACTTTAGTAAAATTGGTAGTGTGGCGTTTTTTGTGCATTTAGGTCAAAACTTTGAAACACTGTAACTTTGAAAATGATAGACATAAGTGAATAATATTTTGGATTTATTCTTACATTTAATATTGGAACAAACACACAAAGTTTCATCAAATTCTGAAAACCTTGGGTGTCATCTCAGCTATCCGCTGGGTGATTTCTAATGGAATGGTCCAATTTGGAAAACTGCAAATTTGAAATCTGGCCAAATTACAATGCCGAACCTAACCTAGAGTAACATAACCTAAATATAAGTTCCTCTGAAGGGATTAATTCCTGAACAAGGAAGATTTACCATGTGATGGGATATTTTTCTCCATCAAAAACCCCGGTTTCCACTCTCATCCTTACATGTAGCCTAGCCTAAAAGGTGATGATCCACAATTAACTAGGCTTATCAAAGTTCTAGACAAATGGTACCATTTCGGATGAACCTGAGCTAACTTAACTGTATCCTAAGACAAAGTTTAAAGCTTTTTACTAACAAATTTTTTTCGATGAGTCTAACACTCAAAGTCTGCCCCAGGCCTCAAAGAGTCTATCAACGGCAGCCAAAGCTCTAACCAATCAGAAGGCTAGATTGGTCTAACTTATTTATTGGGTTTTTTTTACTCGATGTTGTAATTGATAAAAAAATAGGGTATAATATAGGCTTCAGTTAAAAAGTGTAGGTAAGTGGGTTATTGCCAGAATAAAAAATAAAACTGAAAAACCTTATGTTGCAAATGAATTTAATATTTTTTTAAATAATATTTAGTAATATTCTTAATTTGGGGGAGAATGTTGGAGACCAGCTGATTCATGAACATGGTAGGCCTACACTGAAGATTGAAGAGATTCAGAACGTTCCGACGGTCAAATTGTTTGGCAAATGACCGTTCTGGTCATCCCTACAATGCCAGACTCTTTCAATAGTACTTAATTGTTAAGAACTTCGTTGTAGGTATTTTTATTCTATATTCATTCATGACTAAAAACATAATCGTACCGGTTACATCATCAAGGTTACGAGCCGATTGAACGTAAAAGACTTTTACACATATTATGAAATTTGCATTACTTACTTAAATTTGATTTAGTTAATCCAATATCTATCCCACTGTCGGATCCACCGTCGGAAACACCATTTTCAACGGAAGATTCTAAAGCCATAGTTTAAATTTTCACTCACTCACCCGATCTGAACCTCAACCCCACACACAAATCTTAGCAGACTGCACATGTTATTTTTTCGAATCATGGAAGCAGTTCTACCATTGATCGTTGTAGATAGGGATCTTGGATAATGAAAAAAGTTGGTTGATTCAAATCTAATATTTTAAAAGTTTTCAGTAGAATTGAGTTAAATAACGATTTAAACGTTGATAATTAATTGTATGAAATATGTAAAGTGTGCCCGTTAAAGGCATAAATAATCTATATATAGTTATTCCAACAATCCCATTAGCACACCATCATTGCTGCCATTCGTTGTTGGTTCAATAATCATCCAATTTCATATTGAAGTTCATGGCATTTATTGAAATAATTATCTCACTTTAATGGTATGAAGGAAACAATTTAAATGAATTCAATTAAAATCATATTACAGAAACTATTAATTCCATTGTAAAATATGGAGTCAGTAAACCAGATCACTATCAGTCCCTGTCACATGTTCATTATCAACTATAAACTCGCTCAGCTGATCAAATTTTGCGGGAGTTTTAAAACATTGGTTTTTAGGCCAGTCATTCTACGAAAAGTAACATGGGGAACCTCAAAAAAACTGCAAGAAAAAGTTTTACAATGGAATTATTCTTAAAAAATGTGACTTTTAACATATCCAAAGTTTACCAAAATCGGACCATGGGAACCTCACTAAAATCACGTTTCAAAATGGCGGCTTTTCCCACCATACAAAAATTTTTGAAAAAAGACATTCAACTGCATTTTATATCAATGTTTTTCGAGATATTGACTTTGGACCGCCGCCAATCATCGTTGGATGATTGGTTCTAAATTAATTTTGACAGAGTTTACATTTTCGGCCGCCATCTTAGATCCGCCACATTGGATATAAATATTTTTTCAAATGTAAAGATGGTGTTGTGACGCATCATTATGGGCTAAATTTTTACCCTGAACACAATACTGAAATCCGTTTTTGAAAATACGCATTTGTTAAAAAGGTATGCTCAAATAAACATTCATCCCTATACATTTCTTATGGACGTTTAATTTTTTAAAGATTTTTTAAGAATTATCTCTTATATCTCCGGTTCTAATTAAGGTATGTAGTTTGTTTTGGTCTTAAAATACTCAGTCAGTCAGTCATTTAACGGCTTTTATAAGAGCTATCGATCGTTAAATTGGACGACTGCTGGACGAGCTATAAGGCTAAAATCGACACGAAAATCCATTTTTTAGGAATTAGTTTTTTGTCAAAGATGATTTAAAAGAATATAACTCATCCTATTTTTGTCAGATTTCAATTATCAATATGTCAAATGAAAGCTAGTAGATCAGCGCGTGTTTCAAAACAATTTTTTTTATTACAAAGAGTTGTTTCTTGAATAACAGTATTATCTAAGCCACGTAAATCTCCAATTTTTCAGTTCCCCAAAAAATAAAAACACGATCCATTTAGATTTGAGAATCGTTACATGCCTTGTGCGGAAATCCAATGCTTCTTCCTTTTAAGTTCTTTTTCATGTCAGAATGGTCCTCAAGTAATTGTGAAACAGTAGTCATGCTATTCCAAAAATTCGCTTATTCCGAACATGTATATTTTTTATTTATTTTGTTAATGATTATTGCAAAACACAAATCTTGGATAGTTTTTGAATTTTTCACAAAGAGTAATAGGGGCTGTAAGCGGTAATTTCTAAGGTCATTTGGTGTAATGAAAATCATACTATGTATTGCAGCTGCAAAAGGGAAAATCGATATACTTCACCTTGCCCAGAAAAGATGACAGGTATGCTGCCTATTGGCCATGATCACCATCCTTTCTCTCGACTTTCTATGAGAATCCACTTCATAATCTCTTAGAAAATTACAATTGCAATGATCAAACTCAATCAGAAGCAGCGACCGCTACGCTAAATCTCGGGTAGAAATGATGATCCCTACATTTATTTCGGCTTTACCATGAAGATCACGCTTCGGATTCCTCAGTATCCATTGATTTTATTTAATATCTGATATTCCAAATTTTCCGCTAATCCAAACCGGGCGCAGTCCCAATCAGTTCGAAATAGTGGGACGCTAATGTAGTTTCGAATTCTTGCTCAGCTCAAGTTTTCAGGCGATTTATCTGCAACTGCCATGCCATGAGTGGAGTAAGGAATTGTTTGTTGGGGGGAAGAAGGAGGGCAGTATTTTCTTAAGAATGAATACAATAAGCAAAAAAATAATTTGACACAAAAGCCGTTAACATTTCCAATTTATATTTTGCTGAGTCACAGTTATGTATACTTCTTGATCGAAATATACCACCACACTTGTATGGTCTGCCGAAGCTCCATAAAGATTACATACCTCTTCGTCCGATAGTAAGCTCCATTGACTCACCCACATACGCCCTCTCAAAACATATACAGTGGAGCCCCGATAATCCAAAATGATTGGGACCGTACCCATTTTGGATTAACGAATATTTGGGATTAAGCGAAATTACTAAAATATACAATGTGTAAATGCATTAAATTTTCGGCGTTAAACAGTGATTGGTAAATACGCGCATTTGCATTTAACAGCCGTTCGCTGCAAAGATATTCCCGTCGTTTACCCGCAATCGGTAAATACACGCAACCAAAATTCATGGCTGTTCAACTTTTTTACAAAATTATACCCGTTGTTTCCCGACGATCGGTGAATACGTGCGATATAGCCTAATTTAACGGCCGTTTATACGTCTTTGCAAAGTTACACGTGCCTTTACCCACGATCGGTAAAATGACCCCGTTTTCCGATTTTCTGATAAACAAAATAGAAATTTTAGTTTCGGATTAAGCGGATTTTCGGATTGCCGAGTTTCGGATTATCGGGGCTCCACTGTACTTCCTGTGTTAACTCCATTATTTGGTCACTCAGATACCTACATAAAAAACTCTAGCGATTTCATAGAAAAAATAAAGACAAATAAAACCAAAGATAGCAATGTAATGGTTAGTTATGATGTGAAAAGTTTATTCACAAATGTTCCTGTTGCAGAAATGTTAATATTAGTTAAGGATAAACTGGAATCTGACAACAGTTTAACAGATAGAACTAAAATGCCCGTAGGTACAATTATGGAATTACTGTCAGTATGTGTTGAAAATAGTTATTTTCAGGTTGAAAATCAGTTTTACAAACAAGTCTCAGGTTTACCAATGGGTGGAGTTTTGAGTCCGCTCCTCAGTAATATATATATATATGGATTTTTTTTTAACAGCTTGCCATCAGTAGTTTCAATAGCTCGCCACTTTGCTGGTTTAGGTATTTGGATGATGTGTTTTGCATATGGGAGGATAATGAATTACCAGATATTTTCTTAAATCATCTAAACAGCCTGAGAACCATAAAATTATACCATAAAATTCACGTTGGAAAAGGAAGTTAATGATGTGCTACCTTTTTTGGATGTTTTGTTTTCAAAGTAGGTGACAGCTTAAACACTAAAGTATTCAGGAAGTCTACTTTCAGGTAGTAGTAGCACAGGCTAATACTTAAATTATGAGTCTAATCATGCTGGAAGTGTAAAATTAGCCTTAGCACAGGGATTGTTTAGCAGAGCTATTAGGTACACCACTAGGGAAACTGACCGACATACCGAAGTCGAGACGGTGTTCAATGAATTAAAAGCAAATGGCTATCCAGAAAACGTTCTTAAAAAAGCGCTGAATAGAGCTAAGAAACCCCTCACTCATGATAACAGTCAAGAAAACCCCGTAACAACTGTGGTGATCCCTTATATAAAAGGGTTGTCTGAAAAAATGAGGAGGGTAAACAGAAAGTTTGGAGTAAGAATGGCATTTAAAAACAACAGAAATATAAGGAGCGTGGTTACTGGAGTAAAGCCGGATAGCAGGGAATCAAAAACAAAAATGCAGTGTACAAGATCGGGTGTGGTTGCGGGCGAAGTTACTACGGGCAAACGTTGAGACCGGTTGCTGTGAGAGTTAATGAGCACAAAAAGCCGTTTTCAAAAGGTGACCCGAAAAATTCCAAGTTGGTTGAACAAAGCATGTGTGAAAACCATACTGTTGACTGGGCCTCGGCTAGTATTATTTTTAATGAGCCGAGGTGGAAACAAAGAAATATATTGGAAGCAGCTTGTATGGCAGTGGACAGCAACTGTATCTCTCAGCCGAGTGCCTCACTTCATCCGATGTTTGTCCCATTGGTTGAAAATTAAATTAAAAATAAAGTAAACAGAGCCAGGACAATAGACCCCCCGCCCCCTCCTGCTGATAAGAACGTGAACCCGCCGGGCAGGCTAGTCGCGGTAAGACGGTCGGAGCGACTCCTCCCAAAAAATCATGGGCGAGATTTCAATTCCCCCAAAGAGGCGTGATGTTTTCACGCGAAACGTCGGGACAGTTGTGTGCGATCCGGTATTTGTGTGCGTGTGTGACCATTGTTTTTATAACTTGACGAGGATCAGCACATCATTAAATTAAGGTGGGTGTTGCCCAATAATCTTCAAGTAAGTTATGTATACTTCAGACCCCTAACAAAAGCACACCCTTTTTCTCATGAGCCAGGACACTGAAAGGTCTAGAATTCTAAATTTACATTGTGTGAGGTATAAAAACAACACTTTCTTTTACAAATTATAAAACTTTAATTTTCTTAAATATAAGATTAGCATCAGTTTTAAAGTTTACAAATTTTTTTAAGACTAGAATTATTTATATAAAATATTTAATAAATAATTTATTTACAGTGTACAAGGAATTAATCCAGCATCATCCAAAGTCACGAACTTATCACTGACGATAATTATTTCAAGTTACTTTTTTAATTGATAAACTAAACATAATATTGAGACTGATCAATAGTGAAATGTCAATATTAAACCACTCTGAATGCCTTTGGTTCTCATACTAGATGATGCTTAAATTAAGTGAATGTAAAATACAGAGATTGCTTGAAAGTCTAAAGACACTTTAATATCTTTTTAACTGAACTGGTTAGAAAATTCAAACGTTACACATCCATTTTGATGGTAAAAAACCCCATTTCTTGAAGTACCAGCAAATTCTTGACTGGGGGTAAGCCCGGGAGGAGTCAGCCATTAATCTTAAAATCGAGCATAGATTGAAATTATCAAATGAAAGATCCCTTCGAGTAGAACATAATGACCATATTCAAACTAAGGTTGAGTAAAAAAAGGCAGCCAATTAAATGGTCCATAATTGTAACATCTGACAAAGGTTAAATTGAAAACCGTCTTTTGAAAAAATGTGAGTGATAGCATTGCGTTAAGCTTCATGTAACGGTGTACAGAATTAACTGGATGTAAATAAAAAATACCCCCGTTGCAGCAGACCTGCATACTCAGCGAATTTCAAGTGCAAAACAACATATTTCAATCCAACATAGCGAGATATGACATGTTTTTGTAAGCTCCATAAGAATAACATGGGGGATGAGTATGCAGATTTGCTGCTACGGGTATATTAAAACTGGGTGGTTTTAACTCAATATTTAGTAGATCTGAACTAGAAGAAGCCATTTACCAAGTTTTATAAAGATAAGTTGAGAAATAAGCGAGATATAGAATTTTACTTATTTCCCGTAAGGTTAACATTGGGACAACGTACTATGTTTACCACTTTCAATATCTCGGTAACCAATGGACATAGAGCAGTGATTCATAATACTAAATCGTTTGTTTTTTTGAGCTGAATTCAATGGTGCCAACAAAAATTGGATTATTTTTTTTTATTTTCCAAAAAATAAACTCAAAAAACCCATTATTGGGGGGTTTATCCCTCTTTAGCCCCCCTTCCAGTAGTCCAATCGGACTGGTTTACGAACTCGTCCGAATAATTACTACTTTACACATTCATGCCAAATTTCATTAAGATCGGACCATTTTTACGCGAGTTATCGTGCTTAAAGACACATATATATATATATTTATGAAAATGAACGAATGGTGTTTTTGGCATCTGGGGACCTCAAAAAGAAAAGTTATCATGGTCTCGGGCTTATGTCTTACCATGAGTACTACAGTAACAGCTTCTTCCCTAAAGGGGAAATTCGCTAAAAAGCCTTGCAACACTTAAGAATATATTTACACTTATACTGTATTTACATACAAAATGGTAAATATACACAAATGAGGGAAAATGGTGCTCGATTTTGATTGGTCACACCAATCTTTATCAGACCTAATTAGACACTGAGACCCAAGTCTCTATTGGGTCCGATGATGATTGGTGTGACCAATCGAAATCTATTGCTATTTTCCACAATTGGTGAATATTCACCATCATGTATGTAGATACAGTATAAGTGTAGTTATATTTTCAAGTGTTGTAAGAAGTTTTTTATTTATTTTTTTTATTTTTTTTATTTATCAACAATGTCTAAAAACGCCCTTACATGCAGTGTCTGCTTGGGCAGTAGACTAGTCAAAACAACAAATATAAACCTTTTCCTTAAAACTACTTTACAGGTCATAGAATAAAACTTAAAACTACCATCTGGGAAAACCAAAAAAAATTGGCTGAAAACCAGCACAACTCATCCATGCCCCTGAATGTTGTGACCCAGGTACTCAGAGAGGCTATAAAAACAGTTATCAAACAAGTACCCAGTGACCAGTTTTTTGAACCTTTTGAAAGACTGCTCCTCTTTGAAACGACTTGCAGGGTTTAAGCTGCGGTCGCATTTGTCGCAAAATGCGACATGCTCCACGAAAATGTGACAATATTTGGACAGGCTGTCGCCTTTTTGCTACAAAGTAAAGAGTGGAAATTATTTAACTCTATTGCAGAAAATAAAGTTAACCAATAACAAAGTTAACCAATACAAATCTCAATAAAAGTTCATTTACTTCCACAAATTACTTTGTATGACTTTAAAATAAAATAAGACTTAATTATAGAATGTAGTCGTCAACGTAACCCTCGATCAGATGCCGCGTCATTAAGATCCACAGTCAAAAAGAAGACTATAGACACAGAGAACGTGTAGACGTTCTATACGTTCTCTGTGCTAAAGAGCAGTTGGGGCGTACTCTGTAGTGGCTGAGTCGCCGAGTCTAGCCGAGCGGTGGCGAATGCGCAGGGCCTGATTAAGAGGAGTGGCGCCCCTAGGCTTGAGTTTATTTGGTGCCCCCTCCCTCCCTTTGCCCCCCCCCCCTATACCACGGCTCTATGTGGGTTATATATCGTATATATAATGAAATTACGAATTAATTCCTCCACAGCTGACAACTAAAAGGTCTACTTTAAAAAAAATATATTTAACTTGGAAACTAACTAAATGCCTTCTCCAGTAACTATGGTCAGTGCATACAAAGATAATGAAAAAAGTCTAGTCTAATCAGCTACATGTTCAAAGCAAAGTCAATTCGTCGCTGCCTGTCATGCATATTCAACTTACACCCCTACTTCTTTTCTATTCTACTCAGTGACTCATACAGCGATTCTTCATAACACTGTGTTCGTTAGTCTCTTAATGTTCCTTATTTAGGTTTCGCGAAAAATATATCATGTTTAGCTATTTAGTAACCTTGCGCATAAGCACATTCTTACGCTCATTGCGTTCCGCGCCCTTTTACGGTGTTCTTAACCATTTTGTTTGTTCGTTTTTCTTATAAATATCAATTTCTCTGCTGCAGGCTAAAATATAGAATCTGAAGTTACAACAATAATCAAAGCTCATGATGACAGATACTAACTACCACCATACTACTACTAAATATTCATTAGGCTTATACGGAATACACAAATGGTACTGTAGTTACACTGTGATGTAGACAGTTACATAGTTGGTACCAAACTTTCCCTCGGCGGTTTATTCGACAGGAGTAACTCCCGCGCACGCCAGATTGCTCAAATTATTCCCTCCATTTGTCAAAACTGGGGTCTGCTACTATCCAGAATAGGCTGCTACCTTTTGGTATCACAGGAATTAAGTCCGATAGGATTTTTGTTAGGTAGTAAAATGCGTACTAACAAATAACTCCAGTGCAGTGTTGATGTGGCTATTCGTTAGGTCGAATTTACAAGAAAGGGGGGCGGGACTTTCCAGCTTATTTTTTGAATTCTTACAAAAAATAAAAATATGTATTTTGCGCCCCGTGGCGTCCCTAGCTATCTGGCGCCCTAGGCTGCAGCCTAGTCAGCCTAGTGGTTAATCAGGCCCTGCGAATGCGAGAATGTGGGGGGCTAGTTCGCCACCGCTTGGAATGATATGGAGTCGAATAATCAATATAGTCATTTGATAATTTCAGTTTCAAGTCATGAATACCCTATTTAAGGGGCAAGAAACGGTACCGTGGATTATGCTAGTATTTTTAAACAAACTGCCGTGTAAAAGCGGGGATTTTCGAAACTCACGGTGGGTAAAATCTCATGGCCAGTCTGGCAACACTGGCGAAAACAGACGTCTCGAAAACGGTGATGCAAAATATACTTCGAGGTTATGTTGTTCGATTAAGTTGTTTTGGTTTGATGACATGTGCTATAACTTAATGACATGCGATAAAAATGCTAAAAGGAAAATAATTTTGCTACAAGTCTCAAAGAGCTTGTAGCATTTTTGCTCAAAGAATTTTTTTCCCAGCTTAAACCCTGACGACTTGGGCAAGTGTTATGGATCTTTAAGCAGATATATGATGGAGACTTTTCCAGAAATGCTGTTCTATGAATTGGATACTGAAGAGTATTTGAGTTTCTGGTGGAATATTGATGCACATGATTGTTGTTGAAAAATTTTTGGGAGTTGGATTTAACAAACAAAAGGCACTGTAGAATATATAAAGAGGGAAGCGGTAGAATATGGAGCTGTTTGAAATGTTGTCTGCATGAGACTCTGGGTCCTATACAAGATAGCAGCCTAATTACTATCTTCTGCATTCTGAATACTCTGATTGATTCAGAGGAGTTTCCCCAGAATAAAAGTCCATAAGAAATTAGAGAGTGGAAATATGCGAAGTAGACCTGTCTTTGGACTTTCAGATCAACTGTCTCGGACAAAGAAAGCAGAGCATAATATGCTTTGCCTAACTTAGGAAGCAAAGTATTCACATGCTGATGCCAGGAAAAGGTTGAATCAATTTCTAACCCTAAGAATTTGGTAGTTGTTACAGAATTGAAATGTGGAGGTAAATAAGAGGAGTCAGACTGAGGTGTTTTTATGTTATTGACATGGAAGTTGATGAACTGTGCTTTAGAAGGATTCAATTTCAAGCCATTTGCCAGACACCAAGAATCAATTTTTTTAAGCATTTCAACTAGAGTTTGAGAAAGGATAATTTTGTTAGGATTAGAAACAAAAAGTGACGTGTCATCGGCGTACATCAAGACCTGTATGTCAGAAGCCAAAGCAGGAAGATCGTTACAGTACACCAGAAAAAAGAAGAGGTCCCAGAATTGACCCCTGGGGCACTCCCGAAGTTACCTCCTGATAGCCACTCTGAGCACCCGCGTTCATCACCACTTTTTGCTTCCTTCCTTCCAAGAAAGATTGAATCCACCTAAGTGGAGTGCCAGCTACACCGTCAGTATTTCATAATTACGAATGCCTTTACGTGTCGAATGCCTTGGTCACAAAAAGCACCAACAGTGAAGTGTGACCCTCCACGGCACTCGCAACCCGGTCCACCAGTTCATAGATCGCATCTACAGTGCTCTTGTCCCTGCGGAATCCAAATTGAAAACAAGAAAGCAAGTCATTCTCTTCGAAAAATGCACTAAGTCTATTAAATACAACTCTTTCAAAAACTTTAGAGAAGACCGGCAACAGAGAGATCGGCCTCAGGTTGTCAAGAGTGTGGACATTGCTTTTATTTGGTATGGGTTTAATAACTGAGAACTTAAGAAGGTCTGGGAAAGTGCCCTGATGAAGTGAACAGTTTATAAGGTTTATCAGTGGTTTGATTAGAAGATGAATACATTTTTTCAGCAAAAAAAGGTGAGATTTCATCCCATCCGGAAGATTTTTTTGGTTGAAGAGACCTAACAATATCAGAGATCTCTCCCTCCGTTGCTGGCCTAAAACATATCAGTGAGCACTTTTGGTGGACATCACTACTCATCAATTTTATTGCATTAGAGAGATTTGGCTGTAACTTAAGCTTGCTCGGTACATCACAAAAGTGGTCATTAAGTAAATTTGCCAAGTCTGTCAGGTTTGAAATCACAGCATCATTAACAATGATCTTCTCTACTTGTGTTTTGCTACTCTCCCTGCCACTCTCCCTAGCTACCACCTCCCATACTGCCTTTACTTTATGTTTAGATCTTGTGATGTATTCATTGTTGCTTTTCAAATTTGCTGCTTTTACACATTTTTTGAAAATGTTCTTGTATTTCTTAACGTAAGACAAAAAACCAGGGTCTCTGTTCCATTTACTCATCCCATGCAGTTTTCTTTTTTTTCAAACTTGAAATGCGGATCCCATTTGTGATCCAGCTTTTGGGGCCTTTTTGTTGTTTCTTTGTCTTAGAAATTTTAGGTGAAAAGGCCGAATTGAAAGCATTTCTTATTTTACAAATGAACTGATTATATTTTTCATTGGTACTTGAATTATTGTCACTGATAATACCATCCCAACTTTCATCATGCAACTCAGAGAGAAAATTCTGGATATTCTCATCCGAGAAACATCGGCCTACAGCTGGGATGGCCTTATCTTTAGAGGTCATTGAGCCACATTTTATTAAAATTCCAGCATGGTCAGAAAGACCAGTCTCAACAGTACTGCATGAGTGGGGTTGGAAATTAGAGAAGATGTTATCCAGGCAAGTTTTTGAAGTTGGGGTGATACGAGTGGGAGAGTGGAAGTTAGACTGCAAATTGAAAGAATTTACTAAGTTGATGAATTGAATTTTACGACTACTATCTACTAAGGTGTCAATATTGGAATCACCAGGCAAGCAAATCTTGGCACTCCTGTATTTTTTGACATTTTTACTGAGTATCTTTTCCAGGATTGAGAAAAATAAATCTAGGCTGGTCTTATCATACTTAGGGGGTCTGTATACACAGATGATGACAACACTAGTTTGATCATTTTAAGCATACAGCTGCACACTCAAAAACGCCCTCCCTTGACAAACTATTAAATTTTGGTAGAGGCTCTAAGTAGATGTCTGAGTCTGTCCGATGCCCTTCCCAACCCTCTCCTACTCATCCTCTGCCCTACCCATCCCCTACCCCTACCATCCCCTACCCTTCCCCTCACCTCTTGCCCGAAGAGGACCTCGCAGAAGGTTGGGGCGTCGCAGAAACCCCGTATCACATCTACTGCTCTGCTTGAACCCGGTCCTCCACCAGAATACAGGCTCCCCCTCGAATGGAACGTTTCCTTGGAAAGTATGAAATGACATTGTATCCAGAGATTTTGTTTAGAATGAAAATATTTGCTTCATTGAACCAGTGTTCGGAAATGCACAAAATATTCGGTTTATCTGTAAGTGATTCTAGGAAGATATTGAAATGGTCTATTTTCAAGCGTTGAGTCAAACCCTCGATATTACAATGAAAGATTGTGCCATGAGAAGGAGTCGGAGCGTGATCACTGGAGGAGGGCCGGGTAGCCACAGAGGTAACATCACAGGTAGAAATCACTTCACCACCATTGCGTAGGTGACAGTATCTAAAAAACTTGATTGGATATTCAGGCTGGTATCTGAGAGAGTTAGTTCGCTCACCGAAGATTCTGTGGCAGGGATAGGTGGGAAGTCATCTAATGATAGATTGAAGTGGAGATCTTTGATGAGAGACGCTCAGTTGATGTCCTCTGGTTGCCTCAATGTAACTGAATTTGATGAGTGAGAGTATTTTCCAGGGAGTCCTCCAGAAACAGCAGCAGTGTCCTTCATTGGGTATTCAACGGGAAATGGCTCTATTGAGTCAGCCAAGGAAAGTGCTGTACTTTGGGGTTTCTTTGTGGTGATAGACTGCTCTGTGGATTTTGGTTGGTCTTCTGGATGTAATCTAGAGGAGCGCTGGTATCTCTCTGAAGTATCCTTAGAATTTAGGATAGCCTCCGAAATCAGACCACCGAGCAGGAACTTGCCACGCCTATTAAGGTGGAGGCCATGGCGCGTGTAATGGAATCTTTTTAGGGGGTCGTTGATGCTTATCTGCTTTATGTTCAGGGGACCTTCCTTATCAAGATACTCTGACACAATCCTCTTTACAGCAAGATTCGCATAATAAACCTCGTCATTCAAGATTGGCTTGTCATATCTATAGGGGATATCCAGGCAGAGGATTCTCGCTTTAGTCTTCCATGTTAAAAGTTCTCTCATTCCTTGTGTCACTGTTAAATATCCAGGATCATGCTCTCCGATGTCGTTAGTCCCACCGGCAATGACTATAAAGTCTTGTCATTTAGATCGGATATCATTGCGTGACCCATCTTGAGCACCTGTTTCAGTTTTGCTCCTGGATGGGAGTAAACGAAGATACTGTAATCCTGGAATAAATCCAGTGAATACAACAACCGTATCATGCGAATCAAGAAATTACACAGTATAAACTGTGCTTCTCATTAGCCATGGGAAGACCCATGAGGGAAGTAGTTTGTGCCGTAAGGTAAGCATGGGTGAAACTGTATCATTTAAACCATTTTAAAGGTATAATGAAGTATCGCAAATCGCAAACCACATTTTTAAAGGACGACTTCAATGCTTCGATTGTCAATTTGAAACTGTATTTATAAATGAAAAGTTTGATATATGGATTATTGACTGGCCACCCTCTTGAGCCAACCCCCAATGAAAGTAAAAAATTGACAAGTACTTAAAAAAAATAGTTTTTACCTTCAAAATGGATATGAAAAATATAATATTCTGATCAATTTGATTAAAAATATAATAAGCGGTCTCAAGACTTTTTGGTACCCCTGTATGCTGGATATTTAAAAAAGAATGTCTGAAGTTTCAAAGCCTTACAGCAACTAATCTAATTTATCTTTACAAAGAATACTTCATTAGAAAGATTACCTCAATCTGTTTTTCTTGCATTTATTTAATTTGGTTGTCATTAGTCACATGACACAAATTAAACTCTAAATCTTCAATAAGCGTCAATAGGTTTGATTGACCAACTTAAGTTTCCATCCTGCTCCATGGATTGGGTAAATAAATCCTTTACTCTCATATATAGGCAATGTTATCTTGTGTGGGTGCGTGCTTGTTTGCCCAATGATCTCAAAAATGGTACCCAAAGATTTCCTTCATAGTCTAGAAATAAGTAATTTATGACTCAAAAATAAGTTTTTTGCAAATTACTTAGCCAGAAAAAATCTAATAACTTAATAAAATGAATTTTAATGCTGTAAAATTTTTCCTTTGGCCTTATGAGTTGCCATGATAGCAACGAAATAAACAAAGAAAGTAAACAAGTAAAGTAAGTTTATAACAAATAAACGTGTAAATCATAACAGCTGTTTGCAAATTACAGCCATCCAGGAAAAATACAGCATGTGGGATGAAGATTCCACGGAACAATAGAAAAAAGGCATTTATAAAAATTATGATTATGAAATGTTTTATAGTAATTGGATGAACTAGTAAACATGTTATAATACTGAGCAAAGCCCGGTCCACCAGGTACTTATTAACACTTTATCTTTATATTTCAGGTACTCAAAACAAAAATAATCTTTATGTAATCTGGTGAACTGAGTGATGAATATGGGAAAAGATTTGACATCAGGTCCCATGCAGCCATAACTGGCCATGACTTGGTGACTGGGGCCGGCTACAAGGGGATCGACCGCTGCTTTCGTGACACAGAGCGGATGACTAATCTTGTTTCATGTGCTCTCTATGTTTGCTAGATCCAAATTAATGACTTCCTTTTGAAGTTATAAAAAACAGAGTACCCTTATTATTGATATATCCATAAAAGAGTACTGAAAATAAAGTTGTAACAACTGACCTAGCGGGTAAAAATACACCTAGGAAAACATTTTTTGAGTAATTCTTTTTGATGATGTATTATTCGCAACAATAGGTTGTGCAGAATAGAAAATACAAGGCTCTGAAACTCCGACATTCCCACTAAAACACCCGGTATAAACAGCTATAACCAAATATCTAAATAAAATATTTGTGTGTTAAAATAAAAATACAAATTACAAAGCTAAATTGTTTTTTGTTTTTTTTAATTTTTTTAACAACTAACAGTTTTGAGTCATCAAATGCAGTTTTGTGCTGGGTAAAAGTAAGTTCAAAAGGAAAAAATAGTTAGTTTACTTAATTAAAATACATCTTTGTGATGCAAACACTCTTTAAAAATAACACTGGCTGCAATGACGAGGCTTTGTGATCTTTTGTTGGCAGCATAGCTACTCCAATCCAACCATCTAAAGTTGGAGAAAAGATGTCTTTTATTCCTAACTGAAGAAGTTAATATCTCATACAAAAAAAGACAAAGTTACACAGTTGAAAACAAACCTGTACTGTATGACAAAAATATTACCTCAGACCAGTCCCTTTAGCACCTTAAAAAAGATGGAATTATATATTTACCATTATTATCAAGTTAATATATCCAAACAAAAAAACTCTGCTACTCTGCTACTCTGCTTGGCTTGGCTACATTTATTTATTTTGAGTGGTTTGTTTGTAGTTATTGGGAAAAATTGTTCTTGGAATACAAAAAGACTATAATCTGTGAAAACTCTCTCTTTTGACATCTTAAATGAACTGATACTAGAGTGAAATTAATACATCATGTTTGAAAGATTTTGTAGCAAATTTTCAAAAGTTGGTTTTTGCAATTTTTTGCTTTCAAGGTGAATTACTGTACTGTCTTCACTCAAGCTATTTTGAGAAGTATACATCATGTTGGTAATTTAAGACTTTTCTTGCAAACTGTTTTTAAAATTGCCACAATAATCTCAACAAAATAACTTATTAAAACATTAACATATTTAAGCATATAATTTATCTTAATCTAATAAAAGAGCAGATTGTGCCCAATTCTGGACAGTGGACTGTTACTCGGGAGGACGCTTGTGCTGACTCCAGCCGTGGAAGCACTTGGTGAAGCGTCGCGACTCCTTGTTCTTGAGGGTGAGGAACAGCTTGCGGGGCTTGTCCGGCTGCTTGGCTCTCATGTGTTGGATATACACCTGTAAATGAGTCCACTGTCAATACAAATTCCATACTAAAGGCAATTTCAGTACCTTAAGAAATATGCTACATTCCAGACAACATGTTAGAAAAAATGCTGAAAAAGCGATGACAGCTGCATCTAAGATCTTGATTTCACTATCTCTTTAGTTCATCAAAAAGAAATGATAGGTTTTGAACAACTTATTTATCAGTAAAAAACAATCACATTGAAGAGAAAAGCTAGTGAGCACTCTATTCTGTGAATCCTATCAGACAGGAATTTCCATTGCAATGTAACAAACCGTACCAAAGCTACACTGGACTTTGGTTCAACAAACCACTTTACTTTTTACTCAAAAAGACAAGTGAATCTCTTACAACTAGAATTATTCACTGAAAATACAAAACAATATTATTAATCTAAAAGCAAAAACGAAATTGTTCATTGGGGTTCAACTTTAGAACGATTTATAATATCTTTCAATTTCAATTTTCGGTATGTCATCTGAATTACCTAAGCAGACTTGTACACAGTTTGGCCTCCACTTCTCTGCACTTGGAGCCCAACCACAAGAACACTTGCTCCCCATTGTCAAGGATCATGATGTCATCTGACTTAACTGAGCAGACTTGTATGCCAGTTTGACCTCCACTTCACTGCACATGGAGCCCAAACACAAGAACACTTGCTCCCCATTGTCAAGGACCATGATGTCATCTGACTTACCTGAGCAGACTTGTACGCCAGTTTGACCTCCACTTCACTGCACTTGGAGCCAGGCCACAAGAACACTTGCTCCTCATTGTTAAGGATCATGATGTCATCTGACTTACCTGAGCAGACTTGTACGCCAGTTTGACCTCCACTTCACTGCACTTGGAGCCCAACCACAAGAACACTTACTCCCCATTGTAAAGGATCATGATGTCATCTGACTTACCTGAGCAGACATGTATGCCAGTTTGACCTCCACTTCACTGCACTTGGAGCCCAACCACAAGAACACTTACTCCCCATTGTAAAGGATCATGATGTCATCTGACTTACCTGAGCAGACTTGTACGCCAGTTTGACCTCCACTTCACTGCACTTGGAGCTCAACCACAAGAGCTCGCCATTGTCAAGGATCATGATGTCATCTGACTTACCTGAGCAGACTTGTATGCCAGTTTGACCTCTACTTCACTGCACTTGGAGCCCAACCACAAGAGCTCCCATTGTCAAGGATCATGATGTCATCTGACTTACCTGAGCAGACTTGTATGCCAGTTCGACCTCCACTTCACTGCACATGGAGCCCAACCACAGGAACACATGTTCCCCGCTGTCAAGGACCATGATGTCATCTGACTTACCTGAGCAGACTTGTATGCCAGTTTGACCTCCACTTCACTGCACTTGGAGCCCAACCACAAGAGCTCCCCATTGTCAAGGATCATGATATCATCTGACTTACCTGAGCAGACTTGTACGCCAGTTTGACCTCCACTTCACTGCACTTGGAGCCCAGCCTCAAGAACACTTGCTCCTCATTGTTAAGGATCATGATGTCATCTGACTTACCTGAGCAGACTTGTATGCCAGTTCGACCTCCACTTCACTGCACTTGGAGCCCAACCACAAGAACACATGTTCCCCGCTGTCAAGGACCATGATGTCATCTGACTTACCTGAGCAGACTTTTATGCCAGTTTGACCTCCACTTCACTGCACTTGGAGCCCAACCACAGGAACACATGTTCCCCGTTGTCAATGATCATGATTTCATCTGACTTACCTGAGCAGACTTGTATGCCAGTTTGACCTCCACTTCACTGCACTTGGAGCCCAACCACAGGAACACATATTCCCCGTTGTCAAGGACCATGATGTCATCTGACTTTCCTGAGCAGACTTGTATGCCAGTTTGACCTCCACTTCACTGCACTTGGAGCCCAACCACAGGAACACATATTCCCCGTTGTCAATGATCATGATTTCATCTGACTTACCTGAGCAGACTTGTATGCCAGTTTGACCTCCACTTCACTGCACTTGGAGCCCAACCACAGGAACACATATTCCCCGTTGTCAAGGACCATGATGTCATCTGACTTTCCTGAGCAGACTTGTATGCCAGTTTGACCTCCACTTCACTGCACTTGGAGCCCAACCACAGGAACACATGTTCCCCGTTGTCAAGGACCATGATGACATCTGACTTTCCTGAGCAGACTTGTATGCCAGTTTGACCTCCACTTCACTGCACTTGGAGCCCAACCACAGGAACACATATTCCCCGTTGTCAAGGACCATGATGTCATCTGACTTTCCTGAGCAGACTTGTATGCCAGTTTGACCTCCACTTCACTGCACTTGGAGCCCAACCACAGGAACACATATTCCCCGTTGTCAATGATCATGATTTCATCTGACTTACCTGAGCAGACTTGTATGCCAGTTTGACCTCCACTTCACTGCACTTGGAGCCCAACCACAGGAACACATGTTCCCCGTTGTCAATGATCATGATTTCATCTGACTTACCTGAGCAGACTTGTATGCCAGTTTGACCTCCACTTCACTGCACTTGGAGCCCAACCACAGGAACACATATTCCCCGTTGTCAAGGACCATGATTTCATCTGACTTACCTGAGCAGACTTGTATGCCAGTTTGACCTCCACTTCACTGCACTTGGAGCCCAACCACAGGAACACATATTCCCCGTTGTCAAGGACCATGATGTCATCTGACTTACCTGAGCAGACTTGTATGCCAGTTTGACCTCCACTTCACTGCACTTGGAGCCCAACCACAGGAACACATATTCCCCGTTGTCAATGATCATGATTTCATCTGACTTACCTGAGCAGACTTGTATGCCAGTTTGACCTCCACTTCACTGCACTTGGAGCCCAACCACAGGAACACATATTCCCCGTTGTCAAGGACCATGATGTCATCTGACTTTCCTGAGCAGACTTGTATGCCAGTTTGACCTCCACTTCACTGCACTTGGAGCCCAACCAAAGGAACACATGTTCCCCGTTGTCAAGGACCATGAAGTCATTTGACTTACCTGAGCAGACTTGTACGCCAGTTTGACCTCCACTTCACTGCACTTGGAGCCCAACCACAGGAACACATATTCCCCGTTGTCAAGGACCATGATGTCATCTGACTTTCCTGAGCAGACTTGTATGCCAGTTTGACCTCCACTTCACTGCACTTGGAGCCCAACCACAGGAACACATATTCCCCGTTGTCAATGATCATGATTTCATCTGACTTACCTGAGCAGACTTGTATGCCAGTTTGACCTCCACTTCACTGCACTTGGAGCCCAACCACAGGAACACATTTTCCCCGTTGTCAAGGACCATGATGTCATCTGACTTTCCTGAGCAGACTTGTATGCCAGTTTGACCTCCACTTCACTGCACTTGGAGCCCAACCAAAGGAACACATGTTCCCCGTTGTCAAGGACCATGATGTCATTTGACTTACCTGAGCAGACTTGTACGCCAGTTTGACCTCCACTTCACTGCACTTGGAGCCCAGCCACAGGAACACTTGCTCCCCGTTGTCAAGGATCATGATGTCATCGTCTGCTAAGTCATCCTGTAACACAAACAAAATGTGGAAGATTTTTTCCCTCAAATACCTTTTTTAAAGGGAGAAAAATTATCTTATAATGATGTGAGTGGCCTTATGTTTGTAACAGGTGACATCGACATAAATTTTTTAGAAAATTCTAGAGAATCTGTAGACCTTATTAATATACTAAAAGCTAGAGATGTGCGAGTACAGGTTTTTCAGGTCAAGTCGAGTTCGAGTCGCGTGATTGTCAAAAGATTCGAATCTCGAGTTCGAGTCGATTATAAACTAAAAAAAGTAGCCTAAGTTATAGTAATACATGTAAAAAATTTTACTTGTTAAAGTGACAATAAATAATGTTTCAATTATAAATTGAGAAGTATCAAAATGTGCTATTCTATTATATATTATTACTGTAATTTAAAATAACAACAGATAGGAACAGAACATTAATGAATATCTGCCTCTGATAAAAAAAGGTAAGTATTTTACATGTATTGACAAGAAAAATTACACTAACCCCCACTAATTACAAGTATTGCATGATACTTGGCTAAAAATATTTGATACTTGTAACTGTTGGATATTGAGGTTGCAATATATGGTTTAATATACTGATTTATTTTCAGACTTGAAATTTTATTTCCTTCCTTCATTTTTATTTTTAGTTTATAATTTTATTATCATTCTTTGTGGTATGATGTGTGTAGCATTTGATATTTTCCTCAATAATAAAATAATGCTATAACCAATAGGAAAGTAAAATTGTTTAAAAATAAATTTATTTTTGACCTTCTGTAAAAACAATTCATCATTACAGCATCACTAAAAAGATTTAACACTAACATCTCTGAAAATTACTGAGTACTTATTTATACAAGCCTAAAGTAGGCCTATTTTTCAAAAAAGAATTTCAGAATTTATATAAAAAGCAAACTGTTAATTGAAAATAAACCTTTCAAGTGGAGATGATTTGTTTTGAAATAATTTTACTTTCTAAAATCAATGGCAGAAAACCACGAAGACACAGATAAACCAAATATTAATGTGTCAATTAATTCTAATCAATTTAAGAATAAAAACATAAATGCAAAGCAGACTATTTTACAATTTACAAAGACAAATCATTACACTACTCAACGACTTAAAAGGAACGACAAACTATTAATTCTACCACTGACACCTTAGCCATGGAAATGTTGACAAAATAAATTAAGGCAAGAAGTACGATAGCAATGTTTGTTTACTTTTCAAGGCCACCCCACCCCCCTGCTGCCGGTCCCATTGTTCCAGGCCAAGCGACACGGATGGACCGGCTGGCCGTGATTAGATAAGAAAGAGATAACAACTCCCCAATACAAAAATATCATAACCTAAACTACTGGTCGTATAAAACCAATGACGTCTCATATTTTTCTTCTAATTTTTACAAGTCAAATGAGACACAAACGAAAGTTGTGCAAAAAAGATAAACGATGATTTAAAAAAATATCCCCGTTGCAGCAGACCTGCATACTCAGCGAATTTCAAATGCGAAACAACATATTTCAATCCAACATAGCGATATTTTACATGTTTTTGGAAGCTCCTAAAGAATAACATGGGGAATGAGTGTGCAGGTTTGCTGCTACGGGTATATGAAAACTGGGTGGTTTTAATTCAATATTTAGTAGATCTAAACTAGAAGAAGCCATTTACCAAGTTTTATCAAGATATGTTGAGAAATAAGCGAGATATAGAATTTTATTTATTCCCTATAAGGTTAACATTGGAACAACATACTGTGTTTACCACTTTCAATATCTCGGTAATCAATGGACATAGAGCAGTGATTCAAAAGACTAAATTGTTTGTTTTTTTGAGCTGAATTCAATGGTGCAAACAAAAATTGGGTTATTTTTATTTTTCTATGTAAAAAACTCAAAAAACCCATTTTTGGGGGGTTTACCCCCCTTTACCCCCCCTTCCAGTAGTCCGATCGGGCTGGTTTTCGAACTCGTCCGAAAAATTACTACTTTACATGGCTGTGCCAAATTTCATTCGGATTGGGCCATTTTTACGGCCGCTATCGTGCTTAAAGACATATATATATAGATATGTTGAGTATATATAGATATATAGATATATATATATGTATGAAAATGAACGAATAGTGTTTTTTGCTTCTGGGGGCCCCAAAACGAAAAGTTATCATGGTCTCGGGCTTAGGTCTTACCATGAGTACTACGGTAACAGCTTCTTCCCTATTGGGGAAATTCGCTAATAAGATAAGCTGTATGAGTGCGAGTTCAGTCAGAGCTAAATATAGCTTTATTTCCTGTTTTCTGAATCCCGAGAAATAGTTTTTTATTGAACTCTGTCAACATCCTTTCCTTATTAGTTGAAATATTGTTATTATCCGACGACTAATATTTATTTTAATCAATCGTGAAGCTGACGACCGGTGATAGTTGGCTTGTGACCTTCACGTTATCGATCGACACACGAGCGTAATTTCTGTTAAAATAATAACTACGCGTACAATTTCGGCAGTTTCGAAGGATTTGATTCTCAAGTCTCGCCTATCGAATCTCAAATCCGAATCTTTTCTGAAGATTCGAGGGACTCGGATTCGACACATCCCTAGAGTCGACAGTCACAGTCACTGCTGGGAGTACGATAGCACACAGCAGATCATACTTTGTCGTGATAGCTGTAAAATAGGTTAGTCACCTACCTTTTGCATATTTGTACAGCACGACAAATTAAACAGCATTTTGTGACAAAAATTATATTTTTAACAAAAATTTACGTTTTAGCAGTTTGAAATCAAACTTGACTCGAAATTGCCGAGTTTGAAAAAAAGCTCGAGTTTCAAGGCCATACTCGACTCGAACTCGAAATCTCGAGTACTCGCACATCTCTACTATAAGCTGAAGGTATGGCTTATTTAGTTAACTTCCCAACAAGATACTATGATACTACCGAAACATGTATGGATAATTTATTGACTAAATGTACCAAAACATTTATTCTACAAAGCAGGTTTGATAACCAGTGTTTCATATCATGATGCACAGTTATATGAATTTCACTTGCATTTAAATTCTATAAAAAATTCAAATATTACATTTCAAAAAATAAATTTTTGTGTTTCAGGGAAAAAACTCTTTTTAGAATTGTTAATTAATGAAAATTTGTCACAGATTTACAATGTTGCTGTAAAGGATGAATTCCAAATTTTTTTTATATTATTTTTCTGTATTGCTTCAATATAAGCTTTCCAGGAGCTAAATACAGAAAACGAGAATAAAAACCAATAGGTAACAACACGTTTAATTCATCACAAAAAAAATCATCAATCTCACCAAAAATTAAAGGTCTGAAAAGTCTAATAATAAAATAAAAGACTTAATAAAAGACATGAGGAGTAATTATAAGAAAGAAGTAACAACAGCAAAACATTGTTATTATAGTAATTTCATTGAAAATTCTGAAAATGTCTTTAAGACTGAGTGGAATGTAGTGAGTAAGGAGATTTTTTTCTAGCAGAAAAAAATCTTCTATTTAATCAAACAAAAACATATTATATAGGGTTTTCCACCAGATTTAATAAAAATAATCCACATCCTACAAACATTATTTTAAATCTTGATAACTTGACCGAAGTTGAGAAAACAAAATTTTTGGGCTTGACTTTACATAAACATATGAATTCGGCTTCACACACAGACAGTCTCTATAATAAAATTGTTAAAGGACTTTTGCTTTAAGAAAACTATCTACAATCTGCAATATCGATACCCTAAAATCTGACTACTTCGCTCTAATCCACTGACATATCTCACACGGCCTTGTTTTGTTTGGAAATAGCTCAAATGATAGTTTAAATAGGATTCTTATTCTTAAAAAAAACCTATTATAATTATGATGAACTTACAGCCATTAGATTCTGTGAAAAACAATTTTCCCCATTTACGCATTACGACAGTTAATAGTCAGTTAATTTTTTATCTCATTCTATTAACTAAAAAAAAAAAAAACATAGATATATTTGAAACTCTCAAACCACTCAAATTATACCAGGAACAGAAGTCAACTGTCTTACCCTAAACATAATTTACATTTCTTAAAAAAAACCAAGTTATGCAGGCATTCAGTTTTATAATCTTTTACTAACAGAAATAAAAAATATCGAAAACTTCAATTCATTTACAGCCAAACTGAAAATTGTTATGAATGATAAGCCTTTATATAATCCCGAAGAATTTTTAGAATAGTTAAGGTACTTATTTACATTTTTAAGTAGGCCTTTATTAAGTGATATTTTGAGTTATTGTATGAGACTAGAGTTATTATTTATTTATTTGCAATTTAATTGTTTACAACAGAGCTAAAAACTCCAATTAAAGTAAACAATATTATTGTGACTTTAACATAAGAAATATCTCACAATGGTGAATGTTCTTTCAAGTTCAATAATAGTTTTTGAATTCTTCATTTTGTCACATCACTTTCACTTATATAAGATCACTATTATAAGATCAATAGTGATCAACTTTCCCTTTGTTGATCACTTATTATAAGATCAATTACTTTCCTGTTCATAATTATGAGCAAAATTGTAATTTTTACTGACACCATTCTGAACACCTATCTCTGCTTATGAATAAAGACATTTTTGATTTGATTTGATTTGATTATACCTAAGTTAGATCAAATCAAACAACTGACCACAAATTTTCTAGTATATTTTTGAAAATTTGTAATTTAAGTCAACAGAATAAAAAGTTGCGGTACAACTTTTTGTAAAGAGCAACAGATTTTGATCAATTAAATCTTAAACCTAAACAACATGAACTAAGCTAAAGCTTATAAAACATGACTAACCTGACAGAAGTCTGAACACTTTTCTGAGACGGTGAAGTACCCCTTCTCGTTGGAGCAGCGGAAGAGTCTGGTGTAGTTCATGAAGTCTGCATCCGTGTCATAAGGCTTACGACCTCCAAGCGCAACCCAGAAAAAGTTGTCAGGCTCTTCTCCTTCATTCAGAACTTGCAGTGTAATCCATGGCTGCAGTCAAAGAGAACAGACAGAGAAATGTCTTAGTAGAGTTAGCTTGGCATAAAATTATAAATAACTTTATTCTAGATTTGAATTCTGCCTTCTGAGACAAATCACTATGAAAATACTTGTGCATTATAAAGGTATCAATAGTTCATACAATGAAGTAGATAAAGTGAGTATGAGAAGTCAAGATAAATGTGATATTTTACTGTGAAAATGTTTATAAATTAATAATGAAACAATAAATGGTATCAACAAACTGAGACATATGTTCTCCCTTAAAACAAGAAAGAAGAAAAAAGCATTTGTTACCATAAAAAATAACATAGTGTAGTCAAGACAACTTCTGGCTTTCTTAACAAAAAATATGAAAACTATTGACTGCAAGGATTTAGTTTTTCATGACAGTAAAAAATATGATAACACTCACAAATTGTAACCAAGGCCAGGGAAACATGTAATTTTATGTTGACATTTCATAAAGTTAGAAATTCAGGAGCGTGTAAAACATGGATTAATTATTTTCAAAAAATTAAAGGGAAATTAATATTTTTTCCCATTTTAGGGGTTATTAATTACATAGAAAAATAAAAATAGGCAATAAAAAAACAAAGTAAAAAACACAATAAAACAAATAAACACAAAAATGTTACAAAGTAAGACAAATATTTCCAATTTATAGAATCACTAATACTTAAAAAAAACACACATGTATTGGTTGTATAAAGAATGTACCACTATGATTTATTTGCTTGGCCTCACATTTTTTGCTAATAACGTTTTCCTTAACAATATGCAATTTGAACATAGAGGCTAAGTTTGTGATAATATGCTGTAATGAAGAAATATGGACAAATATCAAGCCGAAACAAGGATTACAGAGAGAGGGAAAAATGTTGTTGGACTTAAAAAGTGGCTTGGAAAAAATTCTCAAAATATCACAGAATATGGAATATCTTGACCACAAAGATGACATTGTAAGGAAAATACTTAACATAATAATTACAGAAAGCACCGAAACTAAATGCACAATTTAATTCACATGAACTCTGGTTAGTTGCATGGAGATGCTTTATGAATGATGGGAAGAGTCAAAAGTATGGCAGACTGTCACAATGTCTTTTTTTATGTTATTTGACATACATAATCACTTGACATTTGTTATTTCTTTTTAGTATGATGTGGTGATTACTGAAATTATAAACATCTGTAGAATATGTTGAAAATGGTTTAAATCACTTGACATTTACAAAATATAACAAATGCTCGAGTCCATAGACTTACACCTCCAGCAGACATTTTTGGCTGAAAATAAGTCAAATAAATAAGATAATTCTCTCTAGAGGCATTCTTAATTTTTAAATATTTTATCATTATAAGGTTTGAATAAATTATTAGGCCTAAAATTTCAACAATGTTGATACAACTTGTATTAACAATACCAACCTTACATTTTTTACACCATAGATAAAGAGAGTTGTATGTTTGCATATCAGGTGCAAACATACAACCTAGGTCAAGTAGTCAAGCCTACTACTCAAGTAGGTCAAGTGGTCAAGTAGTACAACCTAGGTAGGTAGTCAAGTTGATAGGTAGAAAAAAGTGGGGTTAGGTAAAACGACAGAACTTAATTAAACTTTGAAATGTTGTTCAGGTATCGATAATTTTGAGTTTTCTCAAGTTCCAGACCTCAAGGATCGTGTGTGAAAAGAGGGGGGGGGGGGTTACCCGTCCAAAAATGTGGTTTTTGAGTTTTTCATATACAAATAAAAATTATTAAATTTCAGTTTGTACCATTAAATTTAGCTAAAAAAATCACATTTTTAATCATTGCTTTATATCCATTGGTTAGATATCATAAGTGGTACACACCATGTTGTTACAATCCAATGAACATTATGGGAAACTAGCATCAGAGCCTGTTGAAGTTAAATACAACGGTTTCTAGAAAAATAGTACATATATGCTTTATTTAATGTGAAATACCTGAAAAATAATTTGATTTATTTTCAGGAATGAAATTGTTTTTAAAGAAAACACCCACAGCGAATACCAAAAGAAAAAAAACATTTCAATCCAACTTAGTGAGATTTTACATGTTTTTGTAATCTCCATAAGAATAACATGGGGAATAATATGCAGTTAAAACTGGGTGGTTTTAATTCAATATTTAGTAGATCTTAACTAGAAAAAAAACCATATACCAAGTTTTATAAAGATAATGTTAAGAAATAAGGAAGATACAGATTTTTTTTACTTCCCATGAGGTTCGGAGGTTACTTGGTATTTTTGCAAATAACTTTTAAATGCTGGGGAATTTGACCGAAGTGGAAGGTGATATTCTGAAAGAGAATAAAATTTCCTACAAATTAGGGGTAGTGAGGTATAAGATGAAGCTTGGGTGTTTACAAACATACCCAGATGAATTGGATTTTTCAAGAAGGGGAAATAAATATCAACAGATGATCAATTGATTCAACTACAAATTTCTTGTGTCAAGTCATGTGTTACATGCTAAACCAAAAACATGTCACCTGTTTATTGATTGTTATTCAAAGAGCAAAACATTTTTTCTAATATCAATCCACATTTTGTTTTGGTTTAGTATTTTTTATCTACCAGACTAGTAGTGTAGTCATATGACTTTGTTTACTTCCACGTCATCTATGATATCCTCCCCTCCTCTGCTGAAACTTCAAACTCAAGCTTCTTCTTGTACCTCACTACCTCTACCATAATGCATTTCTTGAAAATACTAATAACGGGCTGCCAAAACTGGGCTACAGATAGTAACTTTTTAATGTGTAACAGATAGTGTTTTTCGGTAACACCAGATCTTTTGAAGAGAACCGGTATCAAGACCTGCCTTAAAAATGTCGGTAATAATTTTAGCAGTTTTCCAATTACACAGACAGCTAGTGTAGTAGATTTATGGTAGAAAAATAATAAAAAAATATTTCTTTGTTTTAATTACTGTCTTAGTGAGAATTACAATCATATGATCATTTAAATGTCGACCTTTATCTTCAAGACTGTAGTAAAAATGTCTAGTTATCGCTTACCTAATCTATTACTGAGGGGGAAGAACAAAGTAATAAACTTACATTGTTGAACATTTCATCAGCAATCTCTTCAATAAGTCTAACATCTTCTGGGCTGGCCTTAGATCCGAGCCAAACGTAAACAATACCACTCTCTGTCTCTTCATCACTCTCAAACGGAACTTTTAGGATGTAACTGAAATCACACCACATTCATCAACATGGCATCAGTATAAACTAGTATAGTCTTATACGATGAGACAGGCTTCCTTGGTCTAAGCACACATAAGACGAATCCATGGTTTCAGATGTCGACCACGATGGTGACCAAGTAGATGTAGTTGCCGACGTTTCGGACGCGATACAGCTGTCCATTCTCGAGGCGCACCAACACTCATTCACTGGTCGGCGGGCCCTCTGCCTCAGGTTATATAGGCTTGGGGGTGGGGGGGGGGGGTTGTTTACATCTCCCATTATTTTCGCGAAAGGCGCGGCTGACCTGGGCTGTTCTAGAACACATTCGCATCTCAGCTTTTCTATAACTGAAACCCACGTACAACTTGGCTCCATCCCGTTATCTCTATTAAAATTATTGCAATGTTTTCGGATTTCAACTGCTTCCAGGACCTTTCTCTCAAAATAATTGTTACTGGTAGCCAGGACTTGAATTTCATCAAAATAAATGTCGTGTCTATTTATATGAGAATATTCAGCAACTGCAGAAGTATTGGTATCGATATTTTTTGTGCTTCTTATGTGTTCTTTAACCCTGGTGGAAATTAAACGGCCTGTTTCTCCTACATAACATTTCCCACAACTGCATTTTATATGGTAGACGCCAGATTTACTAAGAGGAATTCTGTCCTTTATTGGTCTCAGTATTGGTTGTATTTTCATGTAGGGTTTAAAAATGGTTTTTATGTCGAATTTTCGTAAAATGTAACCGATTTTGTCTGTTGTACCTTGAATATACGGTAGAAAGGCCCGGTTATCATTTGGAGGATTTTCGGTTTTATTTTTATTATTTAAGTTAAATTTCCTTTCTTGCTTATCAATCACTCGTAAAACATTGTGCTTTGAATAGCCGTTCTGTTGCAAAGTTGTAATTAAATTGGTGTTTTTCTCGAGGAAGGCTTTCTTTGTCGGAAATTGCAAACATCCTGTTCACTAGAGTATTTAAAACTGCATTTTTCTGAATGGGATGGTGGTGGGATGAAGCATGTAAATATCTGTCGGTGTGTGTGGCTTTTCTATAAACGGAATAGCCTAGTGTACCATCTATTTTCCGTGTTACTAATACGTCCAGAAAAGGAATACAGCCGTTCTGTTGTATTTCCATGGTGAATTGAATTTTAGGATGGATTGAGTTTGAGTGTTCTAAAAATTGTTCCAAACTGTTTTTACCGTGGGGCCAAATTACAAAAGTGTCGTCTACGAAACGTAAAACAGCTTAGGCTTAAGCAGAAAGGATGAAATTGCCTTATTTTCAAAATATTCCATAAAAAGGTTTGCCGCTACTGGGGAGAGTGGGGAACCCATTGCTGCCCCGACGATCTGTTCATAAAAGCAACCATCAAAGTAAAAATAGGTAGATTTTAAGCAGAAGGCAGCGAGCTCAGCTAAGTCTTCCGGTAAAAAGGAAGGAGTACCTTTAAGACCAATAGTTAGCGCAATAGGATCACCAACTCATAAAGTATCGAGGTATATTGCAGGACTGTTAACTCCATCTGTCGGTCAAACAGACACCTTCGTCAGAGATTCGCGCCATTTCATTGACATCATCAGTAAAATAACAATAAGCGAGGAAGATCTGCTTGTTAGCTTTGATGTTAAGTCACTTTTTACTAGAGGTGTGTGGATATCCGAAAATTCGGATCGGATTCGGATCGGATCGGATATCCGAATCCGATCCGAGGGTTTTATAACTATCCGGCAAGGCTGACTAGATATCCGACTCTATCGGATAGACTGCATATTTTGGGGTAAATTTTTAAGAAGGATCAAATTTTAAAGTTTGGAAAGTCTTCCAAACAAATCTAGTCACTGCCAACGAGAGTACAGTGGTGAGAGAAAACATCGCAGAGCAAAAATGACACTTTGGGATGCGACGATTCGCGATTGCGGCTTGAACAACGCCTCAACACGATGCGATTATGTAGTGGTATACATCAAGCGATGTATTTCGGTTGCTGATATTGCGACTCGTGATAAGATCGAGATCGTTGTATACGATCAGAGTATTGCGCAATACCCAACACGATAACGAACATCCTAAGATAAATTCTTGTATCGTAGCATTAAATCAGTTAACAAATAATAGTACATCCTTTATTAGTTCTGTCACTGTCGTGATCTCGATCAGTATCCGTTACCGACAAAACATCGATTGGTACGCGAGAGAATCGCAATCAAGACAAATCAGGGTTCGTCAATGACCGACAGTGTCCCCCAGTCGTCTTCAAAATTGCCAAAACGAAATATCCCGTAAATACCCCATAAATAAATAGTCGTGTTGATGTTTCATACAACTATTTCAGGCCGTAAATATATTAAGTGGCCCGTTGATACGATAAAATAAAAAGCCTACAATAATTTTGGGCTGCCAAAGATTTGGCGAACCTGTTCATTTCTTTGTTTGCCTTTCCATCTCAAATCGTGTTTGAATGTCGTCGTCTGCTTAAAAGCTGAACTAACTCAAGAATGTCTTTCTTTCTTAAGAATGTATTAATTTATTTATCAACTAAGCAATTACCTACCTAGAAATACAAAGTTGAATGATCAAAATTAAGTTTTTATTTTGTTGAAATATTAATCTTTGACGAATTAAGCCGAGCCGTATTTCCATTACGTGATTAAAATGGACATTCTTAGATAACAGTAAAATGCTGAATTGACAACCTACGCCTGTGATAATAATTAGTGAGTTTGTTTGTTGTTTATTTTCTAAAACAAATAGACTTTTATTTGTTCTAATTTAATGACCAAGCTTTAATACTGAAACCTACAACATTTGAAACTCATCTTGAAATTTAGGTTAAGTTTACTGCTCAGACTTATTATATTATAGTATTATTTTGTAGTGAATCAAAATCTTGGTTGACAGGCATTAATGCATGAATAAAAATGTAGAGCTTTCTTCTTAAAATGTGAAGAGATTGGTGAATCAAGTTTTATATTTAATTCTTTTGTCTTATCACTTAGGCCTAGTCACTGATCAAATAATTTATTGATTTATGAAAAGGAAAAGAACAAAAAATACAGAGGCATAAAAATGAACAAATTTAGATTGCATTGAAAAATAAATTTTTAAGTAACCCAATTCTGAAATTTATATAGGCCTAATAACCTTGTTGAATTAAATACTAACTATGCAAAGGGGAATCAATAAATTTCCAAATTATTAACAGATAATTAGTTGTACCTTTGCATACTTAATTGACATATGACCTGCATTGAAAACAATATATCTGAACAATCAACAACTCAGGGCTATCAAGGCAAACCTTACCTTACACATTAGGATAATATGGTAGTTCCTTGCAATTACCTTAGGCTTATGAGAAAACTTAAATCTGCTCATTACGCCGTGCCGTAAATATCCGAATCCGGTACAATCCGATCCGAACCTGTTGTTATCCGATCCGAAACCGATCCGAACACCTTTTATGGAATATTTTGAAAATAAGGCAATTTCATCCTTTCTGCTTAAGCCTAAGCTGTTTTTACGTTACGTAGATGACACTTTTGTAATTTGGCCCCACAGTAAAAACAGTTTGGAACAATCTTTAGAACACTTAAACTCAATCCATCCTAAAATTCAATTCACCATGGAAATAGAACAGAACGGCTGTATTCCTTTTCTGGACGTATTAGTAAAACGGAAAATAGATGGTACACTAGGCCATTCCGTTTATAGAAAAGCCACACACACCGACAGATATTTACATGCTTCATCCCACCACCATCCCATTCAGAAAAATGCAGTTTTAAATACTCTAGTGAACAGGATGTTTGCAATTTCCGACAAAGAAAGCCTTCCTCGAGAAAAACACCATTTAATTACAACTTTGCAACAGAACGGCTATTCAAAGCACAATATTTTACGAGCGATTGATAAGCAAGAAAGGAAATTTAACTTAAGTAATAAAAATAAAACCGAAAATCCTCCAAATGATAACCGGGCCTTTCTACCGTATATTCGAGGTACAACAGACAAAATCGGTTACATTTTACGAAAATTCGACATAAAAACCATTTTTAAACCCTACATGAAAATACAACAAATACTGAGACCAATAAAGGACAGAATTCCTCTTGGTAAATCTGTCGTCTACCATATAAAATGCAGTTGTGGGAAATGTTATGTAGGAGAAACAGGCCGTTTAATTTCCACCAGGGTTAAAGAACACATAAGAAGCACAAAAAATATTGATACCAATACTTGTGCAGTTGCTGAACATTCTCATACAAATAGACACGACATTTATTTTGATGAAATTCAAGTCCTGGCTACCAGTAACAATTATTTTGAGAGAAAGGTCCTGGAAGCAGTTGAAATCCAAAAACATCGCAATAATTTTAAAAGAGATAATGGGATGGAGCTAAGTTGTACGTGGGTTCCAGTTATAGAAAAGCTGAGATGCGAATGTGTTCTAGAACAGCCCAGGTCAGCCGCGCCTTCCGGGAAAACAATGGGAAATGTAAACAACCCTCCCCCACCCCCGAGCCTATATAACCTGAGGCAGAGGGCCCGCCAACCAGTGAATGAGTGTTACTGCGCCTCGAGAATGGACAGCTGTATCACGTCCGAAACGTTGGCAACTACATCTACCTCGTCACCATCGTGGTCGACACCTGAAACCATGGATTCGTCTTATAGTATAGTCTTGTCCTCATTCAAATAAAAATTATTCCTCTACTCTAAATGGAGATTAGTGTAAGACATACTAAAATAGCTATTAAGATAGGTACCAGAAGGCGGAGTTGAGCAGTGTTGCGTCAGGTTTGATCTGCACCAGTCTCGTGCACAGAGGCCCTCCGTTGGCTCGAAGGTGATACAGTTCAACGGGAGGTGGAGTGTTTTTCGGCCTCGGATCTTTTCGTTTTCCCAAATGGATGATCATTTTGCGTTTGAAATGAGCTAGGAATTTAAAGTTTTCTTGCTGCTGGTGTAGTCTTACTACTTCCAAGTTCTCCCCAAACAATTCCTTGAATTTCTTTTGTAATCTGAAACAAAATTAATTAAACTATTAAAATACATTGAACCAAAGTGTTTTTTTTTTGTTTTTTTTAATAGTTACAGTAGAGTATCATAACTTTATTATTTTCTTTAACCTTTTTTTTTACTAAATGAAACGATTAATAAAGCAAAAAAACAATACAAAAGTGATAAAATTGCATTCTACTATGATACTTTATACTTTAATGATCTCTAACTAGTTCTATATTAGGGCAGATGAAAAACTAAAGAAGATTGACATGTCAATTTTTTTTCTTTTTTGGATGGTTTTAATTTTGTATGGTTTTATCATTCTCACTGCACTGGTAACAATGTAACTGATGGCCAAGTCAGATTTTTGTCCCAAAGCCCTGAGATTGCCCACATTTAAATTGTTATGAAAATATACTAAGCTGCAAAACAGCTGAACAAACTAAAAAAATACCCAGAATATCCCCAATTCAGAAGACCTGCATACTCAGTGAATTTCAAATGCAAAAGAACATATTTCAATCCAACAAAGCAAGATTTGACATATTTTTGTAAGCTCCATAAAAAAAAACATGGCGAATGAGTATGCAGGTTTGCTAAACAGGTATGTTAAAATTTCGTTTTTTTAATTCAATATTTAGATCTGAACTAGAAGAAATAAGGAATACTAGACTACTCGGTTGCAGCTTTGCTTGCGAGTACAGCAATCTGCGATTCAAATGTATGACTATTTCAAAGCATTGCCACAAATTCAGTTGTAAACAAAGTGAACTGAGCATGGTCAAATGCTGATAGATAGCGCCACTGTTCTGAAACTTCAGCCCTTTCCTATACTTAAGTGATGCCTTTTTTTTAATTATTGACAAAAAATTTTAAGACGTATTGACAAATCTATATAAAATTCCTTTAATTTAACACCTCAAACATTAAAATCTGTCCATCCGTTATTCAGGTTTGAATGTGAAAAGAAAACCCCTTGTGTATTAATATATAGGTATAGAACATTCTTTATTTCTGAATAACATGGGGAATGAATAAGTAGTCCGGTCCGAAAATTCAGATCGGATTCGAATATCTGAATCCGATCCGAGGGTTTTATAACTATCCGAAAAGACTGACTGGATATCCAACTCCACTGGATAGACTGCATATTTTGGGGTAAATTTTAAAGGATCAAATGTTAAAGTTTGGAAGGTCTTCCAAACAAAACAAGTCACTGCCGACGAAAGTAGGTAGTGACAGAAAACATCACGGAGCAAAAATGACGCTTTGAAATCCGACCGATGCGATTGCGTTTAGAACAACGCCTCGACACAATGCGATTATGTAGTGGTATGCATCAAGTGATGTATTTCGGTTGCTGATATTGCAACTCGTGATTAGATGAGATCGTTGTGTACGATCAGAGTACTGCGCAATCCCCGATGCGATAACAAGCCTTATCTTAATATAAATTATTATATCATAGCATTAAATCAGTTAACAAATAATAGGACATCCTTTATTAGTTCTGTCTCAATCAACCATTTCAAGCAATGTAATGTAATCAGTATCCATTACCGACGAAACATCAGTAGGTATGAGAGGGAATTGCAACCAAGACTTTTCAGAGTTCGTCAATGACCAGAGTCGTCTTCAATTGCCAAAACGAAATATCCCGTAAATACCCCATAAATAAACAGTTGTGTTGGTGTTTCGTACGACTATTTCAGGCTGTTAATCTTTTAAGCGGACTCCGGGATCACAATCGCTTCCAATGAAGATAGGATGAAATAAAAAGCCTACAATAATTCTTTGTTTGAAATTCATTGTTGGTGATGGTGATTTTATATTTTGATTAGGATTTTTGCGGACATTTGCCATCACTGATTAGTAAAAAACAAGTTTCACGACGTTTCGGGATCTGGAATCTGATCCCGTCTTCAGGTGGAAGAAAACCTAGAACATAACAAGATTAGTAACAAATAGCCAGGAAAACCTGGAGAAAAACACAGCTAAAACAGAGAACTGTAAAAGCAGTCACGAAAACAATAAGCTGAAAAGAAAAAACAATACACAAAATAACACAGGAATCACAAGTATCAAGAATCACCAGGCAGGAGAGAGCACGTCCACACCCAATCAGAGCTGAGCTGAGACTGGTGGGAGGAAAGCAAATGGCGGCGGCAACGGAAATGGCGGCGCCCACAGCCAACCAAATCACGGCGCGCTACCGGTGGCGAAAACCTGAAACAGAGACATGTGATATGCAAATTCCGTGTGTCTGTTTGTGTTTTTTTAGTTAATTTTTAACCTGATTTTGCCCCTTGGCCTTGCTACGGGTTAACATGTTATGAGAATTTTGAACAGAATTGTTAGTAATTACCCTATTTGCTGACACTTTATTTTCCCTGTCTTTCAATTCTTTGTTTAATATTGGTAGCCATACTGGCCTTATTTCAAGTGAAGATTGACTGATTGGTTGGTCTGCTAGTTTTATGTATGAAGCTTAAATTAGTTTTCTTTTGAAAAAATGAGGTTCGCGGTGTACTATTTTTGCTTCGTCAAAATTCATCTGGTGATTTTCAGACCAGCAGTGTTGAGCAATTTTTGATTTATCCACTAAGCCCTTCCTCGTGTTATCTTTGTGTTCTTTGATTCTAACATTTAAAGGTCTTTTTGTCTCGCCATAATACGGCCTAGAGCAACTATTGCAGTTTATTCTGTAAACACAGTTTTTTGATCCCTGAGTGCCATTTTTTGGTTTGGTTTTTAAGAGACATTGCCTAAGAGTGTTTTGTGTCCTAAACGCGATTCTAACTTTGAACTTCCTAGCAACTCTTCTAATTTTTCCCGATAATCCCGGCACATAAGGGATTGACATAGGAACGAATTTTTCAGTGTTTTCTGACTCATTCTGTTTAGCCCTACGGGTTTTGCACTTTCTTATTACGGATTGAGGGTATCCGTTCTTAGCCAAATCTTGCTCTACTTTTTTGATTTCCTGATTTAATCCATCTTGATTTGAGCAAATGCTCTTTGCTCTGTCAAATAGTGAGTAAGCTACCCCTTCTTTGACAGATTTTTGATGGTTTGATTGAAAATTTAAGTACTGCCCTGTGTGTGTCTTTTTTCTGAAAACAGTTGTCCTAAGCGTGTCCCTATCCTTTTCTACGCACACATCCAAAAATGCTAGTTTGTTTTGGACTTCCTCTTCCATTGTTAGGCGGATGGAAGGAGAAATACTGTTAAGATGCCCTAAAAAGTCTTTTAGTTCATCGTCTCCATGCGGAAATACCACGAAGGTGTCATCGACGTACCTCCACCAAATCTTCGGTTTGAGTTGAGCCAAAGACAAAGCCTTTTGCTCAAACTCCTCCATAAAGATATTAGCAAAGATAGGCGACAATGGCGACCCCATGGCCATCCCCTCATCTTGACGGTATAATTTACCCTCTAGTTCAAAATAGTTACATTGAGTGCATAATTCAAGCAGTTCCATAATGACGTTAACAGGAAGTTTAGTACGTTCAGTTAGACTTTCATCTTTTTCGAGCCGAGACTCGATTATTTTTAAGGTTTCAGGAACTGGGACATTCGTGAACAGACTTTCAACATCAAAACTAACCAGCTTATCCGTCTCAGCCAGCACTATGTCCTTTGACTTTTCAACGAAGTCTTTAGAATTTTTTATGTACGAGTCAGTTTTTCCTACCAATGGTTTTAGGATGTCCAGGAGGACTTTAGACAGTTCCCTACACGGTGAGTCGCGAGAGCTAATTATAGGCCTAAGAGGTACATCAGTTTTATGAATTTTAGGTAACCCATACATGTGTGGGATTTTCGAGTGATGCGGTGTTAAACGAGTTCTTTGTTTATCAGAAAAAAACTGTTTATGCTTCCTAAGAGTGCTTGCAACTTTACGCTCGAAACTTTCTGTAGGATCTTTATTTAGTTCAGTATATTTACCAGCTTGGAGAGTTTCCAATATTTTCTCTTTATATGTTACTGTGTCCAAGACAACAGTAGCGTTTCCTTTATCCGCGGGCAATATTTTGATAGTATCATCTTTCCCAAGGATAGATACTGCCTTGATTTCCTCTTTCTTTAGGTTGGGCTTTGGGACAGGAATTTTATTCAGTAAGATGCTGGCCTCGCACCGAAACTGATCCCCCTGAGTCTCAGGGAGCTGAGACACAGCGGACTCAATCCCCGTAACAAAGTCAAGCGCCCTCACTGATTTAGGCACAACAGAAAAGTTCAGCCCTTTAGACAAAACGGAAATTTCATTTGAATTTAAATTTCGTGAAGAAAGATTCACAACCTGATTATTTGCATCATTAATCTGTTCATCATTTTTAGAGTTATTACTAATTTCGACAGGTCTTAATTTTTCTAGCTTTAATTGTTGTCTGGATTTAATATCAACCGATTCTTTGTCAAACCTATTTTGGATGCTTTGAAAAATGTTCTGAAACTCAGAACCAATTAAAGTTGCCAATTCAGATTTCTTATTTTCGATACTGATTTTGAGGGTTCTCTTTTCCGTACGATGAAAGTTTATTCTTTCAATTAGGAGAGATTTTGAAGCTGCAGACATTATTTTGCTGGCTTTAAAACTACTAAAAGGAGGTTTAATTCTGAAACACTGCGGTATTAGATTTTTGAGTTTGCACTTAGTGAGAAAGGTTAAATGGTTGGTGTGCCTAGCCAACTTTAGGTGCATTTGTTCAAGTTCACTTAATTGATTACTTCGGGTCCGTACCGAGAATCAATTCTTTGTTTGAAATTCATTGTTGGTGATGGTGATTTTATATTTTGATTAGGATTTTTGCGGACATTTGCCATCACTGATTAGTAAAAAACAAGTTTCACGACGTTTCGGGATCTGGAATCTGATCCCGTCTTCAGGTGGAAGAAAACCTAGAACATAACAAGATTAGTAACACATAGCCAGGAAAACCTAGAGAAAAACACAGCTAAAACAGAGAACTGTAAAAGCAGTCACGAAATCAATAAGCTGAAAAGAAAAAACAATACACAAAATAACACAGGAATCACAAGTGTCAAGAATCACCAGGCAGGAGAGAGCACGTCCACACCCAATCAGAGCTGAGCTGAGACTGGTGGGAGGAAAGCAAATGGCGGCGGCAACGGAAATGGCGGCGCCCACAGCCAACCAAATCACGGCGCGCTACCGGTGGCGAAAACCTGAAACAGAGACATGTGATATGCAAATTCTGTGTGTCTGTTTGTGTTTTTTTTAGTTAATTTTTAACCTGATTTTGCCCCACCTGAAGACGGGATCAGATTCCAGATCCCGAAACGTCGTGAAACTTGTTTTTTACTAATCAGTGATGGCAAATGTCCGCAAAAATCCTAACCTACAATAATTTTGGGCTGGCAAAGAGTTGGCGTTGTGTACTTTAAAACTAGGGGTCTTCGGGTCCCCGAGTTTTTCGGGTCGGGTCGGGTCAAAGGCCGGCCCGAGACATCAGGTCGGGCCAAAAAATAGTTCGGGCCTAGATCGGGTCGGGCCACACCTGATACCTTACTCCCGCCGTTTACCCGGCGATCCAATTTACGCGCGACTTACGTGTGTGCGATCAAATTTTACAGCCGATCGTGAGTTACGCTAAGCTGTTTCTGCTGTTTATCCGCAATTGACAGATTCTTTATCGTGGCCGCTCGCTAGTTTCACAAACAAGCAGCATTTGTGGTAGGTAATTACGTACGATTGTTTTTTATGGCCGATCGCTAGTTCCGCAAAGTTGCATTTCGTTTATTTTCGATCGGAAAATACTTGCGATCGTTTTTCGCGGCCGACCGCGACTTTTACAAGGCGACATTTACCGATTATTGGCGATCGGCAAATACGCGCGATTGTATTTCGCAGCAGATCGTGAGTTTCTAAAAGCTATATCTGCCATTCATCCGCGACTGTCAGATACGCGTTATCGTTTTTCGCAGCTGTCCACGAGTTTTTCATAAAAATAACCTCAACAATATTTTATTAACTCATAGAAGAAAAGATTTCGACAGTTATCTGGAAATACCACCTCTCAGAATTCGGAAATTGAAAACTTACACCTATATTTAGCTCTGACCTTGCACTTTTCAACTTCAAATTTGTATTCATAGTTTATATTGTTTATTGGCGTTATGTTCGTAGTGATAAAATGTGGCTTTGTAATGATAATAATTATTATTATGGCTCTCATAGTTTTTTGGCTGAATTTGTTCACATGTTAGTTTTTTATCTTAATTTCTTGTAGTAGGTTAAAATTGAACAATGACTTAATTTTAACCTACTAAAAATTATTAGGCCTCGATAGAGAGTTTTAATTTCCACCTATTAATATTTTATTTAATTTCTTGATTTAGCTTCTTTTTTAGGTTGTATTAATTCATATGAAGAAAGTAATTGCCTATTTAATTATTTTTGGCCCGACCCGATGTTGGCCCGAGTCCCGAAAGCCAAAACTAATGTCCCGACTTGACCCGACCTGAACTTAAAAAGTCTGGCCTGCAGACCCCTATTTAAAACTAAATTAACTCGAGCGTCTTTCTTTCAAGTGCCAGATTACTTTATTTTTTTCAGTTAAGCAATTACCTAACTAGAAATTAGGGGTGTGCGAGTATTCGAACGGTCAAACTTTTTACGTCGAGCTTTCCATTATTCGGCTCGGCTCGACTTTTTTCAAAAAAGCTCGATACTCAAGCTGAGCTTTTGATAAGAGAGTTCTTATCCGAAAAATATTTGTTGCAATCTATTTTTGGACATGTTAAACCAGAAGAGCGTCTCCCTCCCACGAAAAACAAAAAAAAATACTCCCTAGTGATAAGGAAGGTCACTGGCAGTTAACAAGAAATATTATCTCCATTTAGATGGAAATCGGAGCTATATTTAGTTGACCTTGAAGAACCACGAAATACAGCATTTAAGTCTATTATTTATCATGGCTTATCTCTTAAAAGATACATCGTACAAGTTTCTTTTTGGTCTCGTTTGGTTTATAATAATAGGACAAAAATATGAGCCGTCATTTATAGTTGTATGAAAAATAGTTTGTATTTTTGCATGTTGTTGTAAAGATTCCTTATCTCCTAATTAACTCAGCTCTCTGACATACGCACGCACGTGCACGCACGCACGAGTCAGACAGTGACAAAAAAAAGGGACAGAGGCTTAGGCCTTGTTTGCACGACACCAGACAGTAGGACAGTAGAAAAAAATTCTTTTGTTCTCTTTTGTTTAAAGGTGTTACTGTCCACTGTACTGGGCATCATGCAAACAGGCCCTTAGTTGAAGTAAACAAACTCTGATAAGGGGAGAGAGAGAGGTAGCTATTTCTTTCTTTCTCTTTATTCCATCTTAATTTCTGATCTTTCTTCTTCTAATTTTCTGAAACTGTACGTTATTTTCTCACCAAAGTTTAGAAATGCAACTCATTTTAGGATGATTGCAATAAATTATTGTTGTTACAGTATTAAATATTATTTAATTCATATATTATATTCTAAAATAATAAGTTTAACCATGAATATTACACCACAATTGGGACTGCTATTTAATTTGTAATCATCTTTACTTTGTGAACATTCAAAAAATCAATCTTGTGTTTGACTAAGCAGGGCCGCCGACAGACATTTTGAGGCCCGGGGCAAAGTTTGGGAGTGAGGCCCCTCATTAAAAAAAACATAAATAAAAAATACCTTTGACTGTAAAATAGCTACATTTGTAAATTCTGCTGATTACAAACTTTTTGATCTAAAAATGTTGAATATCTTAATTTGTTCAATACAAAACAACTACATCACAGGTCTGTATTAATGAGCAGACCTGGATTTTAAAAATTCAGAACATTACAAACTGTAAAAGCTGGTAAAATCCTTTTTTATACGGGTACTGAATAACACAGAACTTGGGATTAAAAGCACTAGACTAAAAATGTATGTTTCTAATAAGCCTGTACCTGAGGGTAAAAAGTATTTAAGAAACATTTTAAGTTATTATGCAAATTATTCATGGGCTACCTAACTACTATAAACTACTTTACTTGTTTTCCTTCTGTTTTCCAACTCCCATAATGCCTGTGGTGCGTGTGACGTCACCAGGACACCATTTTACCGGTTGTATCCTAGCCCTAGCAAAAGGCCCCCTTGGCCCTTTAGTAAAAGTATAGCTTAAGTCGAAGATGTAATAATAACTACTCCCTGACTGGCCAAGATACTTTATTGTGCCAGCTTGAAGCTGCAGACGAGCGCATTCTTTCGGTCTGCTGAAGGCCTAAGCTGCTTAAATTTTTATATGAGGAAACTTGAATTTCTTTGGACCTTGGTTCATACCACAGATAAACGAACACATTCGTTTATGTATTCGTTTATCTGTGTTCATACGTAGCTGAACTCAAACTCAGAGGAGAAACGTATCTGAAGTTGTTAATCATTGGAAAACATTAATGTCACGTCTTGAGTCATAAATGTTATTATTATTAGCCTACTATTCTTTTGTAAAATATACACCATTTAGTTAAAGCTAGGAATCCTTTTCCTTGGTCCATCGTAGGCCTGTACAAAAAAGGTTTTGTGATGAATTTAGGGTGTAAACGATTGGTATTGGGCGATTGCTGAGTGAGCTTGGTACGGATTTAGTTAATGTGAGGTCTGGTGCAGGCCTATTACCTCGGGGGGCCCAGACGCGACGGCCGAAAACCAAATGAAATTGTATCAAAATAAGACAAATGAACAGTTAGGTAATTTTAATATATACGTTTTTAAGTACTAAGTTTTTTTATATATCTTCTAATACATTTAATGTTGGTATCCTTGTTTTAAAAACTCTAATATTTAATAATCCTCAAAAATATTCTCAGCTCAAAAATGTGGCCCCCTTCCTTTTGTGGCCCGGGGCAATCTGCCCCCTTTGCCCCCCCCTCTCGGCGGCCCTGTGACTAAGTGTAAATATGTTATTTTTCTACTAAATATAACCATTTTAAAACCTTTCCATCTACTCATTTCAACTCTTGAAATTAATATTTGTAAATGTAAATAGTCTAATTATGTAATTTTAACTATTTATTAAAGTAAAGCATTGTGGAATTGGGGAGTCAAATAATAAATGTATATTTTAAATTTGTTATTTTTCTTCATAAATCATTTTTTGAGCCAGTTTGTTTAATTTTATGTAAAATAGTGATGAACCTATCAGATCATTAACTTGTTTTGGAGATAAGCTTTCTAGTTTTTAGCTGGCTTTCACTTAAGGTATACAAACATTAGTCTATTGCATCTTTTAAAATTAAAATCAAGCTCCATAATCCCTTAATAATTTGGTGACTGTTAAAAAGCTCGGCTTGAAAAAGCTCGAGATTGAAAACTTTTGAAAAAGCTCGGCTCGGCTCGGCTTGAGTTCAAAAATCACTATTCACACACCCCTAATAGAAATAAAAAGTTGAACACTCAGAAATAAGTTTTTACAGTAGAACCTCAATAAGAAGACACTCGATAACACAAAAACCTTGATAAAAAGTGCACTTTTCAAGTCTCCTTGATACTGTAATGACACTTAATGTCTTGTTAATACGAACCTCAATAAGAAGACTCCCTTGATAACAAGTCTCTTTCCAGAATCCCCTTGAGAGTCTTCTTATCAAGGTTCTACTGTATTTTATTGAAACATTAATCTTTGACGAATTAAGCAGAGTCAAATTCGGCCGGCTGTATTTTCAACACATAATTAAAATGGACATTCTTAGATAACAGTACAATGCTGAATTGACAACCTACGCCTATGACAATAATTAGTGAGTTTGCTTGATGTTTATTATCTAAAACAAATAGACCTTTGTTGTAATTAAATGACCAAGCTTTAATACTGAAACCTACAACATTTTAAACTTATCTCGAAATTTAGGTTAAGTTTACTGCTCTGACCTATTATTTTATAGTATTATTTTGTAGTGAATCAAAATCTTGGTTGTCAGGCATTAATGCATAAATAAAAATGTAAAGCTTTCTTCAAATTTGAGGTGATCAGTGATTCAAGATTTATATTTAATTCTTTTGTCTAATCACTTAGGCCTAGTCACTGATCAAATAATTTATTGATTTATGAAAAGGAAAAGAACACCAAATACTGAGGCCTAAAAGTGAACAAATTTAGGTGGCATTGAAAAGGGAATTTTTAAGTAGCCTAATCCTGATACTGATTTAGGCCTAATAAGCTTATTCAATTAAATACTACCTATGCTTCAGGGGAATCAATAAATTTGTAAACTCTTAACAGATATCTAGTTGTACCTTTGCATACTTTAATAATTGACAATTGTATATTGGAAACAATATATCACAAGAATCAACAACTCAAGATTATCAATGCAAACCTTACTTTATACATTAAGATAATATGGTGGTTCCTTGCAATTACCATAGGCTTATGAGAAAACTTTTACGCCATACCTTGAATATCCGAATCCGGTATTATACAATCTGAAACTGTTGTTATTCGATCTGAAATGGATCCGAACATAAGCTTTCCGATCCGATCCAAAAATTCACTATCCGCACGACTCTAGTAAGTGGGTTTGATGCCACAAAAATTGAAATATCGGGGATTTTGGACTAATATTCTAATATACATTAGATCTCATTTAGATGAAGCCAAACACCAAGTTTTATTGATATTTTGAAAAATAAGCAGGATAGAGAATTTTACTACTTATTTCCTTCCCATAAGGTGAACATTGGGACAATATACTGTGTTTACGACCACTTTCCATATCTCGGTAACAAATGTACATAGAGCAGTGATCCAGAATACTAAATTGTTGGTTTTTTCGAGCTGAATTCATTGTGCTAGCAAAAATTGGATTATTTATATTTTTCTGTGTAAAAAACTCAAAAACACCCATTTTTGGGGGGTTTATCCTCCTTTACCCCTCCAATTGGGGTAAAAGGGTCCAATTGGGCTGGTTTGCAAACTCGTCCGAATAATTACTACTTTGGACGTCCATGCAAAGTTTGGACTATTATATATATATATATATATAAGTATAAAAGAGGATGTTGGTATATATATATATTTATATATTTGGCACTGATAAACTCAGACACCGCTGGACCGATGACCACGAAACTTGGTAGATACATGTAGAATTTCATGGAATACGTTTATACACCATCATTTTCGTGATAACTTTCAGGGCTCAGCCCTGGGACCGTCTTAAAGGTACCCATGTCTGGGATTTTGAAGGAAGTTGAGTTAGATTTGTTTACTGTAAAATTTAAAACAGGTGATGTAAATTAATGGTATTTCTTTCTGCTATTTAATTGTATTTGTTTACATGAAGATTTGTTACTTGGTGCCAGGTGGTTAATGAATTAGACTTTTGCATTTTTTCAAAGTGCATTACACTATATAAAATGTTGGTATGTAGTATAACATAAAATAAATAACTGATTACTACAGTACTTCAGTGATCACTGATCACTTATACTTGAAGGACTTCTTTTTTATGACAACTAACTGCTATTTAAAGAGGAAGAGTGTGCTACTGTAAAGAATCAGTTTTATCTACAGCACTTTAAAAAATTGCCGGGACGGCTCATTCAATCTTTTTGTTCAATATAGAGTCTAAAAATGTGTCAGCCCTTTTTAATAATTGCTGGATTGGCAATGTAATTTTTGTTCAAGGTAGACCCTAAAACCTTAAGAAAATGATCTTTTACAGTGAATAAAATTTCAAGCCATGTTCTATGGTTCCTCTAACACGTGTATGCCTTCATGAAGGAAAGAAATAGTAGAAATCCTACATCTTTCCTTCATGAAGGCATACACGTGAAGACATGCACATACGCAGGTCTGCTGCGACGGGGGTGCATAATAAAGTTCTAATTAAGGGTAACATATGCGAGCAGATTCAAAGTGCTGTCGAAAAAGCCAAGGGTGCCGTTTTGTATAGACAGGCACTTTATACAGGAATAGAATACCCCCGTCGTAGCAGACCTGCTTACTAAGAGTGGATTTCTAAAAACTTTTTTTGCTTTATGCGGATGTACATTTGATATGTTCAAAGAAGTAGATTTTACAACAAGAAAAATAAATGGGAAAGCAAAACTATATAACTGATGGGTGATATTGTATGTTTAATTTTAATCGTGAGCGAAACCACGGGTTCTTCTAGTATATATATATATAACAAAATGAACTAATAGTGTTTTTTGCTTCTGGGGGCCCCAAAACAAAAAGTTATCATGGTCTCGTGCTTAGGTATTACCATGAGTCCTACGGTAACAGCTTCTTCCCTATTGGGAAAATTCGCTACAAATACCAAAAAGAGCATAGCGTTACTTATCTGTACTGGTTCTTCATCTTTGATAGTAATCTTACACACAGGCTTGTAAGTTGTATGTTTGTATTTAGTATCATTAAAAAATATCACTCATTTACAGGAGGTATGTTCTTGCTTACTAAAACTAGTGTTGTTTCTAAAACCAGAAGTAATAAATCTTTTTCAGTTAATTTAAATATTGTGTAATGATATCAGTGTAAAACACTAACGTGAATGTGAAGGTGAGCCAGCCCATGTTGGAGGCGTCGCGGCCCTGCCAGAAGTAGACGACACATTGATGGTCCTCCTCTGGGGGCGCATCCTCCCCCTCCTCCCCCTCCACCGGCACCCAGTAGCGGCACAGGAACACGTAGCAGTCCTTGCTGTAGAAGTGACCTGCACAATAGCGGTAGTTGGTAGTGATATATGGTTATGCAAATTACTCATGATTAACACATAAATAGAGGTTGGCTCACTCCAAATCGAGGGCCACGATGTCACCGTCCAGACTTGGCCAGTTTCATTTTTGCTCGTAAAGGAGCAATCAACACTAATTGTAGCTTCAACCCCGAGGTGTCCATGTAAGCATTATGTGATGTGTGACTGGCCAAGATATCTTTCAACAATCCAAAAGCCTAAATGGAAGCGGCATCCCAGCATCCTCATAAGGGGAGACAACACATTTGGTATTAACCTTGGGGTAAAACCACTCAATAGATATCATTGTAACTGTAATAATTTACTAATCTGCATGTGTAAAGCACTCCCAATATCTAAATTACAATTTATTCTTACCGACTTCCTCCTCTGGTAGACGGACGAATTTCTTGTTTATTGTTCCCTCCAGAACAAAGGATTCCATCGCGTCTAAGTCATCGTTCCAATCTTCCATCAGCTGTTGAGCTTCTGTCACTGTCATCGGTGGCTGTCGTGGAGTGAACAGTGCTGCAAGGTCAGCCTAAAACCCATAAACAGCATTGTAAGTTTTGGTTTTCTGAAGAAAATTGGTGACAAGCAAACGATATCCATCGTAGATAAAAAAACTCTATTTTAAGAAATGTGCTCACCTTAGTTTCTTGTTGTTTTGCCCACTTTGTGAGATCAGCTCCTGTCTTTTGTACAGATTCAGCTGTTCTAGTGAAGTCTACAGCAATCACCTTGAACAATACGGAAAAAATTTTTTTTAATTTTATTTCAAATAAGAGCTGGTCATAAATTTGTTTCAAATCAATTACAGTCCTCCTTTGAAAATAAATTTTAAAAAATTCTGATACTGAATTGCTATTGAAAACCCTGTCTAAGAAATTTCTCTTAATATCTCACTAAAAAATTAAAAATAATATTACCTACCTGGGTGGGTCACAATTCCAAAATAAATAAATAAGTATAATTTAGAACAGATTTTTTTTCATTTACTTCAAGAAACAATAATATCTTGTTTTATTTAAAATGCACAACACTGAGTATAATATTGTTGCATCAAGTTACTGGCAGCAAATATGTTAACTAGGGGTGTGCGAACATTCGAACCGAACTTTTTTGAATCGAATATCATGAAATTTGATTCAATTCAAGATTACAAAGAAGTTCCATATTACCGAATCGAATATTTAAAGGACTTGCATAAAATCAAAAGTAGGTGAAAACGTTCCCATTTTCAAAATAAAAGTACGTTTTTTGTAGTTGCAAACAACTACGAATCCATTTTTTACATCAGAAACAGTTGCGTCCTCACGTGGACAGACGACAGATGAATAGCTGCTGTAAAATAATACTGACATCGCAGTTTTGCCACCAAATTCCCTCTGCCGTGTTGATCAGTCGTGCAGTACTTAGGTCAATATACTGCGCAATACCCGACGCGACAACGATTTTTTTTCGTACGATAAATTCTCGTATCACAGCGTTAAATCATTTAACAAATAATAGTCCATCCTTCATCAGTTCTGTCTCGACCAGTATCCGATACCGACGAAACATCAGTTGATAAAAGAGAGAATTGCAATCTAGACCAATCAGAGTTCACCGATGACCGACAGTGTCCAGAGTCGTCTTCAATTGCCAAAACGAAATATCCTGTAAATACCCCATAAATAAATAGTCGTGTTGGTGTTAAAGCCGTAAATATCTTAAGGCGTAACACCAACTTTTCAGGCTGTAAATATCTTAAGCGGAATCCGGGATCACTATCGCTTCCAATTTTGATACGATGAAGTAAACAATTACAATAATTTTGGGCTGACAAACAGTTGAAAATAAACTGGTCAACTGATAAACTGTTCATTATTTATATTTTCGTTTTTGAATGTCGTTCTAATCTTCGTCTGCTTTTGAAAGTAATAGTTGTTGTTAATAACTCGAGAACGTCTAACGCGTCTTTGTTTCAATCGCTTCCAGATTTCTTTATTTTTCAATTAAGCAATTACGTAGAAATAGAAACGGTTATTGATCAAAAATTGGTTTTATTTTGTTGAAATCTGACGTATCTGGCAAAGCGTGTTTATTTTCAATACGTGATTACTAAAATAGTCATTTTTAGATAACGGTACAATGTTGGTTTGTCAACTTAAGCCTATGATAATAATTAATGAGTTTGCTTGCTGTTTATAATGCAGGGTGTCCACAAAAATTTCATAATAATTTTCTCTGACTTTCCATGACCTTCCCTGACCACAGGCCACTAATTTCCCTGACTCACGAACTTTTTACCGAGAATTTTTGGCAAACATTCCAAACAATACTTTGAAATTTTACATTTGAAAAAAAACACACTATATCGCTAAGAGTTTTTTTTCTATTTTAATGTATGAACAGTATTTAAGATCCAAACAAAAGTACAATAATTTCTCTGTTTGAAAAAAAAAAAATTCCGAGTGCTTTGATTTCCGGGTCCTGTTTTTGGTTGTCAATGCACGCTTCAGAACGATAGGGTGCTTCGATTTCTGTAACTCACTATGGCTCAAGAATAAGGAGGTTTCAATTTTCCCGTGTATTTCTAATGAACGATTCTTCAAGGTTGCCAGTAAATGGTTTCAAAAAAATTCACGCATATTTCCCGGTATTCCCGGTCAAAATAGTCAAAATTCAAGGTCCATACTTATCATTTCTAAGGCCCAATTCATTTAGAACGAACGTTTGGCGAAGTCGTGGCACGGACATGTGTCCTTTCGCTGTCGCTCCCATCTAAACGTATCGCCCAATTTACACACGAACGACGTGGCGCGGGCGGCCGCCCTCCCGCACTACGTCGCTTGTGTGTGAATCAAGTTTTAGTTTCGACGAATAATTTTTCTTCGCAACTTTTAAACCGTTTTTGTTGTACCACTAATTTAATACATATATTAAAATAGTATGAGTTACTATGATTTAGAAAATGCACCCCAATGTATTGACGCATGAATTAAAACCGGACTCAATTAATTATGAGAACTGCAGTAATTAGGTAAGCATTAAAGCAAAGAATTAAGAAATAGAATAAGTAAGAAGTTAGAGATTACATGACTCCAGGAAGAAATCAATAAATCCCTTAGCAGTTAAGAATAAGAATAAGAATAAGAACTTTATTTCTCCATAAATATACAAATATGTACATAGAGAATGGTCACACATGGAATACCATTACAATGTCATGTCACAACTTAAACTAACTTAGAACTACTGTTAAAAAAATCATTCAAGGAATAAAATGCATTTTCATATAAATATTTTTTAACTTTTTTAAGCAAAATTTGTTAAAAGCAGTTTTCATTTTCAGCAATAAAAGTTTATTTATTACTTTGCGAACCATATAGTCAGGAGATTTTTCAAATTTTGCTATAGAGTGAGAGGGATATATTATAAAATTATGTCTTGTGTTGTACACATTTGAGGTATTTTCAAAAAGATTTCTATTTTTCATGAAAAATTTGCATAATTCATAAATATAAAGGCAAGGCAAAGTTAATAATTTAGATTCTTGGAATAAATGCTGACAGGGCTCATCAACTGCAACATGATGTAAAATTCTTATGGCCCTTTTTTGAATTCGAAATATTCTATTAAAATTTTCAGATGAGGTACTTCCCCAAATAACCAAACCATAAATAAGTCTAGATTGAATAGTTGCAAAATAAACCGTTCTTAAAATACTTTGATTAATTGAGTTTGACAGTACTTTTAGAGCAAAGCAAGATGAATTCAATTTTTTGCTTTAAGTTTCAATGTGTGCAGAATAGTTTAATTTGGCATCTATTGTTATCCCTAAAAATTTGTAAAAAGTGTTTTCAGTTTGAATTGTATTTTGAAAAGGTTCACGAGTTTTAAATTTTATTATTTCCGTTTTGTTTTCATTTAATTTTAATCCATTTTCCTTAAACCAGGCACTTAAATTATCTATACAATCACCTATATTATGGTCTAGATCATCTTGACTTCCTCCTTGGACTACCATGGTAGTGTCATCTGCATATTGAATTGTATTTGAAAATGTGGAATTTACATTTTTGGGTAAGTCAGCAACATAAATTAAAAAAAGAATCGGTGCTAATATAGATCCTTGTGGGCATCCTGTATTGCCAATTTCCCACTTGGAATCATACATTCCACTTTGGTCATTTATGTGCACTAACTGCAAACGTTTTTCAAAATAGGATTTGATAATATAAATTGCTGGACCTCTAATTCCATAATTTTCCATTTTTTCAATCAGAATATTTCTGTCAATGGTGTAAAATGCTTTTGACAAGTCACAAAAAATTGCTGCTGTAGAGGATTTACCATCCAAGTTTTTAATAACATGATCAATAAATTTTGAAACTGCATCAATAGTTGAAAAATTTTGCCTAAATCCAAACTGTTCTTTGTTAATTATTTGTTGTTTTTCAAGGTAAGGTAAAAGCCTATTTAAATTTATCCTTTCCAACAAATTTGAAAAAACTGATAATAATGAAATCGGTCGATAATCATCTAGACCTTTGCCTTTGTTCTTTTTTATTGGCTTAATAATGGAACGCTTAAGAAGGTCCGGGAGTATCCGTAACGTCAAACACTGATTAAATATGTTCGCTAAATGAGGAGCAACAATTTCGCCTACTCGCTTAATTAAAAACATTGGAACCTCATCCCACCCTGAGGATTTTTTATTTTTAAGTTTCCTAATAGCTGATAATATATCATTTGGCACAACAGGATCTAAGAAAAGCGAACCATTTAGATTACTGCGGTAGTTTTTTGAATAGGTCAAAGCAGCATTTACATTTGGCTTGAGATCCAATTTTTGAGATATATTTAAAAAATGTTTATTTAACAATGTAGCAGCCTCTGATTGTCGAATTAAAATATTTTTGCCTAAGTCAATCTCAATATTGACAGGTTTTGAATTACATTTTCCTAATTCCTGTTTCACAACATCCCAAGAAGCTTTAGAAATATTGTCAGCATTTCGAATTGAGTTATTGTAAAATTCTAACTTTGCCTTACTAACCTCCTTTTTTAAATAGTGGTTACAATCTTTGTACTGATTTTCGAAATTTTTGTCTCCTGGATTCTGTTTCATTAGTATAAATAATTCACGCTTTTTTGTGCTCATTTGAATTATTTTATCACTAAGCCACTTTTTTTACTATTTTTGAAACCCATAGTAACATGTTTCTTAGGAAAGTTGGAATGAAAATGGAGCAAAAATGTTTGCAAAAATTCCTTGTAAATAGTGTTTACAAATTCATTATCATTCCTGTCATGGACAATGCCATACAAACTTAGCCATTCCTCATTTTTTAAATCCTCGTAGAAATTACTTACACTGTCGCCTTTAAATGTCCTAATACTAATTTTTTTCTTTAAGACCTGATCAGAGATAACTATTTCCACAAGTTGGGCGGTATGATCAGAGAGCCCGGGTTGAAGTATCTTTACATTTTCTATCAAACAATTTGTTATAACATGGTCTATACAGGTTTTTGAATTTTTGGTTACTCTTGTTGGCACATTGAAGCATGGCTGCAATCCATAAGCACTAACAATATCAATAAACTTTTTAGAATACCTGTCATTTACCAATGTATTTACATTCAAGTCTCCACCTAAAATAATATTTTGCTTTACATAATTTCTTTTACTTGCAATTCTATCCAGTAATAATTCCAATTGGGTACAAAAACTTTCAAAATTATTTTTATCTGGAATTCTATAAATACATACAATTATAAAAGTTGAACAATTCAGGTTAAGTTCTATGACACTAAATTCAAAAATATATTTCTTAACAAAATTTCTGTAATCCATAACAATCTTAATTTTATCTAATAATTCTTTGCTAACCAATATGCAAGAGCCTCCTCTCTCCCCTTCCTCTCTAAAATAACCTGATACATACGACAATCCTGAATTATTTAGGAATTCCTTATTATCATCTCCCAGCCAATGCTCAGTTAGTAGTAATATTTTGTATTTACTATTGTATTTGGACAAAAACATATTTAATTCATCTAACTTTTTGGCACAACCCTGAATATTGTAATTAAAAATTAGCATATTCATTTTTCTAAAAAACCCGTATCATTTGCATTATTACATCCCCCATTCAAACCTATGCTCTTATCTCCTAAACTAAAACTACTATTGACAAAAGCTTTTCCTGCTATATCTAAACAATCTTCATGTACACTCAACACATTCTCTTGAATTTCATTTGCACCAGACAGACATTCACAACACAAAACACTTTCACAAGATGGATGGCCCTGAACTGAGGAAGGAGGCTGTGCTGAGGTGTCGCTCTGTCTCATCTGTTGTTCTGTTGCCCCGCTGTGTACAGTAACGGGAAGCTGTATAACATCTGCTGGGACCTGTGGTGTTGCTATTGACAGGTTAGAGATGACCACTGGTTGTTCCATGGAATCAGAACTGTGAGAGGCTGTATCAGGCACTTGAAGCAAGGTGTTATTCACTTCACATGTTGCCGGCACCTTCGTCATTGTACTTTTGGCTGCTCCAATTTCAAATTGGAGTTTTTTTATAAATTCAGAAAAGCTCAGTCCGTTGTATAATTTTCTGGATGACTTCTCATTACAGGTAACAATGCAAACTGCTGCTTCAGTACTCTCTTGAAATTTCACTATGTTCCATGCAAACTTTTCGACAGGAACCTGATCTCTCACACATCCCATGGGGGAACACACTAAACTGCTAAACTTCTTTTCCTTAAAATGTTGTATTAGATGTGAAAAACAGGAATCATAATCTTCCAATAGAGGTTTGTCTGAATAGATCTGTTTTGTCAAAAGTCCATATACAGCTGCTCCATTATTTAATTCTTGATATGACAAACATTTATTTACAATATGGGAGGACTGAGGCCTGCCAAAACATTTTCTGAATGTCACAGCAACCCCTGCACTCATGTTTTTTTCATGCTCAAAATCCCTTGAGATGCAGTGCGCAAAAGCCACTGAGGGGTTGCTTTTAAGCTGACTTATGATTTGTGACATGTCTTTATTTATAATTTTAATATTACCGCTTTCACTCAGTGTAGGTCTAATTTCTGTCTCCAAAGGTTTATTTTGTCTTATTTTCCTCACAATATTAATTATTTGCTTGCCAATTTTAGCTTTTCCCTTATAATTAAAATGGAGCCCATGATTGGTGTACAAATGTCGGGGCAAGTCATGCAGAGGAAGAATTGTTGGTTTGTTATCTAATTTTTCTAGGGCAAGTCATGCAGAGGAAGAATTGTTGGTTTGTTATCTAATTTTTCTACAGTGTTTATAATTTGGTTATTCACTATCGATATTTCACATCCGGGTTTGGATTGTCGTGACGAAGGGACAAGGTGGCAACAATGAGGTTAGTGTATTCTAAAGTATTGGATAACTTAGCAATTTTCTGAGGCAGTTCGCTAACACTTTTTGTCCCTATATCATTAGTTCCTCCTATCACAACAACAAAATCTTTTTTAGTAAACCCTTTAGTAGCCATATTCACATCATGGGTAACCTGGTCAAATGTAGCGTTAGGTCTTGATGTTGTGGAAACAGAAAGGAAAGTTTGCTCCTGAATGTACCGCGTTAAATCATTTCCATGACTATCTGCAAGTACAAGTACCCTTCCATCTGCCAAGTCGTTTGTTTGAGGTTGAGGTTGTTGATGTACCACATCCTGCCTCGGCTTTACTGAAACTTTGTTTTCATTTTTAGATTTCCTTTTTTCCCAGGTGCTTCGCTTATGAACATTGTTGTTATGATCTGAATGTTTTCTTTTTTGACCTTGACTTAAATTTTGTATTCTAGAACTAACATTTCTTGTATTAGATACTTTATTTCTTTGTTTTCTGTGGCCTGAGGGAGTACCTGTCAATTGCTCCTCTGTATGATTACTTTGGTTTATGTTGTTCTGATCAGAGAGACTTTGAAGAACATCATACCTATTAGATGTAACTATGACAGCTTCAGCATTAATTTCCCTTTGAAACTTTGTTTTAGATGTTACTTTAGTCCACTGTTTGAGTTTTTCAAAGGTCTCATTTTTCTCTATACTTTTTTTGGTCGGGGAGAATGTATTTTTTCCTCTTTTTTCAACCATTAATGAGTAGAATGAGTTGTTTTTCAGTGCTTGAGAACACTGCAAAAAATATGCAATTAAAGAGCGCTTCTGTATTAAATCGTCATCTGATAGTTTTGTGTTTTGCACGAAATCAATGTTAAGTAATCCAGTGGTAATGATGTCATGCACCAGTGACTCTACAATCCAGCAAACAAAAATACCACAGTCATATCCATTATGCTGTTGAGGACCATTAAGCATTGAGAAACAGGCTGATGTTGTAGCTCCACCTATGTATTGTCCTAATTTTTCTGCCACCTTTTTTGCAGAAGCTAGGTTGTAATTTTTGAGAGAGTCAAAGTAATAAAACTTATTTTGGGTCCTGTCCAAGATTAAGACACTCCAGTGAGATCCTCTGTCCTTAATGCTTAGCTCCTCGGAATCATTGATTGGTATGATGATGAATTTTTTATTTTTCATCTCTAAGGGGTCTAAAAAGTGATGAAAGTTTTCCGAGATTTTCACAGCATGAACTATTAATGGGTTCAGTATAACACTTGCTGTTGATGTTAAAAATTTAATATTTAGTAAATTCAGGTAGGGTTGAATAGTTGCATCTGAAAGCCAGTTTTTACTCAGTAGTTCAGTGGTAATCAGTATTTCTCTCGTCAAAATGTTATCTGTTTCAGTTTCCACTGATCTAGCAGATTTACTTGATGGAAAATTATTTTGGTGACATGTTAATGGTTGGCTGGTTTGAGGTAAAATTGATTCTGTATTCGACACTAAATTTTGCAGTGGTGAACTTTGAGTCATATCGGCTGTTGAAGTCGAAGATGAAGTGGTCAGCGGTTCACATTGCACAGAACAATCTTTCATCTGAGGTAAAGTAGTCTGAGGTAGATAGTTAGGAACAGGGAAAATTTCTTCTGTGTATTGCATTAGACGAGTATCAGATTCGATGGAATGGTCAAGAACACAGTTGATTATACTATTCTGTTTTATCAACTGCCGTAGTTACTGAAAAGCTTTAACTGATAAATATTTGTTATTTACAGCTAGAGCGACGTTGTCCCATCGTCGAGACTCAAGGACTCAAGACTTGTAGCGCATGCGCACACTGAGAAGGGTTGGAGGAATCATGATGGACACGCCAGTGTTCCTAGATTTTAAAAGCCCCATTATCGTACCAGACCAGGAAAGTTATTCTGAATCTCCCAAAATTATCGTTCTCTTTCAATGAAGCTCATAAATTTGGTATAATGTTACCAAGAAAACCCATTTAATACTCCCAGAAACCCATTTCTAATACTAAAAAGGTATTAATCATTTTTAACATTGTAAAAATAAAAATAATATAGGATTCATAACATCATCGAACTATCGTACCAGACCCAAAGTTACCGTGGATCGTACCACATACAAAATTATCGTGAAAGCACGATAGTTATCGTACGTCTGGGAACACTGGCACGTCCCCGAGTCAGCTGTGTATTCTCTTCTTTTAGACGAGCGTCTACGAACAGGTTGATTTTCACTACGAATTGAACGGATACAGCGCAATAGCCACTGGCATGAACGGATTGAATTTCTTGAGGTTATGACTTCACCAGGCTAGACGTAATCGTTTTGAAATTGTAAAATTAGTAAATTCGAATTGTTTGTCGTCTGCTGTCTTGGGCTACTGCTACACTAGAACTAATACAACTACGAAGCGCGAGAGGGAGGGTAGTTTGAATACTTATCAATCACCAACGACAGGCCAACGAAGGTAAACGGAAGCACACAAGCAATTCCAAAATCTCCGAAAACTCATTAGACTCAATGTCAATATCTGGCGGACAATTAGCAAACTTTAAGAACAAAATAACAATAACAAACCAATTGATTCAGCCAATGGGAAACGACTCGTGACAAAACACCAAAATGCTCCAGCCAATGACATACTTGGCGGGATCTTGTGAACTAAACTCGGTGTTACGTGGTTTTCATTTGTTTACGTGCGGGACATGCCTGTTGCCGGCGAAAAATAGCTGAAATTGGTAAACATTTATTTTTCAGTACTGGGTAAACTGGAAAGAAAACATTTACCATGCAGTATATTTAGGAAATATGAAAAATAAAAAAGGTAGATTGACACAAGGAATAAAGGATGAAAAAATCTTATTTACGAAATAATTAAGAAATAATGAAAGAGAAAATAGATAAATAATGAAGAAAAAATTCATATTTAGGAAATATGAAAAATAATAAAGGTAGTTTGACACAATAAAGGAAGATGAGACACAAATAACTAAGAACTGATTAGTGACAGATAATGACTTACAGGTTAGGTTACGGTTAATGACATCATGACTTGGATAACTTTGTTCTATTTCGTCCATGACGTCATAACATTTCGCTCCGCTCCGTTAACTTATGCCAGTGACTTTCGTAGCCAAAACCGGCCTGTCCCCAGACGCTCGTCTTCGACGAGTATGTCACTGGAGTCTGCTTTGCAGTTCCGAAACGAGAACCATTCTGACCCCATTCCGTACCCGCCGCGGAACGTGTTCTTTTAACAGTTCCCGTCCCAGCTGTAGTTTCGATATTTCTTGGTGAAAAGAACGCTCTGACATCGGCTCCGCCGATAGTTGTGACTCTTTTTAGGACAAAAGCCCGATAATTCCGTTCCATGGATAATGTAGAACCTGTTCTTTCGTGCCGTAATTCGTAGCGAGAGGTACGAAAACTACATCGGAACAAGATCTCGATATGGAACGTATTAACAGACAGTCAGAACAGTTCCCGGAACGTTTCGGAACCAGGATGGAACAATATAACAGTTCCAGTTCCTTTGACATAACTATTTCTACTTTGGAATCACTTTGTCTTCGTGTCAGGAGAGACGTATTGTGTTCGGACAGCAACTTATGCTTTGTCTAACACATTCCCGAAACTATAGCAGATCTCCTGATTGAGAAATAACCATATTACAGACCGACACGCCAAAACGATCGCTGTTATAGAGTTTATACAATTTTTATAGAATTCAAGGATCTTTTCAAAAATTCACGCATAATTCATAGGTTTTTTCCCGGTCTGTAAAATTCACGCATAATTCCCGGTTTTCCCGGAAATCCCGGCTGCTGGCAACCCTGTTCTTGTTTAGATTTTCAATATTTCAAGTATGGCTGTTCGATACAATACATATACAGCTGTTTCATTCCCTTTGTTGTACATTACTTTCATGTTTTTGTTTACTTATTAAAAAAAATGTGTGACTGTTATATAGAATTTAAATTTAATTTAGGCTTGAATATCCCTTGTGTGAAGGATGGATACACATCTAGTCCGAATCAGGAAAGGAAAAAAGAAAAACTAGCTTCCTCCTTCCCATAGCTGGCCTACCACTCTCCCCTCTTTATTTTTCCTTCCTTGATTTTATATATTTATTAATTTTATGTTTATTTAAAGTATACATTAACAACAAGTTTTCAATATAATTTATTACAATTTACTTTTGAGAATGTTTAGAAATATTCTCAATATTACAAAATTTTCTAGATCTACAATGTGACTTCATTGAATAGTAACACTTGATCAGACTGTTTGATTATTAGTAACTTTAAATAAAATGTATGCCAATTACAATCAAATTCATAAACGGCGAAACAATGGTAACACAGAGGTGGATAGCATCCATCATCAGGGTGTCCACAAAATCAGGCTATAAAAATTCCCGTATATTTCCCGCATTTTTCACGCCGAAATCAAGTTTTTCACGCTAGGTAATTGTTTATGTCTTTTTAATGAAGTATGCACTAAAGAAACCACATGTTCATATTTTCATAATTTGCATTTTTAAATTTCAATGACTGGCTGAAGAGTCACGGAAACCCCAATAACGGAACCAATATGGCAATCAGTCAATTATTTAACCCGCGAGGACTGACTACCTGTCTAAAATACCCAGGTTAGTAATTTTTTTACCGTCGGCAGGCTGGCCGTCACTATACCTCACGTGTGTCTTTCCAGGAACATCATGACTCAGTTCCCGTCATTCTCTAACCCTTACGCTCTTTAGAGGGCTGGTGTTTTCGACCGTAAGTCACATAAGGCTTCATGTTGCATATACATATTTTGTATGCACATATTTCTTGAATAAAATATTAAAATCACCAATGTACAATTCTTTTAGAGTTCTTGTCAATATCAACACATCGTTGTATAATATACGGGGGTTATTAACGCAATAACTATAATTTTTGGAGTACCTTCTGAAATTCAAAATATATTTTTATGATATATAAATATTTTGTATGCACATCTATCCCACATAAAGTGGTCACAGCAATAATGTTAAAAGGCTTTAGTGGAGTTTTTGTACAAATAAACAAGTAATTTTTCAATATAGGCCTACTAACTTTTATACAAAAACTGGTCTAAAACACCGTGGGTCAGTCATCGCGTGAATCAAAGTCAATTCTGCCGGGTTAAGTCAATTCTGCCGGGCTGAGTTCATAAGGCGAAAACCCGTGCACAGTGAATCTGCCGTTGATTTCCTAATCTCACGGCAGAGGGTGAAACCTACGTAGAACGGAAATAGGTAGTTGAAAAGAAATTGTCGTTAAGTTAGTTTTTGTGACAAACCAACATTTCATTGCAAAATGAAATTCAAATACATTGTGATATGTGCAATGTGTTGTATTACACCAAAAGGATATTTATTTGCTTCTCGTATTCGTATTTCATTATGACATTATACCTGTAGAGTTCATTTTCATGACCTGAGCGAAGACGCAACAACATAATGAATATCGATCCATCGATCGTAAACTTGACAAGGTGAAGCTGAGCACGCGCCGACTGTCGGAATGCTTTGCTTCACATCCCTGCCCGTTCCCATTCTCGAATTAACAACGCAGTGGTAGTGTCTGATTGGCCCGACGCAATGACATCACGTGGTTTCCATGACAACCTGCTATGCGCACTGAACATTGCGCATTCCGCGTGAGGTAGAAAGGGAGAAAAGAGGAACGAAGGGCGGAAGGAAGTAAGACAAAAATTCGGAAACCAGAAAAAACCAAACCAATTCTAGAATAGTTGACTCATCGTACCCGGTTTTACTGATTGCCAAATGTCGTGTCTTAACCGAAGTTTAAGTTAAATTACCTTCTGAAAATGAAATTCGCTGGCATGTGAAACCGATGTTTCACAAGGCAGAGATGACAAGACAACGGGACGGACATACCAATAAAAACAACAGGCTCACGCTCGCCAATGCCATAATTGCCAGTCCAAAATTATTGTATGAATCAGACGCCTTTGAATTCGTCAGTTCAAAATTAATAATTCTAATAATGTGGGCGAATAGTGGGGTTTCATTAAAAGTTTCCTTTAAAGTTAAAGAAAAAATGCAGATTGAATTTTAAAATATTAACATTTTTTATTTCTACTAAGTCAAATCATACGATAATTAACTGTAACGATAGGGAATAAACGAATATGCTTAATTCTGTAGTAATCTCAAGTCCACAACGTAATAATGAATAATAATAATAATCTTTAATCCATGAAATAAATTAACATTTGCATGGAGTGCGTCAAAAGATACATTAGCTACAGTACATATTCTTTTAAAAACAATTAAGTATAAAAATATACAGGGTGTCTATAAAAGAACTCCGGTATTTTAAAAATTCATACATTAATAACTATAGAAGATAGCAAAATATAGTTATTTCTCTGAAACGAGTAGCTCATCAAGATTTTACTCATATCAAATTGGGAATGTTTTCGTCAAGAGAAGGCAGCGCTGCGGAGCGTAACGCGTGCGGCTGTTGGTGCTGTCTGGATCACTGCGATATGGCGACGCCGCAACAAAAGGCTCAATGGGTTATTTGGCTAATAGAAACTAAATCTGTTGTTACGGTTCAAGTATACTTTCGAAAATTCGTGATATTAACCACCTCAGGCAAATAATAATAAATTGTGTGGCAACCGTCCCCCCAGACATGCTGGCTAGGACATGGGAAGAGGTGGAATAACGTTGCGACCTGTACCATGCCACTGACGGAGCTCAAATTGAACTTTATTAAATTGCTTAAAAAAAACTTGAAAATTCAACCTTCCCAATCATGTATTTAACATTTGTATAACTTTTTACTTCATTAAAATTTGCCTCAAAACCCGGAGTACCCGGGTACCTGAACAAAGGGAACCCAACCAAGGGCCTAGTAAAAGGCCCAGGTCGGCAACTACTACGCCGGAAGAGCCAAAAGCAAGCAAGAAGGCCAAAGGCGGAGAGCCGAAGGCAGAGGCTGGAACCCCCCAAAAAGGGATTCAACATCAACCTCCCAAGCTCTCCTTCAAACAGGCTGCGGAGGGGGTAAGAATTGGTGTGATTCACAACTTCCCCGAAGCAATGATGACTAACGAAGAGATGAAGGCTGCCCAGGAAAAAATCCTACAGCTGATCTGGACCGATGAAGATCAAGAGGTCTTTCCTGGCTTCACAGCCAACACAGGAGGCAGGGGCACCTTGTACTGGTCTGTAAGGACGAGGCTACCGCAAGGTGGCTGAAGTCCAAGGAAGAACAGCTAGGTGACTCTCTCCTTGTTATTCCTGAGGGAGACATCCCTAAAACCAAAATAGCAACTGCATTCTTTCCGAATGCCAGCTAGCTAAAAACAGAAAATATTCTACTATGGCTGGAAAAACAAAACAAAGGGCTAAAAGCCACAAGCTGGAGGGCCCTCAACAGAATCGAGGACGGAACTACGAGCCAATTGATACTGGCAGTGGACCCGTTCACGGCTGCAAAACTGGAGAAGGAAGGACCGATACAGGCCTACTTCAAGATGGGGACGGTAGCTCTGAAGCTGAAAGGCAAAAGAACAGGAGGGGCTGAGGACAAAACATCCTTAGCCAAAGACCCACCTGCAGCCTCACAAGCCAAAGAGTCTACCGGCCCAACTCAAGAGACTTCTAACCAGAGGCGTCAGTGGGGGCGGGGGAGGCGAAGGAACCTGAAGGTACCACACCACCCGAACTCGCACCAGAGGCCAAGGGAAAGGAGAAGGAAGTAGAAAGGGAAGGTGAGGCGAAAGAGGCGGGAGGCTCACACCACTTCCCGATCTTCAGGAAGGGCAGACCGGAGAAGAGGGAGGAGAGGATGAGAGGCCCCTCAGTCAGCAAGACTGACAGGTCGGACAGAAGCCCGAGAGGACCCAAGAGGGACTCAGGGTATCGTCCTCGTGGAGGCAGAGGAGGACGCCACTCCCCCGACAGGGGGAGAGAGAGAGGCAATAGGAATTAAATTCCTACAAGCAAATCTCCGGCATAAGAAAGGAGCCACAGCACTCCTGAGCCGGAGATTTGCAAAACAGGGGCTAGACATCGCCCTCATCCAAGAACCCTGGGTCGCAAGGGGATCAATCAGAGGACTCCCAACTCAGGTGGGTAAATTAATATATGAGAGACCAGAGGTAAGACCTAGGACCTGCATACTGATATCTCCAACAGTAAGGTGTTTTACTGTTCCAGAGTTCACCAACAGAGACATGGTAACTGTCTCGGTGGACCTAGTCACCACAAACGGGTGCCAAAAGGCCTTAGTGGCCTCGGCGTATTTTCCGAATCCCGGGGACACCTGTCCTCCAAAGGCAGTGGAACGCCTAGTACAAAATGCGTGCAGTGAAGGGATGCCACTCATCCTAGGCTGTGACGCCAACGCTCACCACGTCATCTGGGGGAGTACCGACATCAACGAAAGAGGTAAGGATCTCCTAGAGTATATCTATAAGGTTGACTTAGAAATAGAGAATCTAGGGAACAAACCTACCTTCATCAACAGGATAAGAGAAGAGGTTCTAGATTTAACCCTATCAATCAACCTTAGAAACCACAAAATAAGTGGATGGCATGTCTCTGAGGAGGCCTCGTTGTCGGACCACACACACATTCGGTTCGACGTATAGGCACACCTGGAGAAGTGTTTATCCTACAGAGTACCCCAACTGACCAATTGGAAGGGATACAGAGAAACCCTACAAAGGGAGTTGGAGGGAGCTATGGTGCACACCAGAACTGTTGAGGGCTTGGAGGAATTAGCGGAGTCACTAGAAACCGCAATTCAAAAAGCCTACGAAAACAACTGCCCTCTCAGATCAAAAAGGGTGTCGAGAGACGTACCTTGGTGGAATGAGAGGCTAAGCAGAATGAGAGCAAGACTCAGGAAGCTCTATAACATCACCCAGAGAACTGGCGACAGAGACGCCTATCCGAGGGCCTTGATGGAGTAAAATCTGGAAATCAGAAAGTCCAAAAGAAGGACTTGGAGGCTCTTCTGCGAAAGGCTGTCCAGCCTACCAGAAACGGCCAGACTCCAGAAAGCACTTCAAAACGAACAATCCAACCCATTGGGTGCAGTAATGGCCGGGAACGGCCATCTCACAACCAATATGGGCGACACCCTAAGGGAGATGCTAAGCGTACACTTCCCGGGGAGCTGTCCCATAGGAGAAGGAGCCAACTGGCCCTGTCCGGGGAGGTCCCACAGGGAGGTGGCACAAGCTAGACGGGTGTCGGGCAAGATCTTCAAACCGGAGGTTGTGAAGTGGGCAGTTAATTCTTTCTGCCCTTTCAAATCCCCCGGGAGAGACGGGATATTCCCTGCTCTCTTGCAAGACGGCTTAGAGGTCCTAATGGATCTCCTCATAGCAATGTTTAGGGGCAGTTATGCCCTGGGATATATCCCAACAAGATGGAGAAGGGCGAGAGTGGTATTCCTACGGAAGAAGGGAAAAGAACCTACTCAGCCAAAATCGTACAGACCAATATGTCTAACCTCATTCATGTTAAAAACCATGGAGAAGATCATTAACAGGCATGTGAGGGATGAGATTCTCATGAACTCAAGCCTGAATGTGAATCAACATGCTTTCATGATGGGGAGATCGACTACTACAGCACTCCATAGCCTGGTAGCGAAAATTGAAGACACATTAGATAATAAGGAAATCCTTGCAGGAGTCTTTATGGACATCCAAGGAGCCTTTGATAATGTGTCCTATCAGTCAATAGAGGAAGCGCTGGAAGCCAGAGGAGTTCCTCAGGAAATAGTGGGCTGGATAATGGCTTTGCTGCAAAGCAGAGAAATATCAGCCACGGTTGGCGACTCTTCAGTCACAGTCGAGGCCAGAAGAGGGTGTCCGCAAGGAGGAGTCTTATCTCCTCTACTATGGACACTCGTGGTCGACGACTTGCTGAGGGAAGCTGAACAATTAGGCATTGACCTACAAGCCTTTGCTGATGATCTAGTGCTCACCCTCAGAGGGATACACAAAGGCACCATTGAGGACCTTACCCAGTGGGCGGTGGACCGCATCGACAATTGGTGTAACACGAAGGGCTTGACAATCAACCCTACAAAAACTGAGATAGTGACCTTCACGAGGAAAAGGAGAACTAAAATCTCCCCTCCCCTGATACGAGGAGTGAGGGTCAAGTCAGTCAAGGAGACTAAATATCTGGGGGCATACCTAGATCAGAAGTTGACTTGGAACAGGCACATAGATCATGTCATTGCCAAAGGAACAGGAGCCATGGGCGCCTGCAGAAGGACATTTGGCAAAAGATGGGGACTCAACCCTAGACTGATCTGGTGGACATATGAAGCCATAGTAAAGCCTATGGTAGAATACGCAGCCTTGGTGTGGTGGCAGAAGGCAGAGCAGGCTGCTGTAGCTGCAAAGCTGCAACAACTGCAAAGACTGGCCTGCACAGGGGTATGTGGCACAACAAGATCATGCCCGACAGTGGTAATGGAGTCAATGTTAGGCTCACTCCCACTTGGGCTAGACATAAAGAAAAGGGCAGCACTAACGGCCCTAAAGACTTGCAGCAAAGGAGAAATATCTCCTTCGAGAAGGACAGGTCACATGTCGATTCTAAGGGAATTCCCGAGTCTGGGCATGGGGATGACGGTCTCAGATCTTATGATTAGGAAGTACGACTTCACTAAACCTTACCAGGTGGCCATAGGTGGAAGGAGAGAATGGCAGAAGGTAAGGGAAGAAATAGGTAAATCGGCGATGGTGTTTTACACAGACGGATCGCGGAAGGAGGGCAGGTCGGGACTTGGAGTGTATGGGATAGGAACCCACCTCTCAAAGGCCCTCGGTGAAACACCGACTGTCTTCCAGGCGGAAGTCTTGGCGATAGAGCATTGCGTGAGACTGCAGCTGGATAAAAATCTGAAGAGGAGAAGGGTTCTTATCCTTTCAGACAGCCAGGCTGCTCTCAAAGCAATTGATGCCTGTGTGGTAGAATCGAAAGTTGTGCAGAGCTGCAAGAGCGCCTTAAAGGACTTGGGTGAACACAACATAGTCCAGCTGGCATGGATCCCAGGCCACGCTGGGCATGAAGGCAACGGAAAGAGCCGACAGCCTGGCGGGTGAGGGGGCAAAGTCCGAACTCATTGGGCCAGAACCATACTGTGGAGTCCCAGTGAGTAAAGGACGAACAGAAATCCTAACCTGGGCAAAGTGCCAGAAGGCAAAGGTATGGGAAGAAACCCCAGGCCTGAGACAGTCGAAGATGTTGATCAATCCTCTTAGAAAGGAATGGAGAACCATCTTCAACCTCCAAAAAGGGGAAATAAGCCTTCTGATAGGTCTCCTCACTGGGCACAGCCATGTGAGGAAATACCTTAGAACAATAGGGCTTAGGCAAACAGATCAGTGCAGATTCTGTCTTTCAGAAGTAGAATCCGCTGAACATATATGGCTGGATTGTCCGGCGTTAGCCCAGAAAAGGTTGAAATACCTAGGAAAGGCACCCTTGATGCCTACTGAAATAAAAGAAATGGGTGTGCACCAGCTGTTAGGTTACGCGAAGGGACTTCGGCTGGTGGACTAAAAGGAAGGGTGCTACAAAGGATCTTTTAGGTCGAGGTAGCAAGGGGTAATGTTACCCCAGCCCCCAAGGAAAAAAAACAAAAAAAATGGCCTAAATTTTAGGCTTTTAGGCCATAAAATTTGTGACCTAAATTTTTGTTAGGATTATCGTCAAAATGTGATAACAGTTAGCAACATTGAAATTATTAAAATAAACTTAGTCAAGAAAATAATGAAGTTAGAAATAAAAACTATACATTACGTAAAGGCCCAGTCGTGGGGCAGAGATTGTTTGTTGACTTTTAAAACCCCTCCCCACCCCCTGCCAAACAGTCGAGTTCTTTTATTTGGTATGTCGTCGCCGGCTGTGATCAGATAAGAGGGAGATAATGGTCCCTATTTCAAAAATGCTAAAACCCAAACGAATAATCATATAAAAACCTAGGAAGTTTCATATTTTCTTGGATTTTTATAAATCATAATTAGAGACAAATGAAAGCGATGACATATTCCATTCAAGAGATAAGCCATGATTCCATTTTCGAATTCCGAGGGATCGTATTTCTTGTCTCTACGTCCTTTCCCTACTAAGTCTGCCGGATATTGTTGTTACGCAGAGCTTTTCCTTCTGTTTACCGCATTTCACGTGTTCAGAAATAGATCGCAATTAATTTTGATCCAACCGATAAAATTACGTGGACTTTTTTCAAGTAGTTTAACTAATCGATTCGTGTTTGAGAAGTTGTAAAAGCACTAAACAGTCGAGTAATTACGAGAAAGTCGTATACCCGCCCATCCCTAAAAGTTAAATATCTGATCTGAATCCTCTATTTCAAACGATTGTGATCACGGTGATCTACCTAATGGTTATTTGCATTTAAAACTTTCTCTTTTGAATCATCAGAATTATTTTAATTTCCTCAGTTCTAAAAAAATTAATTTTCAATTACCACAGTTGAAGAAAATATTGTTCGATAAAAATACAAAATTTCATACTTTCTTCACAGGTACGAAATTTGCTACCTAGGCCTACAAAATTCTGGACGACAAAATAGGGTTAGAAAATTTCAGTTTTAGCTGTTGAAAACAAATTATTTATTACAGAAAATAAACAGTGAGGAAATGAAAAGTGAGATACTATATACGATTGCTCTTAAATAATTTCAAACACAATTATAAATCTTCAGGACAAAACAGAATATTATGACTTATAATGGTAATCATTCGGCGTTATCAAAATTTATTTCACAATTACGTTTTTCAGTTTAGTCCCACTCTTTTATTGACATTCGTCCTAAGGAAGTAAACAAGTCAACGAAAAGACGGTCACGTCGTTTCCGGTCTTATTATTGCGCTAGCCAAATAATGCGCATGCACACGTGACCACTTTTTGTTGCTTTCTTATCTTCCATCCGTCGCAAGACTGTCTCGCGCAAAAACTGTTTCTTGGAATACTTTGCTGGCAGAGTAAATAAAGACTGAAAAATAGAATTCTTTTATATTTTGTACGGAAATAATCTCGCGGTTAGGCATACTCTCTTCAGACGAAAATCTTGGCTGAAAAAATCGTTCCCTCCATCGCTCACAATAGCGTCCGCGTCCTCGTAAAGTTCCCGTATTTTTGACAAAATTCACGTATATTTCACGCATATTTCCCGGTGAAATATAATTTCCGTATAATTCCCGATTTTCCCGGGATTCCCGCTCTGTGGACACCCTGATCATTGATGCGAATCACCATCGTAATTTCTCAGCATAATCTCTTATTTCCCTGACTTTCCCTGACCAAACATGAACTTCCCTGACTTTCCCTGACTAAAATCTATTTCCCTGACTTTCCCTGATTATCCATGACTTTCCAGATTGTGGACACCCTGTAATGTAAAACAAATCAACTTTGTTGTAAGTAAATGGCCAATGTAAATTATCTTAAAATTTAGGTTAAGTTTGCTGGTCTGACTTATTATTTTATAGTATATTACTTTAGGAGAATCAAAATCTTTGTTCTCAGGCATTAATGCACAAATAAAATTGTAAGGCTTTCTTCAAATGTGAAGTAGTTGGTGAACCAAGTTTTATATGTAATTCTTTGGTCTATCCCTTAAGCCTAGTCCCTGATCAAATAATTTATTGGTTCATGAAAAGGAAAAGGAACAAAGGGATGCAGAGGCCTAAAAGTGAACAAATTTAGGTTGCAGTAGAAAAGGAACTGTTCAGTAGCCTAATCCTGAAATTGCTACTATAGGCCTAATTATGCTTATTCAAATGAATATTACGTATGCTTTTAAGGGAAATCAATAAATTTCTAAATTCTTAACAATTGATTAGTTGTACCTTTGTGTACTTTAGTAATTTATTTGACCTATATTATTTTGACATGTTATAATGCTATTAATAATTAAATAAGATAAATGTAGGAGAGGAGTGGGAGGAAGTAAGGACAAGAGTAAATAAAATCAAGAAAACACAATAAATTAACACTTTTGTTTTGATAACATTATATTAATTATTGAATAGTTGCTAAAAAATGCTTGATTATTTGCTGAGTATACAGGTTTGCTGCGAAAGGGTATTTATACTGACATGCTGCGATTTAAAATTTTATCTTATTTGGACGAATAAACATTAGCACAAATATTCGTTCGAAAATATTCGATATTCGGAATAGTTATAAACTATTCGATTCGATTTGATTCGAACCAAAAAATCACTATTCACACACCCCAAATGTTAACAATATTGATACAAGGGTTTGAGTAAGGGCCTTTTTTAAATAAAATAATGTACACTCAACATCCTTACAAACAACTATTATTTTCAAATTCTTCACATTTATCTCTCTATTTCAATATTTTATAACTTGCTTATATAAGCATTTTTCATACCCTACAAGTTCTAATGTCCCTCTTCAAAGAAATCTGCCGCCACCTCTGATACATCTAATAACTAAGTGATTACCATTACCAAATTCACTTCTTCCTCCTTGGTGAAGTTTGTGTCTTGGATGTAGCTTCTTTTAAGTGTGTGGGGATACAAATGACACTTAGCACATGATTCTGACACAACCGGGATTGTCAATGGCATCCTCTATCAATGAATTAAAGTGTTTGTGGCAATGGGGCTTTGCATTGTCATGAAGGGTAAAGAATTCTTTTCGTTGCTATCCAATGTCATTTGCATTTGTAATGAGTTTTGTATCGTTCATTGGAAATTTTTAGTGTTAAAGTATTAGGCGAGGCATTGATTTTTTAATCTTTTGAGATGAACTCGATGTCAAAACATCCCAGACAATCTGGCCCAGAACACACCTGTCACAACCTTGCCCATTGTTTGGATTCAAAGTAAATCAAGCAAGTAGTGATTTTCGAAGTTGAGTTAGGTTTAAAAAAAATACTCTGCATTTTCGAGCTTTTTTCGAGTAATTTTGAAGAGTAGAAGTTAATTGTTATTATACTTCTACAGAATCATGTAAAAACTAACAATAACCAATGAAAAATACTATAATATTTCTCATCTATTCAACTTGCAAGTGTTCCTGAGTTAAAAGCAAACATGTGAAAATAACGCAGTCCATCTTTAATTTTGCTTCTTAGCCTTACTCAATAGTATTTGGTCAAAATATCAACCTGATCAACCTGATGAAGTATGCACCCAACTGCAGTTATACTTGTATACTTATAACAAACTGAGCTTTTGCACTGTATTTTCTTAGGTTCAAAGTAAAAAATAAATTCAGTCTCACTCGGAATGAATAAGTAAAAATGCAAAATCTTAGAAAGAAATCGAGTGATAATGATTAATGGTATTAAAAACTTGGTATTAATGGTTTTAATGGTATTAAAAACTAAAGAAATCACTTTAATTCAAATAAAAGAACAAAGATTTTACCAAGCTGGGTAAAGGTGTGGTTAACTGTGTGTGAAAACGGCTGAATATTTCGATTGCACATACTGATTTGGAATAAACGGAGGGATTTACTACTAGACAAAAACTTTTGAGTATTTTGCAGAACTTTTGAGTCAAATCAAGTAGTAAAAACTCTGCTCAAAAAAGTCTCTACATTCAAGTTCTCGCACGCCCCCAATTTAAAGATCCATTGACTGTTGCTTTAAATCAGGAGGACACATGTTTCATTTCCTTCAATGATGAAGGAATTGAGGATGAATTTAAGTACCAAAAACCTAGAGCAAACCATCTCATCAAAGGAAATCAGTGGACATCAAGTCACAAAATGTAGGTAAATGTATATTAAATCAAAATCGGAAATTAATTATTGCATCAAGCAAGTAATTATAAAGAAAAAGTTTGAAATGATTGATTGTTTGTACCAACCAGTAGGATTCCTCACATGTCTCTTGTCATGAAACTTGTTTACCTCGTCCCAGCCGGTGAACTTGACCTTGAAGATCTGCGTCTCGGTGCCCTCCTACACACGGGTGACTTATCTTGTCCCAGCCGGTGAACTTGACCTTGAAGATCTGCGTCTCGGTGCCCTCCTACACAAGGGTGACTTACCTTGTCCCAGCCGGTGAACTTGACCTTGAAGATCTGTGTCTCGGTGCCCTCCTGAACGCGGATGACTTACCTTGTCCCAGCCGATGAACTAGATCTTGAAGATTTGCGTCTCGGTGCCCTCCTACACACGGGTGACTTACCTTGTCCCAGCCGGTGAACTTGATCTTGAAGATCTGCGTCTCGGTGCCCTCCTGCACGCGGGTGACTTACCTTGTCCCAGCCGGTGAACTTGACCTTGAAGATCTGCGTCTCAGTGCCCTCCTGCACGCGGGTGACTTACCTTGTCCCAGCCGGTGAACTTGACCTTGAAGATCTGGGTCTCGGTGCCCTCCTGCACACGGGTGACTTACCTCGTCCCAGCCGGTGAACTTGACCTTGAAGATCTGCGTCTCGGTGCCCTCCTGCACGCGGGTGACGAGGGCGTGTGGCGGCCGGTCCAGCATATTGAACAGCTCGTGGGCCAGCTTCACCGCGGCCGCCCGCACCAGCCGTGTCGACTTCTTCCCAAACCTGGGGACGTACTCAATGTCAATTGAATGCTTAGAGCACGCTTAACACATGTCTCTAATGAACTTCATTGAGCAAATAAGAACAAGTGAAGAGTTGTTTTGAAATGTTGAGGGAGTAAAGTTCAACAGTGTCTCATGAGGAGACGATAAACTTTATTCCCAAAACAGTTAAATACCCCCGTTGCAGCAGACCTGCATACTCAGCGAATTTCAGATGCAACACAACAAACGGTATTTCAATCCAACTTAGCGAGATTTTACATGTTTTGTAATCTCCATAAGAATAACATGGGGAATGATTATGCAGGTTTGCTGCAACAGGTATGTTAAAACTGGTTGGTTTTAATTCATTATTTAGTAGATCTTAACTAGAAGAAACCATATACCAAGTTTTGTCAAGAAATGTTAAAAAATAAGTAAGATATAGAATTTTTTTATTTCCCATAAGGATAACATGGGGAATGATTATGCAGGTTTGCTGCCACAAAAACTGAAATTTCGGGGATTTTAGACTAAAATACATTAGATCACATCTAGATGAAGCCACAAACCAAGTTTTATCCAGATATGTTGAGAAATAAGCGAGATAAAGAATTTTACTTATTCCCCATAAGGTTAACATAGGGACAACGTACTGTGTTTACCACTTTCAATATCTCGGTAACCAATGGACATAGAGCAATGATTCAAAACACTAAATTGTTTGTTTTTTTGAGCTGAATTCAATGGTGCCAACAAAGATTCGATAAATTTTATTTTTATATGTAAAAAACTCAAAAAACCCATTTTTGGGGGTGTTTATCCCCCTTTACCCCCCCTTCCGGTGGTCCGATCGGGCTGGTTCACGAACTCGTCCATTCGATTACCACTTTACACGTCTGTTCCGAATTTCATTAAGATCGGACCATATTTACGGCCGCTATCGTGCTGACAGACACATATATATATATATATATATATAGATAGATAGATAGATAGATAGATAGATATATAAAAATTTGAACGAATGGTGTTTTTTGCTTCTGGTGGCCCTAAAACGAAAAGTTATCATGGTCTCGGGCTTAGGTCTTACCATGAGACCTACAGTAATAGCTTCTTCCCTATAGGGGAAATTCGCTAAAACACTTTTCTCAAACCTCAATAGCTATTAATTGATGAACAATAAGGATTTCTAAATATATTAGATGGTAAAAAAAGTTTAATGTCTCACCAGTATTGTCATAATATTTTTATGCAATATTCTATCCTTATACTCTAATCATAACTTGGCCAAAAAAAGTAGCCTTTGTTAAACAAAATGTTTCTGCACTGGAAAGTAACCTATATTAGACAAGGATATTTGGCCATACCACACAAACAGGTCAAGGTGGCAGTCGAGGATGTAGACGTTCTTGCTGTGCAGCAGCGTGTGGACGAGCTTGTTGTGGGCGACCTCCACCTGCGGCAGCTCCAGGTAGCCCATGCCCAGCTTCACCTGGTACAGCCGCGGTGGAGAGATCTTGAAGTCATCACTCACATGTTCCTGAGGCAGTACAATCAATCAACATAACTTTGCAGCAGTGTGGACCTCCACCTGCGGCAGCTGCAGGTAGCCCATGCCCAGCTTCACCTGGTACAGCCGCGGTGGAGAGATCTTGAAGTCATCACTCACATGTTCCTGAGGCAGTACAATCAATCAACATAACTTTGCAGCAGTGTGGCCCTCCACCTGCGGCAGCTCCAGGTAGCCCATGCCCAGCTTCACCTGGTACAACCGCGGCGGAGAGATCTTGAAGTCATCACTCACATGTTCCTGAGGCAGTACAATCAATCAACATCACTTTGCAGCAGTGTGGACCTCCACCTGCGGCAGCTGCAGGTAGCCCATGCCCAGCTTCACCTAGTACAGCAGCGGTGGAGAGATCTTGAAGTCATCACTCACATGTTCCTGAGGCAGTACCATCAATCAACATCACTCTGCAGCAGTGTGGACCTCCACCTGCGGCAGTTCCAGGTAGCCCATGCCCAGCTTCACCTGGTACAGCCGCGGCGGAGAGATCTTGAAGTTGTTACTCACATGTTCTTGAGGCAGTATCATCGATCAACAAGTGTTCAATGCGATCGGCTACTACTGCGCTGGGAACAAGAGACTTAGGCTCCCTCTTTGAGGCTACTGTCGCCGTGAGAGGGTATATTACATAATTATTGTGATTATTTATGGATATGGATATGCTGGTTAAGACATATGAAGAGGATGCTTCAGGAAAGGTGACAAAGGCAGCAGCTGAGGCAACATCAGAATTGCAGGGGCCAGAAGGAGGGTCTGGCCTAGAAGAAGAAGGAGAATCCAAGAGCTGAAGGAGGATTCCCCGGGCTGATATCTGGAGGCAAATAGTGACGGAAGCCACAGGCCTTCCTGTCCTGTAGAGCTTCATAAGTGATTTATGGCTTTTAAAGTTAAGTTTAAAGTTGTAACTTATACTTAAAAGTACTTGGAAATAATTTTGAAAAAATAACAAATTTAAATGCGTACTTTTCAGCAGAGAAGGTGTTAACCTGGGATAATGAGCTTACATGTCACTTCCTCATAAGTATTGTACCGTATTTAAAATTATATTCTCACCCATCCACATGAACAAATTTGAAAAATAACAATTTTTCCAAAATAAAATATTAGTTTTGATTTTTTTAAATTAATTAATTTTAATAATTAAAATTTAATTTTATTTTAATTTTTTTATTTAATTAATAATTTTTTTCAATAATTTTTCTATTTTTGTGTTATTTACTTACCTTTTGCATCAAACATTGAAACCATCAATTAAAACCATAAACATAAAAATTTGTATCCAAGAGATGATGTCTAATTTAAACAGTCCATCAATTTTTTTCTCAAAACATTTGGCTTTAGGACTTGAAAAGACGGATTCTCTTCACATCGCCGAGTGCAATTTGAGAAATTTAAGATCACTAATATTTACATAGGCAAGATATCATAAAATGATATACTTTTCCAAGATCAAACACCAACTTACTATGACAGGTTCTTCCGGCCTTATTCCATCTTCTTCGCCGAGAGCGCGCCAGAAGTCTGCACTCTCATCGTTTAACGTCTCCATAATAATTTCAGCTTTATTCTTGCGTTCATTCTTGTTTATCTTTTCTGCTAAGAGCCTAAAAAAATTTAAGACATAAATTATTAGCTTAACTTCTAATTACAGTATATATAGTTATTCAGTTAGCGTACCTGAGAAATAATGTTCATGGTAGCAGCACATAGAAGCACTAAAGGTGACACATTACCAGGTCTCCTTTAGTGTTTCTATGTGCTGCTACCATATGTAATCCACAACAAAGATTACAGTATCAATGGTCACCTAACCTGCAATAGTGAGAACCTCATCTATCAACTACAATGTAACCTCTGCCAAGCCCAGTACATAGGCCTCACCAAACAAACCCTAAGAAAGAGAATGAACGGTCACAGACAGGATGTTAAAACCAGCAAGGACAAACCCATAGCCATCCATGCTAATAAACACAAGTTGGACTTTGACACCTGCTTTTCTACCAAAGCTCTAAACTCCTTCCCCAAAAACCAATGCAATAGTTCCTTACTGAGGAGGTGGGAACTAGCCTATCAGTATGTGACAAATTCCAGAAACCCCCCCAACCTAAACATCAGATAACCTAACCCCACCCCCTACCTAACCCTTCAGCTAGCTTAATTCTTAGTAATAGTATAAACAACAAACTGGTGATTTTACATCAATAGTATTAACCACAAACTTTGGTGATTTTACATATATACAGTGATTTAGACATTTATTTTGAGTATTTAAGTGATCACAGTTGGCAACAGTGACAGTATACAGTTGAAATTTGAACTCAACAGCCATTCTCTCTTCACTCTGAAGAAGTCCTCCAGAAGGACGAAATATTAGTAATAAATGTGTCTCCTTTAGTGTTTCTATGTGCTGCTACCATGAACATTATTTCTCACGTAAGCTAGCTGAAAGTCTATCCCTTTCCTCACTTAAAACCTACCAAGCCCTTGGCTCTTCCTTAGAAAACTAGTATATATAGTTAGTTTAAAATTCCTTATTGGAGAGGGAGTAATTTTTACAAGCAGCAAATGAAAACCTAGAGCCTAACGTAATTTTTTCATGTAGGCTATTCAATGAAAAATTTTAATATACAAACATTATAAAATTGGGAACATTTATTTGTCAATAACCATAATAATTACCAAGCAGGGTATCACATATCTATATGAAAAAAACTCTATCACCCCACAATATTATTCTATAGTACGATATAGTATGAGGGCCATCCAGAAAGTAATTTCCGTCATGTGTAGCTTGAGAAGTAATGGAGGTAGCACCGCAATTTACTCATTAGCATGTACAGTGAGCTTCTAGCTACTTGCTTGCCGTGCGTTTTCTAAATATAACCTCAGTCAAAACGGGAGCGCCTCAATAAAAAGCCCCACTAATCAGAATGGTTGGCATTTATAAGAATACTTTTTCAAAACACTCAGCACCAGTAATGATAGTGGTATTATTATGTTGTCAATGATGACCTGGTGAAGAAAGTGGATGAAAAAATTCACAATTAAAAATCCTTTTTGTAGTCTTTTACAAAATGTAGTGACCAGAACAGAAAATTATAATACATTTTGAATGGTGAGTATTGAAAAAAAAAACTTAACATACAGTTTATCTCCAGTCTGACATAGTTTGGGAGTTCCAAACATGCAGCAGTAGGATGATCCGTTTCACAAGGCTAGAAGTGTATTGAGTCACTCACTGCATACGCTAATGTGTAAATTACACCACTAGTGTCTCTAATCCTCGAGCTATGCAAGAACAGAAGTTACTTTCTGGACAGACCTTTTTTAAAAAACAGTAAAAACTACTTACAACTTGCAAGTTTAATTCATATTTAATATACAAGAGGGTTAAAGTTGAAATCTTACAAAAATCATCTCAAAATACATAAAATATTATCAGTTTTTTCAGGAAAGGCTCTAGGCCAGGATTTTAGTTTTGGGAAAAGAAGAATAGACAGCTAGCTTACCTTTGAAAGGGTTCAGGCAGGCCATAGAACACATAAAAGTCACAAATAATAACATCACAATATTTCATCTCTCTTGAGGGGACTTCTTCAGGTGAAGGAGAGAAAAATCAAAATGGCTGAAGTTCTACTGTCCGTTTCAAAAAGCAATATACTCGAGTTTGAATGCTTGTCATGGATAAACTATTTGGCCTATTGTTATAAATTATACAGGGTGTCCAACTTAACTGTGCCACCATTGCTATCTCAGAAACTATTGGATCTAGAAAAAACTTTAAATGGAGAACTTCACCTACTTTTTTAAGACATTTAAAAATATGAATTCCATTTTCTTCTAAATGGCCGCCATTTCCCAATATGGCGGACGACTTTGATTTTTCTTATAGAACACCCTGTATTTTATGGCGTATTTGGATTCTACGCTTAATTTTAAGAACTTTGTACTCTTTGACATTTTTTCCTAAACCCAATGGTTAAACCCAACCAAACCCAAAACACCCAATGGTAAAGGAGACCCAATGGTTAAGGAGATATAAGCAGTTAAAGTTTGATGTTTCCCCATTTGAAATGCATTGTGTCCATTTTAACTGTGCCATCCCATGCAATCCTTATGGATTATAAAAATATTCAAAATTATTAATTTCCATGAGTGAATCTCAACTAAAAACTACTTATATGATTGAATCTAAACTAAAATCACATTTTAAAGCACTTTTGTTCTTTGGTATGTTCTAATTAACCCAACCGTTATTGATATACCGAGTACCAACAATAACGCAATGCATTTCTTATGGGGAAAAATCAAACTTTAACTGCTTATATCTCCTTAACCATTCAGGTTAGGAAAAAATGTCAAAGAGTAAAAAGTTCTTAAAATTAAGCGTAGAATCCAAATACGCCATAAAATACAGGGTGTTCCATAAGAAAAATCAAAGTCGTCCGCCATATTGGGAAATGGTGGCCATGTAGAAGAAAATTGAATTCATATTTTTAAATGTCTTAAAAAAGTAGATGAAGTTCCCCATTTAAAGTTTTCTCTAGATCCAGTAATTTCTGAGATAGCAATGGTGGCACAGTTAAGTTGGATACCCTGTATACCATATTTTAGCTTATTTAATTCTACGTTACATCATATAAGTTGATTTTTTTTAAACCTATTTAATTTTTTTATTGCGGTCTGAACACAAAAAAACATGTTTTCTGAGCGCTTTCTGATGAAGATTTGACTTTAAAAATCTGTACACAAAAAACTATTCGGCCGAGATCAAAGATATTTTTAAATCAGGTAACAGACATACATCTCTACGTTTTCATCAAGTTTCATAATTTTAGCTTCACCAAAAAAATAGTTCTTGTAGTTTTAAAAAACCCTTGCATTCTCTGGATCCGCTGACCGAAAAATCGTCAACTTTGGCACACTTAACCATTACTGATTGAAAAATACAAATATATATCTCATTTATTTCTTATAAAAGTTACTGATTTTATATCAAATGATTAATAAAGGAATACTTGTGAGCAGCGGACTGTAAATAACTCGCGCTGGCGGCCGGTCTCAAAGTGGTTCGGAAGTAGTCGGCATCGTCGCGGAGCTAGCGGTGTTGCCATTTATTTCACCTGATTTTTGTCCAGGTATAGGGTAGATGCCCTATGGGATGACTCACTGGGAAGTTCAATCGCAGGAAGTGGCAACATCGCTCGCTCCGAACCACTTCGAGACCGGCCGCCATCACGTGTTATTTACAGTCCGCTACTCACAAGTATTCCTTTCTTAATCATGTGATATAAAATTAAAGGTTTTTATAAGAAATAAATGAGATATATATTTGTATTTTCCAATCAGTATTGGTTAAGTGTGCCAAAGTTGACGATTTTTCGATCAGCGGATCCAGAGAATGCAAGGGTTTTTTAAAACTGCAAGAACTATTTTTTTGGTGAAGGTAAAATTATGAAACTTGATGAAAACGTAGAGAAGTATGTCTATTACCTGATTTAAAAATATCTTTGATCTCTTCCGAATAGTTTTTTGTGTACGGATTTTTAAAGTCAAATCTTCATCAGAAAGTGCTCAGAAAACGTGTTTTTTTTGTGTTCAGACCGCAATAAAAAAATGAAATAGGTTTTTAAAAAAAATCAACTTATATGATGTAACGTAGAATTAAATAAGCTAAATTATGGTATATAATTCATAACAATAGGCCAAATAGTTTATCCATGACAAGCATTCACTCGAGTATATTGCTTTTTGAAACGGACAGTAACTGTAATTATGCAGGGTTGCCACTTGCCACACTCACTACTTGTCTATTTACAATATATATACACATATACAGGCTGTCTCACCTAAGGTGTCTAAAATGGATTGCGGACGAACTAGTAGTCCTACATATATGAAACAAAATCAATCCCCTCTAAATCGACCACAAGGAACAACATAAAAATATTTTTAAGCTTTTTAAAATACAGGGTGTTCCAAAAACTGGGGGTCATGGGTTCGAATCTCAGAATTTTTAAATGTAAAAATATGTCATGATATGCATCGTTTTAAAGCTCTAAATAAGACAAACAATTTGGTAGAAACAGAATTCATTTATCTTTATTCATTTCAAAATGGCGGCCATTTTCGTGAAAAATATTGGTATTTACGGAATACCCTCTATCTCGAGAACTACAAAACGTATTTTTGGTCTGTTTAAAAATTATAAATCCTCGTTAACTCAGCTTTAATTTGATATACGACATGCCAACATTTAGAAATTAAAAGTTTTTGACAGTACATTTTATTTTGTTTTAATGTTGGTAGCCCTGAAAGTCAAAAAATTTAAATGACCGCATATGTCAAATAGCACATCATTTTACTGGTATTGCAAAGACCAACAACTTTTAAATTCACACCTAGCTGCTATCTTTTATGCTTTTGTAGTTATAAGCAAAAAACTCCATTTTACCATATAAAGCCCATGTTAAATGTGTAATCTTGAACACATTTAAATTTGCATCAATTAAGCTTAAGTACTGTACATTTTTTAACATGGGTTTCATATGGTAAAATATAGTTTTTTGCGTATAACTAAAAAACCACCAAATATAGCAGCTAGATGTAAATTGAAAGTTGTTAGTCTTTGCAAGACCTGTAAAATGATGTGCTATTTGACATATGCTGCCATTTAAATTTTTAGACTTTCAGGGCTACCAACTATAAAACTAAATAAAATGTTCTGTCAAAAACTTTTAATATTTAAATGTTGGCATGTCGTATATCAAATTAAAGCTGAGTTAACGAGGATTAATAACTTTTAAATAGACCAAAAATATGTTTTGTAGTTCTCGAGATACAGGGTATTCCGTAAATACCAATATTTTTCATGAAAATGGCCGCCATTTTGAAATGAATAAAGATAAGTGAATTCTGTTTCCACCAAATTGTTTGTCTTATTTATAGCTTTAAAACGATGTATAATATGACATATGTTTACATTTAAAAATTCTGAGATTCGAACCCATGACCCTCGGTTTTTGGAACACCCTGTATTTTAAAAAGCTTGAAAATATTTTTATGTTGTTCCTTGTGGTCGATTTAGTGGGGAATGATTTTGTTTCATATATGTAGGGCTACTAGTTCGTCCACAATCCATTTGAGACACCTTACGTGAGACACCCTGTATACATACACAAAATATATACAAACACCAGAAACCTTGAAAAATGAATTTAAAACTTAGGCCTATTTAATTAAGCTAGCTGTTATAGGTGGCGTTTATCTGAGGTTGAGGTTGGGGGGAAATCTGGAGTCAGTCACATACTGGAATGCCAGTTCCCATCTCCTTAACATAGAAGGGTTGCAGTGGTCCTTAGGGAGGGATTTAATTACTTTTGTAGTGTAGAAGAAGTCAAAGTCCTTGTTGTGGCTTTTTGCATGAATGGCCACAGGTTTTTCTTTCTCAGACTTGACATCTTGCCTGTGCTCATTCATCCTCTCCCTTAAGCTATGTTTGGTTATGCCTACATTTTGGGCCTGGCATTGCTGGCATTCCAGTTGGTACATTAAGTTTTCTGTCGTGCATGTATGGTGGCCTTTAATTTTGTATTCAGTTTTGTGAGTTCTGCTAGAAAAGGTTGTTGTTGGTCTATGGATACTGCAGGTTTTACATCTATTGCTGTCACATGGATATGAGCCTTGGGGGAGTGGTTCTGGTTGGTTGGCAGCGGGGTCAGGTAGTTTGGGGCGGACAAGCATATTCTTCAGATTCGGTGGCTGTCTAGACGAGGCGGGGTGGTTCCTTGAATAAATCTTTAGTCTGGCTGGCGTGCTGCAAAATTTAAAAACCCGAGTTTAGGAGGTCGGGAGTCTTGGTAGGCCGGGGTGGTATGTAGTGACAAGGTTCAATGCTTCGCTGTCCGTATGTGGTTTGGTTTTAGGGTGTTTAAAATTATTGGTGGCTGCACTTATTTGAGTTTTGACAAGTTTGGTGGGATGAGGATGAATGGTCACAGGCAAGATGTCAAGTCTGAGAAAGAAAAACCTGTGCCCATTCATGCAAAAAGCCACAACAAGGACTTTGACTCCTGCTACACTACAAAAGTAATTAAATCTCTCCCTAAGGACCACTGTCTTCTATGTTAAGGAGATGGGAACTGGCATTCCAGTATGTGACTGACTCCAGATCTCCCCCCCAACCTCAACCTCAGATAAACCCCACCTATAACAGCTAGCTTAATTAAATAGGCCTAAGTTTTAAATTCATTTTTCTAGCTTAATTAAATAGGCCTAAGTTTTAAATTCATTTTTCAAGTTTTCTGGTGTTTGTATATATTTTGTGTATTTATATATGGGTGTAGGGGTGTGCGATGCAGCAAATTTTTTTTCGAATCAATGCATCGATACGATTCATAAAATTTCGATTTGAATCGATGCGATTCGATTCGAAGCAGTGCGGCGTTATTTGCTGTCAGTTATTTACATCTTGCATTACTGTAATGGGTCAATAACCTTAAAAAGGATTAAAGTAAAAAAAAATTCCACACAAAGTTTGAATGAGTCTGAACCAAAGCATTCGTGATAGGTACTGACCCATTATAAAAAGGAATTTGGAAGTATATATAAATAAACAGTTATATAATTCCTATACATCCTTTCACGATCTTTAGAACAGAATAAAAAATAGTTATTATTACTAGGCCTAAAGTTTTTCTTAAAAAAAAAAAAAAAAAACACAAGCAGTCCAAGTAAAAATGAATCAGTTTAAAGTTTGTTAAATCATCTAATAATTAGGCCCATAACAATTAGGCTAAGGAATACTAACAAAGAAAACAAAAAAAACACCTATTATTGCAGATATTTTTGTTTTGCAAGATTTGCATATTCCTGCATCTTTCCCTTCACTGAGGAAATAATCATGAATCGAGTATCTCTTCTCGGATAAAATTAAAGTATCCCTACCGGTGTCAGTATCATCATTCGTGTCTGTTTCGACAAAGCTTCGGCGACTTGAGCCCGGATCGTCTACGATCTCTTCGTCGCAGTCTTCAAACACCTTTATTTATTTGTCATTCAATTACTCCAAAACAAAACATTCAATTGCATTCGCGCGACAGTCAAAAGAAACCGACATTAATGCGCAGTGCTGAGCTTTATGATGACGGCAACCGGCGACGGCAGACAGCTCGACAGCTGAGCATCACCAGCGTTACCAGTTGTACACTGTGTTTACCCACAAAAATACCCGTCTCTGCTGGAATAAACTATTGAAAAGTATTACGAAATCATCACACGGGCTTGGAAATACCCGAGAGTCGAGTAATTTCTCTAACAGCAGTTTTAGTTTTTGTTTCATTGCTCGGTCAGCCTGTATAACCATCACGATCGCGGTTACACGGCAGCTGCCGCCGACTGTCGTAATGCTCGTTTTATTCTCGTCATTGAAATTCGTGTATGGAATTATACAGCCGTCAATTTAAAAGTTGTTTGCACTCTTTGCACTAATTTAAAAACTCATTATAAAATAGAGAAACAAAATACTGCAAGAGTTTTCAAACTAGGCGAAAATATAACAATGCACTACTTTGTCACAGCCTTTATCGCATTCTTTGTTGTCGTCTAGTCTGGAAGTATTACTTCGCACTTAGCTTTTCATAACTTCATTACGATTCAATAAACTGCTTTGAACATTAATATTACGCATTTATATATTTTAAATGTTTATTTAATGGGGTCTATTGTATCAAAGAATACCGATGCATCGAGGCCAAATCGATGCATCGGCATTTCGATGCATGCCGAATCGAATCGCAATTCAATGCATGGAATCGAATCGAATCGTAATTTTGATGCATTTTCGATGCATCGCACACCCCTATATGTGTGTATATATTGTAAATAGACAAGTAGTGAGTGTGGCAAGTGGCAACCCTGCATAATTACAGTTAGAACTTCAGCCATTTTGAACTTTCTCTCCTTCACCTGAAGAAGTCCCCCCAAGAGGGACGAAATATTGTGATGTTATTATTTGTGACTTTTATGTTTTCTATGGCCTTCCTGAACTCTTTCAAAGGTAAGCTAGCTGTTAATCCTTCTTTTCCCAAAATTAAAATCCTGGCCTAGAGCCTTTCCTGAAAAAACTAACCTTAAAGTATCCAACTTCCTATTTCCTTCTTCCTTTGTGTTCTCCTTGTGTTACTTTCCTACTTTCCTATCTTTCCACGATGGATCTTTCCCTCTCTTGGCTTAAAAAAATAATATTAAATATATTAATATTGCTATTCTGAAGAACTATGCTTTCAGAATAGCAAAAGTTAACTGCCACATAATGTTTTTGGAAGCCTGCCTTACTCTGGGACTTACACCTACAGGCCCAACAGTCAAACCAGCTCTAAGTGGAATGCCACCTTTCATGTGGCCTACAATTAAACACTTAGCAAAAACTCAATCTATAAATTTGACCAACTCCGTCCTAGATCTCTACAAACAGGAATGTAACAACCTCAGACAGTCGCTCAACGATGTGGTACAATTAACAACGTCTCAACACCCCATGTTAATAGGCCGTATCAATACAATAATCCATAGTACAATCAAGTACAATCCCTATAGTAGAATCAAGACCAAAGAAGAGCGTGAACTCATGGGGCACAAAGGAGCTTACATAACGGCACTCAATAAATCAATCCTTACGGGCAATGAAGAAAACAAAAAACAAGCCAATGACAGAAAAAAAGATTATGATCTTCATTTAAAACACCTAAGAAAGGAAGCTTCCATAACCTATATTGCAAATGCAGAAAATAAGACCTGAGCAGTCTGGCAAATAATTGTAAATGTTTATTACAACTCATCCTTTTTGGTTTGTAAATATAAATAAATAAATAAATATCTTTAATTATAAGTACAGGTAGGTGACTCTTATATTTTCTTCTTAATTCTAATTAATTATTATTGTTCAAGATGGCGTCATTATAATTAGTGTGATACTAGCCTATTTAATATTTAAATTTGAAATAAAAGAATGGTAATCTGTTACAAAACTATTATTTATTCAACAATAACAATAAATATGAATATCAAAATTGAACTCTAGGGGGACGTACAAGGATTATTACAGTGGATGGGGTTAGATAAAATTACTTATGCTAATTGGATTAATATGGTACAATTTAAGGGCATTAGCTCAGTTCTTGAGAAGCATGATCTCTTCACATAGGGTTCTGGGAATCGTGCGGGCATGACATTGAAAAATTAATTTGTTTGAATATCACAATCATAAATACTTTTAAATAGAATAAATAATTTTGATAATAATATAAACTGCCAATTCTGATCTCTTTTTATATTTAATTAAATCAAGTCTTTGTTTGAAAGTCTGTTCCTCTTCAACAATGGTTGGTGAAGTAAATTTTGGATTGGTCTTACCAAGAGTTTATCTCTTCACCCTGATCTTTTCTTCAGATAGATAAATTTGGCCACTTAAAGGGGAATCAACTAAGATCAGGTTTACCGCTGGCTAACCAAAAAAAAATCTACTAATTAAGGGGGATGAAATTTAAAATTGGAACGAGGTCCAGGTACAATGAAGTTAACACTTGGCCATCTCTCTCTGGAATAGAAGCTGGAGTCCTTTACAATGGTTCCACTTTTCACTTTAACAATGTAACACATGGTTCACTAACTTGGTCTTTGGTAAACACTTCACTGAATTATTAGAGATCAAATTTTGAAAAACATGCTATATAAAATAGATAATTTGAGATAGCGTTCCCTGACCCATAAATATAAATTATATTAAATTATGAATACAGCTGATCTAACTTAACTTATCTAAAATTTTTATGGTAGATGGTAATAAATTAATGAATGATTTTAGGAAAATAACATTATCAAATAATTTATATTAACTGAGTGATATACTAGGTTGACATATTATATACAAATAATTATTAAGCTGTGTGTTTGTTTATTTATATGGGTGTTCATTTATGAAATTTAAATGTAAATGTTTGTGAACTATTACAATATCCCCTCAGAGTTGAATTAATTTAAAGAATTGAAATTAATGAAAACTCGATAATAATAGGAACAAATATTTACAAAACTATACTAAATGATAAAATATTTATTTATAATTTAAAATGATGATTTCTTAAAACTAAATGGATTATATGACCTAATATTTACAATCATAACTTCAGGTCCTAATACTGTCCACGCGCACTTCACTTATTTCAAATTTTGTTTCACTGTTCAACATTTATTACACTATTGTTTATATTTACTGGAGTCTTTTATCCCCTCAATCCATAAATAAACAAATTAATCTACAACTTTTAATTAGTTGTCCGTGTATTGTCCAAATGTTAATATAACTGTTAATAACACTATTTACACTGTATTTATTGTTGATCTCGGTTTGGCGTTATATATTTTCTAAGAGCAGTTACATGGTAGGGTCCAAACTCTTGTTCTTCATTTAACTTTTGTACAAAATAAGTCGAATGTCCCAGGATACTTGAGATGCGGTACGGTCCTTCGTATATGGCGAATAGTTTGGCTGTTTCTCCAAATGCTGCATTTGATAGTTGATGATTTTTGACCAATACCAAATCGTTTAAATTGAATAATGTTGGTAATACACCGCGGTTAGCTCTTCTTGCTCGTGTTCCCTTCTTTTCTCGGATCCGTTGGGAGGCGAGGAATATCTTCTGTTCTAGTGGGACATCTTCTGAAAATGGGTTTTCCACATATCGTTCCCAGAACCTGAAATCTTTTCTTCCTAACTGTAGTTCATTCGGACTGAATCCTGTAGTTTCGTGAGGAATTTCGTTCAAGTATTCATTAATTTCTGTTATACACTGAGCCCATTTTCTGTGTTGTCTTGAGCAGTATGTTCTTAAGCAGCGCTTCACTTCTTTAATAGGTCTTTCGGCCATATTAAATTGGGGATGGTACACAGGGTTAAATATTGGAATAATATTGTTTTCTTCTAACTTTCTTATCCATTTGTGGCTCTTAAATTGCGTACCGTTATCACTTTGGATCCTCTGGGGTATTCCATGTTCTATAAAGTGTTGGTTAAACAATTTATTTAGTATGGTTTGTGTGGTGGCACGCTGCATTGGGTATAATTTGATAAATTTAGTGAAAATGTCCAGGACAATTAACATGAATTTCACATTTCCTCGGCCAGGCGGCAAAGGACCTATAATGTCGATAGCTAACTGTTCGTTCTTCTGATTACAACTGATACCTTGAGCGAAACCTCTTGGTGGATGAGTATCATTTTTGCACCGTTGGCACGAGTCACAGGATGCCAGGTATTGCCGGATTCTTCGATTCATGTTCTTGAAAATGAAACATTCTCTGAGTAAATCAAAACATTTCTTAGACCCGCAATGGAGGTAGTAGCAATGACACTCCCAAATAAGGCGATTTATGATGGTTTCTGGTACTACTATGAGCCATTTATTAAGGTGTTTTTGGTATAGTATTTCCTGGTGTAATTTATATGATTGTTTGATTTTTGTGTGTTCAGGTGTATCTTGGGGTATTAATAATATTTGACGAATCTCTTGAAGGCGGGGATCTTGTGACTGTAATTTCCCAATGTTTCGGAGATCTTCTTGTAGTCTAGGGTCTGGAATTCTTCTAATATAATTGATAATTAATTCTCTCTGAGATGTTTCCTGGTTCTCTTCAACTGGGTAACTTATTCTGCTCAGGGCGTCGGCTGTCGAATTATCGGCTCCTTTACAGTGATGGATCGTGAAATTGTACTCTTGAATCGCCAATGCCCACCTTGTTAATCTATTATTCAAGAGTTTACAGGTTTTTAGAAATGTTAATGCATGATGGTCAGTTATGATGTTTAATTTTGAGCCCAATATTATATACCGTGTTTTCTGTAAACAATAGATGATGGCGAGTAATTCTTTTTCAGTGGTCGTATATCTTTGCTCTGCTGGCTGCAGTGTCCGTGATAAAAACATAATTGCTGCTTTGTCTCCATTATCTCGGTATTGAAATAAATGTCCGCCTATCGAAAAATCTGATGCATCCGTTTGTAGGTAGAAGGGCTTCGTATGGTCTGGATGGTGAAGAACATTCATTTTTAGAAATAGGTTCTTAACTCTTTGAAAAGTTTTATCATCTTCTTCGGTCCAGATAAATTTTTGTTTCTTTGAGGTGAGGCGTAGTAAGGGTTGGATTGTTTCTGAATACTTGTCAATAAATTTATTATAATAGTTAATGCATCCCAAAAATGATTTTAACTGTGTCCTATTTTTAGGTGTGGGGAAATCGAGGATTGGTTTGACCCGCTTCTGGTCCATTTCCAAACCGGTTTCTGTTAATGTGTACCCCAAGAACGGAACTGAACTTTGACAAAATTTTGATTTTAAAAACTTTATCGTCATATTTGCTTCAGCTAATTTATTGAAAATATACCTCAAATGTTTTAAGTGTGTTTGGAAGTCGGGTGAAACTATACAAATGTCGTCTACATAAATTAAGGTGAATTTTTCTACTTCCTCATCGAAAACTTTGTCCAATGCCCTTACTAATGCTGCCTGAGATGTGTTGATCCCAAATGGTGTAACTTTGTAGTGGTAGGTCTTTCCTCGGAACTGGAATGCTGTGTATTTTCTCGATTCTTCAGCTAGTGGAACTTGCCAATATGATGAAGTTAGATCGATACTACTGATAAATTTTGCACCTTGACATTTTGCTAATAATTCATTGACACTTCTATTACATTCGTAATCTGGAATAATAATTTCGTTCGCTTTTCTAGCATCCAAACAAAGTCTTATTTCACCAGTTTTCTTGACGACCGGGATAATTGGGTTTATAAAAGTGCTGTTGCTTCGCTCTATGATCCCTAGGCGTTCCATTTCCCTTATTTCTCGCATGACTGCGTCTTGGTGTGCTAATGGTACTGGGTAAGTATGACATTTAAAATTTTGAGGATTTTCGACTCTTAATACATGCTGGTATTTGTTACATAACCCAGGTTGGTCGGAGAATACATCTTGAAAGTCCAATAACAAATCAGTTAATTGTTGTTTTTGAATACTATTTAGATTTAAATTATTTTTGAGGGATTCTGTAATTATTTCAGGGGATAATTCTCATGATGTTCTGGGGTTTGTTTCTTCAATATAATAACACTCTTCGTATGGATCTTCATTGCAGCAGTAATCTTCTAAATTATCCACATTTTTATCATTAGTGATTATATGGCATAAAATTCCAGCTCGATTTGTGTTATTGAATTGAATTACTAAATCTGTATCATTAATATTCATATGCATTTCACCCTTTTCAAAATTTATCTTCATCTTCCAGGCACTAAGTGTATCTATCCCGATAATTACTGATTGTATTAGTTTTGGTACTACGAGCATTTGTGTTAATATAGTTTGTTGACCAATGGTAATAGGAATCATTACGATTTTTGAAATTTTCCGGGATTTTTCATTGGTTGCTGTTCTAATGTGCATATTATTTACTGGTAATTCTTCTATTTTTCCTAATTCACTCCGATTTGATATGTACCAATCTTCTGCTAGACATGTAATGTTAGAACCTGTATCAATGAGAGCTGTAACTTCTTTGCTTTTGATCTTTATTCTTATTTCGGGGCATTTTTGCGATATAGTCGTATGAGTATTTTGTTCTGTTTCTTCTTCAAATAAAAACTCCCGATCACAATAAATATTGCTCAAAGTTAAACTATTGGTATCTGATTCATTATGCATGTTATTTACATTATTTACAATTTCAATTGACCTCTTATGTCCGACTTCTTTCTTATTTTGCACTGAAGATGTGTTCTTCTGATTTGAGCTATTTACATGGAGAATGAGGTCACCACCATCATCAGTGCCTCTCAGTTTAAATCCTGATTATTTTCCTCTGGCACTAGGTTTGCGTTCTCCTCAATAATGGCAGCGCACACCTGGTTTTGTTCTTGTGTCGGGTGGTATCTAGGCAGTGGTCTTCTCTCTTCAGACGGCGGTTGGTTTGATGGTAGATTGGGAAACTGTCTTAGGTCACGGTAATCGTTTCCAAATCGATGGCGTCGGTCGTCTCTTTGGTACCGATTATCGTGGTGGAGGTGATTCTCATGTCTCCGATTGTACGGGTGGTACTTAGGTGTGTACGCTCGATTGTCCGTGTTTCTTTCATTGTAGTGTTGGTTATGACCTTTTCTACCGTGTTGGTGGTGGTTTCTATTTACATGATTTTCCTCAGGTGTATTTTCCTTTTTATGTTTATGGTTTTCGTTCCTTTGATGGTTAGGTGACCTTGCTTGTTCTCGCAGATCTTCTCTCTGGAGTAGAGCTTCAAAATCGCAGACCGTCTGAATATTTTGAACTCTATAGGCATCTTGGATTATGTCTCCAAAGTGGTTTGATAGGCAATCGAGGATTTCTTTTTCGTCCAGGGGAGGGTTTAGCGATTTAAGGGTCAACACCCGCTCTATAAAATACTCTGATCGGTTCAGATAACCATTTGGCCGATATCGTTCATTTTCGATCCGTTGTTTGACGCCTCTTTGGATATCTCGGTTCCAATATTTCGATTCAAACATATGTTGAAAATCATCCCATGTGTGAATATCAGTTTTGATTAAATTGAACCACTTTGAGGCATGTCCTTCTAGGCACATTTCAATGAGATCAACTAGGCTTTCCGCACTATTATTTTCTGGATTTAACTGTAGGTTTTTCTCATAATATTTCTTAAGTTTGTTTAGAAATTCCTGGGAATTATGTGTCTTTCCATTAAATTTTGGGTGGGTCATTTCCGGTGTTAATGTAGATCTGCCGTTACACACAATATTAATAGGGACGGGCGCTTGTGTTGTTTGAATGTTGGGTGTAGTAGGTATTTCTAATATTTTCTTATGACACGCCTCCACGGACTCAGCCAATTTCGCAATTTGGTATTCATTGGATTTAATGTTTGGGTTCAGTTCTAATTTGACTTGGTTGATTTCAGCTGTTACTTGTTCTTTGATTTGTGTATAATTTTCCTTACAAATGTTTTCTACCTCCCTGTGTGTCTCTAATTGAATCTGTTTAATTTGTTCAGTGATTTTTAATTGGGTTTTACAATTTTCTGATACGATGATTTGACTAACCTCCTGTTTATGTTGAATGAGGTCTTGTATTAAATTTTCTCTGATTTTGTATTCCCCTTGTTCTAATTTAGTATCAATTTGATCGACTTCCTTAGCCAAATTTTCCTGAAGAATTTTAAGTTGATTTATGTCAGTTTTAAGATTTGACTGTTCATTGTGAATTTGCTGAATTTGATTTTCGACCCGGGCAGAGTGATTTTGAAATTCAGATCTTAAGTTTGCATGTTGTATTTTAATATCAGATTTGATTGCGTTCATATCGGCTTTAATTTCATTTCTTAACTCGGTTTTAAGCGCATTCATGTCAGTTTTAATCGCAGCATTGCTCGATTTAATTTCATTCATGTCGGTTCTAAGTGCATTGATCGCCGCTGCTATTTGTACGAGTGGGTCGACACTGTCGACAGCTGATTCAGTACGAGTATGGTCTGGAATCAGCACAGGAGGGACGGTACTTGTGTCGCTCGTCAAAGAAACTAGCGTTCTGATTGGTTGTTCCGTTCGGTATATTTCGCTCAATGACGATGTAGCGGGGGAAATCGCCGCGGAAGTAGTGGTAGCACTGATTGAGGTTGGCGTTGGTGTTGAAGTGGGAGACGCCGGCTGGGACAAAATGGCGGAACGTTCTGACATTTCACTCACGGCCGAAATTGTTGTCTCATTATTAGAATCACTCGCGTTGTCGGAATTATTTGAGTCGCCTACCGAAACAATGTTTTCTTTGTTCACTGACGGGTCACTGTCCGATTCGCGGTGTACATTTATTGGTTCCGTGTTATTGCCGAATAAAACAAAACTTGTCTGCTCGGACTGCGTCGTTGAAACTTTAGGTTTGTCGGTTGATCTTAAATGGTATTTATGTTCGTCGCCCATATTGAGGTAGTAAGCACGCAATTAGGATTATTATACAATAAATTGGATATTATACTTATATCTAAATGAGGTGAGATGAGTCTTAATCTAGGCTATCTCCTACAAAATTATCTTCTTGCTATCTCAAATAATGTCTGCGATCATTAACTTTTCATTGTCAATGCCCTTACGTTGCGGCGCCAATTACAACTCATCCTTTTTGGTTTGTAAATATAAATAAATAAATAAATATCTTTAATTATAAGTACAGGTAGGTGACTCTTATATTTTCTTCTTAATTCTAATTAATTATTATTGTTCAAGATGGCGTCATTATAATTAGTGTGATACTAGCCTATTTAATATTTAAATTTGAAATAAAAGAATGGTAATCTGTTACAAAACTATTATTTATTCAACAATAACAATAAATATGAATATCAAAATTGAACTCTAGGGGGACGTACAAGGATTATTACAGTGGATGGGGTTAGATAAAATTACTTATGCTAATTGGATTAATATGGTACAATTTAAGGGCATTAGCTCAGTTCTTGAGAAGCATGATCTCTTCACATAGGGTTCTGGGAATCGTGCGGGCATGACATTGAAAAATTAATTTGTTTGAATATCACAATCATAAATACTTTTAAATAGAATAAATAATTTTGATAATAATATAAACTGCCAATTCTGATCTCTTTTTATATTTAATTAAATCAAGTCTTTGTTTGAAAGTCTGTTCCTCTTCAACAATGGTTGGTGAAGTAAATTTTGGATTGGTCTTACCAAGAGTTTATCTCTTCACCCTGATCTTTTCTTCAGATAGATAAATTTGGCCACTTAAAGGGGAATCAACTAAGATCAGGTTTACCGCTGGCTAACAAAAAAAAAAATCTACTAATTAAGGGGGATGAAATTTAAAATTGGAACGAGGTCCAGGTACAATGAAGTTAACACTTGGCCATCTCTCTCTGGAATAGAAGCTGGAGTCCTTTACAATGGTTCCACTTTTCACTTTAACAATGTAACACATGGTTCACTAACTTGGTCTTTGGTAAACACTTCACTGAATTATTAGAGATCAAATTTTGAAAAACATGCTATATAAAATAGATAATTTGAGATAGCGTTCCCTGACCCATAAATATAAATTATATTAAATTATGAATACAGCTGATCTAACTTAACTTATCTAAAATTTTTATGGTAGATGGTAATAAATTAATGAATGATTTTAGGAAAATAACATTATCAAATAATTTATATTAACTGAGTGATATACTAGGTTGACATATTATATACAAATAATTATTAAGCTGTGTGTTTGTTTATTTATATGGGTGTTCATTTATGAAATTTAAATGTAAATGTTTGTGAACTATTACATAATAAATAATAACCGCTTCAACAATAAGACAAAAAAAATACATTAAAACTCTCAATGTAGAAGACACAACCCTAACAGACCCCCAAGAAATAGCCAAACACTTGAACCACTTCTTTGCTAAAGCTTTCTCTACGCCTTTCGAATCTTTCTTTTCAGGTTCAACTTTTTTAGGGCTTCTACGTTTTTGTGATTCTTGTAATCTGGAATTGTAGCCTGTCAAGTTGCTCGGAATCTCTTCCAAAACTCTCCTTGTTTCTGGTGGCTCTGTGATTTGTTGAGATGGTTTTGGAGGTCTGAAATATATTTGATTATTTAATTTTAAAATATTTAAGATAGGATATACTTTAAAAGGGACAGTAATCTGTCCCCATGCCATGGCTCAACAATTATTCCTGGCATTTTTTTTGTCATATCTGATACTCTGCACAAGACCATTCATCAAATTCATCATTCATCATTACTTTTTACCATTCATCATAGGCCCTACATTTTTTTGTTTTAGATATGAATGCAAATTGAAGACAGATTTTTTAAATGAGTTCTATTTTTTTAGCAAAATCAAAAGTTAATGACAAATTTAAATACTAAATAAAAAAATTAAGAGCTAAATAGCTGAAATATCTCAGGACTCAAGAGGTGTCTTAAGTTTTACAGCTTTAAGGAAAAAATATGAATTAAATTAACTACGTCCTGTTTCATCACATTACTCTTGAACTAAACATCAGCCAACTGAAGAAGTTCTATTAAACTCAAAACGAGAAGCCTTAAAACTACGTTCAATCTACCCCGAAAGTGAGTTTAGGTCGTTTGAAGAGAACTTTAAACTACTAAATAAAACAGAGGCAGACAAAATAATATCATCCCTAAAATCAAAACCGTCTTCTGGAATGGATGAAATATCACCACAGGCCCAACATGGCCAAAAAAAACAACACAGAGGCAGACAAAAAAAGAAAAACAGAGGCAGACAAAATAATATCATCCCTAAAATCAAAACCGTCTTCTGGAATGGATGAAATATCACCACAGGCCCAACATGGCCCGGGGCTGAGCCCGGGGTGGTTCTGAAACATTGCAAAAATTAAGTATTAGTCCCAATAGATGATGTAATAAACAAGTCTTTTCAGCACGGTATTTTTCCCTCCTCACTTAAACCTATCATAATTTATCCAAAACACAAGAAAGAACCTACCTTCCTGACCAGCACCTACAGACCCATTTCACTCATCTCCACACTTTCAAAGGTTTTTGAAAAAGTAATACTGTCAAGGCTGCTTACACACCTTGAAAACAATAGTCTTCTAACGAGCCGCCAGCATGGTTTAAGAAAAGGCAAGTCAACCATCACTGCTGTAATAGACCTTGTGAAAACTGTAATTGATGCAATTGAAGAAGGGGCCACAACAACCGCCATCCTCTTAGACTTTAGTAAAGCTTTTGACAGCCTTTTCACACACATCTTCTGGACAAACTACGAGCTCTAGGAATAAGAGGAACAGCGCATCAGTGGTTTCGGAGTTACCTCAGCGGAAGGACTCAAATTACCGAGATAACTCATGTAGTAAACAATACATCTTAAAAATCAGATCTTCACAAGCACAGACAGCAAGAGGAGTTCCACAGGGATCTGTCCTGGGTCCTGTTCTATTCATCTTGTACACTAATGACATTATCTCTGTATTACAGGACAACTGTGAGGCATTCCTCTAAGCTGATGACACAGCCCTTGTTGTTTCCCACAAGCATGTTGAGAAGTTAGAAGTCAATACCTATATTGTAGCCAGCATGGCCAAACAATATAGCCAAGAAAATGACCTGGTACTGAATGAAGAGAAGACACAGCTGCTTTTTTTTGGCCCACTGAGAAAGAAACTCTCACATTACCTGACATCTCAGCATCTCAAGAGGCTAAATACCTAGGAATCACAATTGACTGTAACCTAAATTGGAAACCCCATGTAGACCAGCTGTGCAATAAACTTAGCACTGCTCTGTATGTTATCAGACGACTCAAACACATTAGCAACACAGAAACTTCAAGAACAGCTTATTTTGCACTATTTGAGTCGCAAATGCACTATGGGCTGATTGTTTGGGGCTTCTCATCTCAGGGAAACCTATATAGGGTACTGCTTCTTCAAAATAAAGCAATCAGAATAAGGGCCGACCTGGGTTTTCGTGACTCTTGCCGGGGAGTATTCAAAAGGCTTAAATTGCAAACAGTAGCTAACCAGTACATTGCCGAGGTAATAATGCATGTAGTAAAAAAGGACTCACCAACTTTTCAGAGGCTCATTCATACATCACTAGGAACAAAATTAACTATAGACTTCCTACACATCACCTAACTGCCTACGAAAAAAACCTACTTACATTGGAGCTAAACTTTTCAACACCCTTCCACCTGAACTGAAACAACAGACAGACAACAGGACCTTCAAAGAATCTCTACTTGACTGGCTGCTGCAGAGGGAGTTCTACTCTACTGAAGAATACCTGGAGCAAAGAAGTCAACCTCACTAATGAAACTTAAATGACGCCATTACTGTACTCTATGTATATGTAAATAAAGAGAATTTTGTCTTGTCTTGTCCATAAAGCCCTTACACTAATGAACAAAGAATCAGAAAACAAACTGAAAAAACTCTCACAACTCTGCCTTAAAGAACTGAAGAACAACCACTCTATTAGCCTACAACCACAAAAGAAAGATGTTCCTCTTATCTCGGATAAGCCTAGTCTAGCCTCCATCTTAGGCCTTCCCACTCCCGGAAAACAACTGCAGGCTTTGCCTTCCTGTACTTTGAATCTAAAAAATACTGTAACAACCCCTGAGTCAAAACAACATCAAATTTGCAATATATCAACCTACAAATTGTCTGTAACTGAGGAAGAAGTACCATCCAAAGGCCTTAGCTTCTGTCCTACTCCAACTTTTGACCACTTTGAGTTGATTAAAGATATTATGACATTGGCCCGTAACCTTCGTCTTAAACACTTTTTTGCCAACCAGAATCCAATCCATGATAAAGCCATCAACACCAATGAAGCTGACCCTTCTCTAAACGAATTTCAACCCCCTTCAGATTGGGACCCTCCTCCACTACCAGCAGACCACCCAATAGAACAATATATCAATTTCATAGTTCAGAATATAGCTCATCCAAATTTTGCCAAAGCTGTCACAGAAAAAGCTAACAACTGCCTAATACCCCCGTTGCAGCAGACCTGCATACTCAGCAAATTTCAAATGCAAAACAACATATTTCAATCCAACGTAGTGAGATCTGACATGTTTTGGTAATCTCCATAAGAATGACATGGGGAATGAGTATGCAGGTTTGCTGCTACAGGTATATTAAAACTGGGTGGTTTAACTCAATAATTAGTAGATCTGAACTAGAAGAGGCTATTTACCAAGTTTTATCAAGATACGTTGAAAAATAACGGAGATATAGAATTTTACTTATTTCCCATAAGGTTAACATTGGGACAACGTACTGTGTTTACCACTTTCAATATCTCGGTAACTAATGGACATAGAGCAGTGATTCAAGATAATAAATTGTTTGTTTTTTTTGAGCTGAATTCAATGGTGCCAACAAAAATTCATTAAATTTTATTATTCTATGTAAAAAACTCAAAAAACCCATTTTGGGGGGGGTTTAATCCCCTTTATCCCCCCTTCCGGTGATCCGATCGGGCTGGTTCACGAACTCGTCCGAGTTATTACCACTTTACACATCTGTACCAATTTTCATTAAGATTGGACCATTTTTACGGCCGCTATCATGCTAACAGACACAACATCTGGAGGATATGATTTCAAAATTTATCATGTGATTTTTCTTTTATTTACATAATTTGTTTACATAATAATTTATTTTATTTTAACCTTATCCAGCTTTGTTTTGAAAACGATGTAATTATTCGAAATATTAACGACTTATTTGAGCTGGAAAATGTTTGTGTTTTGATTCTTTTAGTTTTTAAATATTGCAACACCAATAATGTAATATATATATATATATATATATATTCGAACAAATGGTGTTTTTTGCTTCTGGTGGCCCCAAAACGAAAAGTTATCATGGTCTCGGGCTTAGGTCTTACCATGAGACCTACCGTAATAGCTTCTTCCCTATAGGGGAAATTCGCTAAAACCTGAAGAGAGAAAAGCTATAAAATCCTTGAGAGAAAATAATTCAATTATGATACTCCCTGCAGATAAAGGCTCCACAACAGTTGTCATGGACAAAACTGATCATACACAAGAAATAGAAAACCAACTCAGCGACACAACCACATATCGCCAACTGGACAAAAACCCTATACCTGAATTTACTGAAGAACTCCATAATCTCATCAAAATTCATGCCAATTCTAACAATCACCCGCTACAGCAGGATCAAATAAGTGCAGCCACCAATAATTTTAAACACCCTAAAACCAAACCACTCACGGACAGCGAACCATTGAACCTTGTCACTACATACCACTCCGGCCTACCAAGACTTAACAACCTCCTAAACTCGGTTTTTAAAATTTTGCAGCACGCCAGCCTGACTAAAGATTTATTCAAGGAACCACCCCTCGTCTACAGATAGCCACCGAATCTGAAGAATATGCTTGTCCGCCCCAAACTACCTGACCCCGCTGCCAACCAACCAGAACCACTCCCCCAAGGCTCATATCCATGTGACAGCAATAGATGTAAAACCTGCAGTATCCATAGACCAACAACAACCTTTTCTAGCAGAACTCACAAAACTGAATACAAAATTAAAGGCCACCACACATGCACGACAGAAAACTTAATGTATCAACTGGAATGCCAGCAATGCAAGGCCCAATATGTAGGCATGACCAAAAATAGCTTAAGGAAAAGAATGAATGGTCACAGGCAAGATGTCAAGTCTGAGGAAGAAAAACCTGTGGCCATTCATGCAAAAAGCCACAACAAGGACTTTGACTTCTGCTACACTACAAAAGTAATTAAATCTCTCCCTAAGGACCACTGCAACCCTTCTATGTTAAGGAGATGGGAACTGGCATTCCAGTATGTGACTGACTCCAGATCTCCCCCCAACCTCAACCTCAGATAAACCCCACCTATAACAGCTAGCTTAATTAAATAGGCCTAAGTTTTAATTTTGTGGATGTGGTGTTCCTTAGTGGGGATTAACGTCCGCACTATTGAGTACTCGTTCATGGGACCATCCTTATAATTAGACCAGTTTGTAAATTGTTTACTGAGGCGAAATCGTGGTTCGGATCCCACGTTAAAATGCAGGTCCCTTAGTTGCCATTGGCTGTTGGGCTATTAATTAACAGTCCTGTCTAAGGAATATGTCGGCTTTAGTCAGTAACAAGACTACAAGATCGCGCCATAATCATCCTTCACTCATCTGTCATTCATACTTGGCTTAAAATACCTACCTGGGTAGGTACTGGTGAATTTCCAAATGCTTTCAAAATCGCTAAAATAATTCCAATTTTTAAGTCAGGACAAAAATCTGCTATGAATAACTTCAGACCTATTTCGTTGTTATGTATAATTGATAAGATACTTGAAAAGTGTATAAAATTTCAGCTAACAAATTACCTTAAAGTTAATAACATTATTTCTGATATACAATATGGGTTCCGAACAGGGAAAAATACAGCAAATGCTTTATTTGACTTGACGAAAGTAATTTCTACAGAAATAGGGAATAAAAATAAAACCATGATCACTTTCTTAGATTTAGCCAAAGCCTCTGATTCAATAGACTGGAAAATCTTATTACAAAAGCTCCGTTTGATAGGACTGAATGACACATCTTTAAAGTTCTTCTCCAATTACTTTGACAGTAGGAAACAATTTGTATCTATAAATGGCATTAACAGTGACCACACAACCATAAACTATGGCGTTATTCAAGGCAGTACTTTAGGCCCTTTACTATTCATTATATATATCAACAATATCTCAAAATTGAACATTAAAGGAAAACTTTTCTTGTTTGCAGACGATACTGCTTTAGTATCGTATGGCTCTGCATGGGACAATGTATATGATCAAGCATCCTCTGATCTACTGATATTAAAGAATTGGTTTGACCACAACTTCTTATCTTTAAATGTCACCAAGACCAAATGTCTTCCAATTTATTTTAAAGAAAACAACGACCCAGGTCTCAGGATGTTAAGATTGCACTCCTGTGGTGCTCTGCGGATGGCCGACTGTGGTTGCGAGGAAATAGAAAGAGTGAGTCAATACAAGTATCTAGGTGTGATAATTGACAAGAAGTTAAGCTGGGGGCCACATATTCAAAGCGTCAAACAAAAATTACGTAGAATGATTTACGCTTTCTCGCAGCTCGGTTGTGTTTTATCCGTGGATCACTGCAGGAGTGTTTACTTCGCCTATGTACAATCGTTGCTGGAGTACGGGGTCCTGGCGTGGGGGGGTGTATCGGCGTGGACGCTGGAGCCCCTGGCGGTTGCTCAAAGATCCATAATTTAAAAAATCCTAAGAAAAGATCATAGATTCCCAACCCATCAACTTTTTCAAGATTTCCCCGTCTTAACAATAAGAAAGCTTTATCTAAAAAATCTAATTTTATTCATCATTACACATAAGAACCATATATTTTCTGAAATCAGACACTCCTATCAAACTCGGACACATATAAATATTGGAATTACAATTCCCAGATTATAATCACATACAACAATATATTCCTTATAATGTCGCACATTTTCTATATACCAAATTACCAAATGAAATCAGAGCTCTTGAGGGGAGGAGTGTCGCTGTTGTCAGGAAGGAGGTTCGGCGGTGGCTTCAGGGCTTGGAGGAGGATGCGGCGGATACCCTGATCCAACCATTATATAAATCATAAACTAGTGTATTCTTCTTATTTGAGTTTTTATTTTTTTATTTTATTTTTTTCATTACTTTTTTACCTACTTCGAATCTTCTGGTCAAAAAGATATAAATACTTCTTTTTTTCTTATTACCTACTTAGATTTCCATATTTTATGTTAGAATAAGAATTATATGTTCAGTGTTTTGTTTCGCCCAATCAGCATAGTGTGTGTGTGTGTGCATGGGACAAAAAAGTGGCAGAGAAGACTCGCCCCACGCACAGACGGATAGTCTTTGTGGGGACATTTCCAAAACTGTATTGTTAAAATGTCCATGTAATTGTGAAAATTGTAAATTATTGGAAATAAAATATCTGAATCTGAATCTGAGGTCGTCAACTAATGTATCTAATTAATTTTTCAAGTTTTCTGGTGTTTGTATATATTTTGTGTATGTATATATGTGTGTATATATTGTAAATAGACAAGTAGTGTGTGTGGCAAGTGGCAACCCTGCATAATTACAGTTAGAACTTCAGCCATTTTGAACTTTCTCTCCTTCACCTGAAGAAGTCCCCCCAAGAGGGACGAAATATTATGATGTTATTATTTGTGACTTTTATGTGTTCTAAGTCCTGCCTGAACTCTTTCAAAGGTAAGCTATCTGTCTATCCTTCTTTTCTCAAAATTAAAATAAAATATTATCAGACATACCTGGCTTTGGATTTGAAGGTATTCTTGGCTCTTTTGCCATACCACATGAAGATTTTAAGCCCTGTGTCGAGCAGGAAGACAAACCGTGGATCCAGAGACTCAGCACATACTGGAACTGGTTCTAGGTGAATTCCAGAAGTGCCAGCACCATGCACCCGGTACAGCCTGGTTATGTAAGCCTAAAACCCAATGTTGAGTTTGTAGTTGTCCCGCTCGGTTTCTGGCATTTTTCATCAATTTTTAAAGTTTGTTTAAAATTTATTTAATTTTGCAAAAGAACCGGTACCAAGACCCGACATCAAAATGTCGGTACCAGTACTTCGGTACCCATGGTAATCGGTGGGAGTAACTACTGGTAACGTGAGACGATCGATCGCACAGAAAATTGCCGCGGGTGTTGCGCTGATGGCAAAAGCCGTCGCATACTATTATTGAAGGTCGATAATGTTTCTAAAATTACTTTTGATTCTAAATTCATTTAAAATTTGTTAACTCTTGATACATTTTTTATTAAAATTAATTGGAAAGGGGTTATTTTCTACAGTAATTGTAAAATTATCAATGGAAACTGATTTGGAAACTGCTATTTTTCACCTTGGAATTTGTTCTTTTGTTCATATTGTAGATTTTTTTAAATCTTAACTGCTAACAGAAGAATAAATAATTAAATTAATAAGTGAGATAGCATTTTATGACTTGGTGAAACTTATACTTGAAAATTAAAATATTTATAAAACAGTAACATACAAAAGATTGCCTGTAGGTTTGTGGGTATGTTACATTATACAACACGTTATGGCAAACACTTGGTAATGATGGTGCCGGTACCGGGATCGAGAACCGATCTTGTAAAGAACCAGTACCGGTACCGACTTTAATAAAAGTGGTACCAACACATCCCTATTCGTTAAGCACTAACAGTCCATAACAATTTTAAAACAATACTAGAATGTGAACCTGAATCTAATCAAAATGACATTAATTTCTTGAGACGAAAATACTATTCATGTTAGCACAGCCACCAAAACTTCTAAGTTATGAAGTTGATTTCATATCATCTTGAGGCCCAATAAATCACTGTGAGGTTTATTGATGTCAAATAAACTCATTTCTCAGCTTAAGGATTCTTACAGGAATATTCTGAGAACTGTTTTTCCAATGGAATACAAGGTTTGGATTTAGATTATTTGCCCATGTTTATTCCTGTTTAAGACTTTTCATCACCTACTTCATCGACAGGCTACTACGCAAACTGGAAAAAGTAGTGTAAACAAGTAAGATCTCTGTACAAAGCAGGAAGTGACTTGCCACATCCTCGACGGTGTAGAAGCCGCTGGAGGTGCGGCCGCCCTCGATGTAGACAATGTCTCCGGGGAACAGCGCGAGGAAGTCCTCCGACTCGTCCCCCTGCTCCTCGCGCGCCGTGCGGCACTCGGCGCCCAGGAAGTTGCGCAGGTTCACCGCGTGGATTGCCGCACACGCTCGCTTGTCCAACTGTCCGTGTCAAGAGTAGCGTCAATTACTACAAGTGTGGTAATGTTTTAATAATATAAAATTGCATTATAGATTTTGTAACATAATAAATTAAACATATAAAACTATTTGATTTCTCTTACTTCTCTTACTTGGTAAAATTTGGAAAACTTACAGTAGCTTTCTCTCCAATCCAAAAGTAAATATGCCACTGGAGGTTGCCGGAGTCATCAACAGAAGTCTTGAGAACAATGTAGCAATCCCCTTCATAAAACTTCCCATGGGCGACCTACAAATGAAAAATAAAACCAGCCGGGACAGAGTTTTATAATGACATTTTCATTTATTTTTGATTCCTTACTTTAATTTTTCATATTTTAAATTGCACTAAACAACTCATCAATAGACGTTAAAGTAGGATGAATTATTGCAAAGTAGGATACAATGGCAATTATTGTCTCGCTTCATGCAGGAAATATGAACAACAATTCTTTGTTTGAAATTAATTGTTGGTGATGGTGATTTTATATTTTAACTTCAATTTTTGCAGACATTTACCATCACTGATTAGTGGAAACAAGTTTCACGACATTTCGGGATCTGGAATCTGATCCCATCTTCAGGTGGATCAAGAACCTAGAACATGATTAGTAACACACAGCCAGGACAACCTGGACAAAAAAACATAGCTGAACAGAGAACTGTAAAAGCAGTTAAAAAAACTATGCTGAAAAGAAAATAAGAACACAACATAACACAGAAATCACTAGTATCAAGAATCACCAATCAGGAGAGAGCACGACTACACCCAATCAGGGCAGAGCTAAGACTGGTGGGAGGAAAGTGTTCTTATTAGCGAATTTCCTTAAAGGAATAAGCTATTACGGTAGTACTCATGGTAAGACCTAAGTCCGAGACCATGTTAATTTTTCTTTTTGGGGTCCCCAGAAGCAAAAAACACCATTCATTCGAATTTTCATATAAATATATATATATGTATCTATATATCTATATATCTATATATATATATATATATATATATATATATATGTCTGTTAACACGATAGCGGCCGTAAATATGGCCCGATCTTAATGAAATTTGGTACAGACGTGTAAAGTGGTAATCACTCGGACGAGTTCGTGAACCAGCCCGATCGGACCACCGGAAGGGGGGGTAAAGGGGGGTAAACCCCCCAAAAATGGGTTTTTGGAGTTTTTCACAAAGAAAATTGAAATTTATCAAATTTTGTTGGCACCATTGATTTCAGCTCAAAAAAACAAGCAATTTCGTATTTTGAATCACTGCTCTATGTCCATTGGTTACCGAGATATTGAAAGTGGTAAACACAGTACGTTGTCTCAATGTTAACCTTATGGGAAATAAGTAAAATTCTATATCTCGCTTATTTCTCAACATATCTTGATAAAACTTGGTAAATGGCTTCTTCTAGTTGAGATCTACTAAATATTGAATTGAAACCAACCAGTTTAAACATCCCTGTAGCAGCAAGCCTGCATACTCATTCCCCATGTTAATCTTATGGAGCTTACAAAAAACACGTCAAATCTCGCTATGTTGGATTAACATATGTTGTTTTGCATTTGAAATTCGCTGAGTATGCAGGTCTGCTGCAACGGGGGTATTTTCTTTTCAGCATAGTTTTGTTGTAACTGCTTTTACAGTTCTCTGTTTCAGCTATGTTTTTTTTCCAGGTTATCATGGCTGTGTGTTATTAATCTTGTTATGTTCGAGATTCTTTTTCCACCTGAAGACGGGATCAGACTCCAGATCCTAAAACGTTGTGAAACTTGTTTTTTAATAATCAGCGATGGCAAATGTCTGCAAAAATCAAAATACAAGAATAACAAATTTTGAACGATTACAATTCACCATGAAAAAAATTTTCAAAGTAATCAATTATAACCTAGTTTTATCCAAAAATAATTTGGACATGGCAATTATCTGAGTTGTGGAACTGGAATAAGAAATCTATAATTGTTTTTTGTGAATTTAATAATATTTAAGTTTGGCCTAAATACAGTTGACTCTCGCTAACACGAACCTTGATATCACGAAATCTTCGATATCACGAATTATTTTTAATCCCCTTGGAAAAACCTGTCTAACACGAAGAAATTACTATACATAAAACAAACTAATTTTCCGGGTATATTTTACCTCTATAACTCGAAGGGACAAAAAAATTACCTCTATAACATGAAGTTCAGTAGATAAGACGAATTTGATTAGCGCTTTACCTCCATAACTCGAAGTTTACCTCCATACCACGAAGTTTTCATAATGGACCTCTGTAATACGAAATCCCGGCGTTCTAAACTGTTTACTCTGATTTATTTTACACGTTTTTTATTTTGTATACCGTACTGTAAGTATTACTTATTAATACAGTAATATTCAAAGTTAAAGGTTTATTTTTGTAGCTGTTGGGGATACAGTAAAGTTTCTTTATATTATTCTTTTAATAACAATTATGATTGATACTGTAATAATTGTTTTTACATGTTAAACAGAGGAAGATTACAGACTTTTTAATCAGAATTAATATGATCTTATCTGTTTTTGTGTTTTACAGGTTATTATATTATAAATAGGCTACTGTATTTTTCATTGATATATAGTATCTAAATAAGTTAAACGCTTAGATTTGTCGATGATGTTGGGAACAAACTAATTTTTTATTTACCTCTATATCACGAATTTTCATTTGGTTTACCTCTGTAACTCGAACTATTCCTACAACGAACTATACGTAACACGAAGAAAAATCGCAGTCCCGTGGAGTTTCGAGTTAGCGAGAGTCGACTGTAATATCAACCAATCAATGAATGAATGAATCAATCAATCAACTCTTTATATTGCTATTGATCACAATGTACATTGAAAGAGGTATGGTCACAGTTAATATCTTAAAGTATTACAACATTAAAATTATTTTAATCTAAGAGAAACATATTTTAAAATATCAAATTTACTTCACAGTTTTGAAATTCATCTACTGAATAAAAAAGATTAACCAATAGCCACTGATATAATGTTTTCTTAAAGATGCTCACAGATGTAGTTTGAGCAGACTCATCCAGCTTTTTAAAATATGTGAACAGTTAAGTTTGTGAGATGATCCAACTTTAGTCAGTCGATGTAGGGGAATATTTAATTTAATATTATTTCTTGTGTCATGAGTATTAATGTCCTTTCTTGTTGTAAATAAATTTAAATTAACTTTTTTTGTACAAGAATTTGAAAAATGTATAGGTTTATGACAGAATTTCAGTTTGTATGAATAAGAGTCAACAACAATGATCTATAATAAGGTTGGATCCAATGTCAAAATTCTTAGACTTAATTTACAGTATTTAATGAATACCTCTTCCACTTGGTTGGGTAGAAAGTTCTCAATTTCCCATACAGTTAACCCTGGGATCTGCCCAGCGTCTTCGTCAAACAGCTCCGAGTAGTTTATCGGTGGCTTCTCCAGAGCTTCATCCCACCGCTTGGGCCTGCAGGTTACACATAACACACCCTTAATGCTGTTTCTGATTTCAGATCTTATTTCTTTCAAACATATTTTTTAAGCTAAGATAACAAACTGTTGATATTTCCTATACATATCCAAATATATATTGGGAATGAGCTGAGCCTATAAAAAAAGGGCTTTGGTAGGAAATGTATTTGATTTCAGGAAGAAAAAAATACAGGCAAAAGTACATTTATACCTTGATTTTCGAAAGAAGGTGACCGGTGGAGTGACCGTGCGGCAGTAAAAACATTCTATTTCATAATGCTGTAGGAATGTAAAACACAGAGTAAACAATTTGCAGTTAACTTTATTCCAATGATCATTTGATTGCATGTTTACCTCAATTTTCAAATAATTTTTTGGCAAACTCATTATGGTTTATATTGTGATATATATTTATAAAAACACGGTTTACAAATTAAAAAATTCTATTTCCTATGTTTGATTTAGAAAAATTCTGCTTAAAAACATTCGGGAAAATTTTCCTGTAGAGAATCTTTAGTCTAGTATATTAACAGGAGGCTCCAGTCCCGAGCGACTACCTGCTCCTCTCAAAAGAGGAGGAATTTGTTAACCTTCAAATTCGTTACAGCATCAACTGCTCAATGAAAATCACTGATTTACAGCTCATTTGAAAAAAACAAAAAATTATCTAGCGATTCCAGTGAGTAGGATTTTGATATAGTTTTTTGTTTGGTTTTTAAAAAATCGCTAAAAATTAGATTTTTGGAATTTTTTAAAATTATTCTAAATGTGCTATCAAAATTCTGTCATTTAAATCGTTTGATTATTTTTTGTTCTTTAAAATGAGCTAAAAATTAACTATTTTGGTTGAGCTGTTGAGGCTGTACCAAATTTGAAAGTTAACATTGCCCTTATGGGAGGAGCAGGTAGAAAGGCGATATTTTTCGTGACTGGAGCCCCCTCTTAACAACACTATAACAAAATCCGATATGCCTATGTTTAATATCAATTACGTTATTCATTTATTTCCAAAGTACTATTAACTCTGCTGTACATTGATGAACTTTGCGTACTGTCTGGATTGAGTAATGTAGGAAAGATTTAATTATTTTTTTTTTATATTTTATGAGATACATTTACCATGATAGATTAAATAAATAAACTGAGTATTTGTGAGTGCAGTGAGCGGTGTTCTCGGCGGGAAGACAGTCTGAACCTATTGGATCCATTTTATCCGCGTGCTTTACCATAACCTATACATATTGGCACACGAATTCAGACAGCATTGTTGACAAGCTGTTACTGAACATTGCCTGCCTCGTGCACCGCTGTAAAATTATTGTTTTTAGCGAATTTCCCCTATAGGGAAGAAGCTATTACCGTAGGTCTCATGGTAAGACCTAAGCCAGAGACCATGATAACTTTTCGTTTTAGGGCCACCAGAAGCAAAAAACACCATTCGTTAGAATTTTTATATATCTATCTATCTATCTATCTATATATATATATATATATATATATATATATATATATATGTGTGTGTGTGTGTGTGTGTCTGTCAGCACGATAGCGGCCGTAAATATGATCCGATCTTCATGAAATTTGGAACAGACATGTAAAGTGGTAATCGAATGGACGAGTTCGTGAACCAGCCCGATCGGACCACCGGAAGGGGGGGTAAGGGGGGATAAACACCCCCAATAATGGGTTTTTTTGGGTTTTTTACATATAAAAATAAAATTTATCAAATCTTTGTTGGCATCATTGAATTCAGCTAAAAAAAAACAAACAATTTAGTGTTTTAAATCATTGCTCTATGTCCATTGGTTACCGAGATATTGAAAGTGGTAAACACAGTACGTTGTCCCAATGTTAACCTTATGGGGAATAAGTAAAATTCTATATCTCGCTTATTTCTCAACATATCTGGATAAAACTTGGTTTGTGGCTTCATCTAGATGAGATCTAATGTATTTTAGTCTAAAATCCCCGAAATTTCAATTTTTAGTGGCAGCAAACCTGCATAATCATTCCCCATGTTATCCTTATGGGACATAAAAAAATTCTATATCTAACATATTTTTTAACATTTCTTGACAAAACTTGGTATATGGCTTCTTCTAGTTAAGATCTACTAAATAATGAATTAAAACCAACCAGTTTTAACATACCTGTTGCAGCAAACCTGCATAATCATTCCCCATGTATTCTAATGGAGATTACAAAACATGCAAAATCTCGCTAAGTTGGATTGAAATACCATTTGTTGTGTTGCATCTGAAATTCGCTGAGTATGCAGGTCTGCTGCAACGGGGGTATTATATTATCTGATAACAGTAGTGTTTAGTTACATTCAATGAATGCTTTTAGGTTTTTATTGAAAAGTGAAATAATTCCAAGCATATGCTGGAAAATGAAATGGGATATCCCGTTATTAGCAGAGTAGTTAACAGTTTTATGTTGGAAATAAATTAATAATGTCGTTGATATTAATCACACATATGTAAAATTTTAGTATACTGATGTTAAGGAACTAGACTAAAGATTCTAAATCAAACATAGGGAGTATAATTTTTTTTAAGTTGTAAAAAGTGTTTATATAAATATAACTCACAACATAAACTATACAGAGTATGCTAAAAATTATTTGAAACTTGTGAAAAATAACATGATTAACTGATCGAAGGAATAAAGTTTACTACAAGTTTTAAATTCAGTTTTTAATGTTTCTTCAGCGTTATGAAAAATGATGTTTATAATGCCGCTTGGTTGCTCCGCCGATCACCTTCTTTTGATAATCAAGGTATAGGAAGTAAAATTCCACTTACTTAAGTGATTCAGCTTTCACTTCTTCCAAAGTTTTTTGCTTATTCTTTTCCTTAGCAATGTCTTTCATTCCCTGTAAACAATATAAATAAGAGTCATTGATGATAATCACATAAAATAAGAATTGATATCAAAAGAATCATGCAAGAAATTTTTGGGAATACACAAGATAAAGCAAATTACTTTTTCACCAAAATACGATAAAATCCCCTGTTTTACATGCATCATATGGAGGCCAAAAACAGCTCTTTTTCGTCAGGACCAAAAGTCAGCTGACTGTTTATTTGCTTGAGACAACAAGTAAACACATAACTGTATAGCATTCAATAGGTTCCAGTCAGGTTAGTGGCAATCATATGATATTCATTGCTGTCATTTCTTAGCAACCATGAAAAAAGTTATATCACTCATAATTTCGAAGTTTTGTTTTCAAATGTGCAACATTTGAATAAATATTCAGATTTTAAATGTTATGTAGTGTTTATTTTATTGTGTAGAGTGGTGAAAAATAGTGTTCGCACCTCGGTCAAAAGGGTTTTGCAGCTCTCGTTTCAAATTCTCGACTTTATCTCAAATTTGATGCCAAGCCCAAAAAACCTCATTTTTGGCCCTAGTTGCAAAATCTACTATAATATAATAAATAATAGATTTTTAGAGTAAACATTTCCACATAATTACAGACTACATGTAGTAATGCTGTAAGTAATAATTCCATATGTTTTCGGATATTTTGTGTTGCGACATTTAAAAATATCAGTGGCTTACTTTGAGTATTTTGGCTTGGTCTGAGTCTGCCTCTTCATGGTCTCTACGTCCTCTCCTCAGTCGCAATTTTCGTGCGATTGGATCTTTACTGGTTCCTGATTACAAAATATAGTGAGGTTAAAAGAGTAGTTGAATAACTAATCATAAATTTTTTTAGTAAATAAATCTAGCACTATTCAAATAGAATGAGAAATCTAATTTTGATTTGTTTGTATGCAGTTCCATGCAGTTTTCAACCAAACTCAGTTAATATTTAAATTATTTTAGTAAATTTTCTCTCCTTTCTGTTTCAATGATTTATTTATTTTTAACATTTGTGTATTTTAAAACTAAATCAAAAGACATAATGGTCTTTTGAAACAGTTTACCTATGCGTTATTCCTAATGATCTTTCAGTTTCGCTGGATTATTTTATTGCCTAGTTCATACAAGACCGAACAAAGACAAGTAGAATTATCGCTTAAGTTCGCTAGAATTTTCTAGCGATCACAACACCTGAGATTAAGAGTCAATGATTAAGAATCTCTGAAATTAGGACACTGTTTACTTGTGCTCGTGTCCAGAGTACTAATAACCACTAGTACAAATAACCATGAAAGAATTAAGTGAGGGAGGTAGTGAATATGGCTGGCAAAGATTGTTCAGTTGTAAAAAAACAATGATCAATTGCCAGACTGGGGGGTAGGCCTCAGCTGGTTCTGCAGGGAGAAGTCTAAGTTGTAGTGCTCCACTCACCAGTCTGGGGGGCAGGCTGAGAGACGGCGGCCCCAGCCAGTCGCAGCTGGTTCTGCAGGGAGAAGTCTAAGTTGTAGTGCTCCACTCACCAGTCTGGGGGGCAGGCTGAGAGACGGCGGCCCCAGCCAGTCGCAGCTGGTTCTGCAGGGAGAAGTCTAAGTTGTGGTGCTCCACTCACCAGTCTGGGGGGCGGACTGAGGGACGGCGGCCCTGGCCAGTCGCAGCTGGTTCTGCAGGGAAAAGTCTAAGTTGTGGTGCTCCACTCACCAGTCTGGGAGGCGGACTGAGGGACGGCGACCCCAGCCAGTCGCAGCTGGTTCTGCAGGGAAAAGTCTAAGTTGTGGTGCTCCACTCACCAGTCTGGGGGGCAGGCTGAGAGACGGCGGCCCCAGCCAGTCGCAGCTGGTTCTGCAGGGAGAAGTCTAAGTTGTAGTGCTCCACTCACCAGTCTGGGGGGCAGGCTGAGAGACGGCGGCCCCAGCCAGTCGCAGCTGGTTCTGCAGGGAGAAGTCTAAGTTGTGGTGCTCCACTCACCAGTCTGGGGGGCGGACTGAGGGACGGCGGCCCTGGCCAGTCGCAGCTGGTTCTGCAGGGAAAAGTCTAAGTTGTGGTGCTCCACTCACCAGTCTGGGAGGCGGGCTGAGGGACGGCGACCCCAGCCAGTCGCAGCTGGTTCTGCAGGGAAAAGTCTAAGTTGTGGTGCTCCACTCACCAGTCTGGGGGGCGGCCCCGACCAGTCGCAGCTGGTTCTGCAGGGAGAAGTCTAAGTTGTGGTGCTCCACTCACCAGTCTGGGGGGCGGGCTGAGGGACGGCGGCCCCAGCCAGTAGCAGCTGGTTCTGCAGGGAGAAGTCTAAGTTGTGGTGCTCCACTCACCAGTCTGGGGGCGGGCTGAGGGACGGCGGCCCCGACCAGTCGCAGCTGGTTCTGCAGGGAGAAGTCTAAGTTGTGGTGCTCCACTCACCAGTCTGGGGGGCGGGCTGAGGGACGGCGGCCCCGACCAGTCGCAGCTGGTTCTGCAGGGAGAAGTCTAAGTTGTGGTGCTCCACTCACCAGTCTGGGGGCGGGCTGAGGGACGGCGGCCCCGACCAGTCGCAGCTGGTTCTGCAGGGAGAAGTCTAAGTTGTGGTGCTCCACTCACCAGTCTGGGGGGCGGGCTGAGGGACGGCGGCCCCAGCCAGTCGCAGCTGGTTCTGCAGGGAGAAGTCTAAGTTGTGGTGCTCCACTCACCAGTCTGGGGGGCGGGCTGAGAGACGGCGGCCCCGGCCAGTCGCAGCTGGTTCTGCAGGGAGAAGTCTAAGTTGTGGTGCTCCACTCACCAGTCTGGGGGGCAGGCTGAGAGACGGCGGCCCCAGCCAGTAGCAGCTGGTTCTGCAGGGAGAAGTCTAAGTTGTGGTGCTCCACTCACCAGTCTGGGGGGCGGACTGAGGGACGGCGGCCCCAGCCAGTCGCAGCTGGTTCTGCAGGGAGAAGTCTAAGTTGTGGTGCTCCACTCACCAGTCTGGGGGGCAGGCTGAGAGACGGCGGCCCCAGCCAGTCGCAGCTGGTTCTGCAGGGAGAAGTCTAAGTTGTGGTGCTCCACTCACCAGTCTGGGGGGCGGACTGAGGGACGGCGGCCCCAGCCAGTCACAGCTGGTTCTGCAGGGAGAAGTCTAAGTTGTGGTGCTCCACTCACCAGTCTGGGGGGCAGGCTGAGAGACGGCGGCCTCAGCCAGTCGCAGCTGGTTCTGCAGGGAGAAGTCTAAGTTGTGGTGCTCCACTCACCAGTCTGGGGGGCGGACTGAGGGACGGCGGCCCCAGCCAATCGCAGCTGGTTCTGCAGGGAGAAGTCTAAGTTGTGGTGCTCCACTCACCAGTCTGGGGGGCGGACTGAGGGACGGCGGCCCTGGCCAGTCGCAGCTGGTTCTGCAGGGAGAAGTCTAAGTTGTGGTGCTCCACTCACCAGTCTGGGGGGCGGACTGAGGGACGGCGGCCCTGGCCAGTCGCAGCTGGTTCTGCAGGGAGAAGTCTAAGTTGTGGTGCTCCACTCACCAGTCTGGGGGGCGGACTGAGGGACGGCGGCCCTGGCCAGTCGCAGCTGGTTCTGCAGGGAGAAGTCTAAGTTGTGGTGCTCCACTCACCAGTCTGGGGGGCGGACTGAGGGACGGCGGCCCTGGCCAGTCGCAGCTGGTTCTGCAGGGAGAAGTCTAAGTTGTGGTGCTCCACTCACCAGTCTGGGGGGCGGACTGAGGAACGGCAGCTCCGGCCAGTCGCAGCCGGTTCTGCAGGGAGAAGTCTATGTTGTACTACTCGACGCCGGCGCCGCGCTGGGCCTCCACGGGCTTGGGCGGCATCACCAGGTCCGGATTGTCGCGCAGCTCCAGCGTCTGCAGCTCGCTCAGCAGGTGCAGAAGCTAAGTTGTGGTGCTCCACTCACCAGTCTGGGGGGCAGGCCTCAGGTGGTTCTGCAGGTAGAAGTCTAAGTTGTAGTGCTCCACTCACCAGTCTGGGGGGCGGACTGAGGGACGGCGGCCCTGGCCAGTCGCAGCTGGTTCTGCAGGGAGAAGTCTAAGTTGTGGTGCTCCACTCACCAGTCTGGGGGCGGGCTGAGGGACGGCGGCCCCAGCCAATCACAGCTGGTTCTGCAGGGAGAAGTCTAAGTTGTGGTGCTCCACTCACCAGTCTGGGGGGCGGGCTGAGGGACGGCGGCCCCGACCAGTCGCAGCTGGTTCTGCAGGGAGAAGTCTAAGTTGTGGTGCTCCACTCACCAGTCTGGGGGGCAGGCTGAGGGACGGCGGCCCCAGCCAATCGCAGCTGGTTCTGCAGGGAGAAGTCTAAGTTGTGGTGCTCCACTCACCAGTCTGGGGGGCGGACTGAGGGACGGCGGCCCCGACCAGTCGCAGCTGGTTCTGCAGGGAGAAGTCTAAGTTGTGGTGCTCCACTCACCAGTCTGGGGGGCGGGCTGGGGGACGGCGGCCCCGACCAGTCGCAGCTGGTTCTGCAGGGAGAAGTCTAAGTTGTGGTGCTCCACTCACCAGTCTGGGGGGCGGGCTGGGGGACGGCGGCCCCGACCAGTCGCAGCTGGTTCTGCAGGGAGAAGTCTAAGTTGTGGTGCTCCACTCACCAGTCTGGGGGGCGGGCTGAGGGACGGCGGCCCCAGCCAATCGCAGCTGGTTCTGCAGGGAGAAGTCTAAGTTGTGGTGCTCCGCTCACCAGTCTGGGGGGCGGGCTGGGGGACGGCGGCCCCGGCCAGTCACAGCTGGTTCTGCAGGGAGAAGTCTAAGTTGTGGTGCTCCACTCACCAGTCTGGGGGGCGGGCTGGGGGACGGCGGCCCCGGCCAGTCGCAGCTGGTTCTGCAGGGAGAAGTCTAAGTTGTGGTGCTCCACTCACCAGTCTGGGAGGCGGGCTGAGGGACGGCGGCCCCAGCCAATCGCAGCTGGTTCTGCAGGGAGAAGTCTAAGTTGTGGTGCTCCGCTCACCAGTCTGGGAGGCGGACTGAGGGACGGCGGCCCCGACCAGTCGCAGCTGGTTCTGCAGGGAGAAGTCTAAGTTGTGGTGCTCCACTCACCAGTCTGGGGGGCGGGCTGAGGGACGGCGGCCCCGGCCAGTCGCAGCTGGTTCTGCAGGGAGAAGTCTATGTTGTAGTACTCGACGCCGGCGCCGCGCTGGGCCTCCACAGGCTTGGGCGGCATCACCAGGTTCGGGTTGTCGCGCAGCTCCAGCGTCTGCAGCTCACTCAGCAGGTGCACCGTGTCCGGCAGCGTGATCAGCCGGTTCCCACTCAGGATCAGCTTCTTCAGCGACCCACACCTGCGCACATTCAAACAAATTGTGATTGAAATGGGCAGCCTATTAAAATTTATATTATGAAAAGCACTAATGAATCAGTTTTGCAGGTTAAAGTACCGATGGCCAGTTCACACCAGTAATATACAGGGTGTTTACTAAAAATAACTCAGGACTTTGGTTACTTAAATCAAATCTAAGAAATAAGTTCCCATAAAAATGGGTCCTAAAATGCTCCGTTATCCATCTGTTGGTATGTATGTATTTTTAACATGATTTAGCATAACTTTTGAACCACTAGAGATATCAACTTGAAACTTGGTGCGTATATGTTAACTAATAGGACCTATTTTGGTGCAGAGTACCAAGTTTCTACTTTGTACCATTCCAAAAGGCAGCCATTTATATATTGTAAAACTTAATATCTTAAAAACCGTGCATTTTATGAAAATTGTACAACAGACAAAAAAGTTGCGCAAATTTAGTACAGTGGAACCTGGATAATTCGAACTTGTATAATTCGAAATCTTCTTTAATTCGAATATTTTTCTTGGTCCCTAGCATTTTGTATCCAAACAATGCTAAACAATCGTGGATAGTTTGAATTTTATTTTGGATAATTCAAATTTTAAAGTGCCAAATTAAGGTACATTAATTTCATTCCACGACTGGAAATAGTTACAAATTCATTGGAAAACACGTTTTACTGCGACATTCAATACAAAATTAACGCCAGACCTATAGCGTGTGAGGTTATGGTCAAATGACTCTTTCCTTCCACCTCCCACCCTGCCCCAACATCGCTTGTAACGCGACACCAATAATGTAAACTAAATCAGTACAGAACGCTGACTGGGTTCGGAAAGGGTTGCGCTCGCCGTGGCAGCGACACTAGTCTTTTCGCGCTTGATTTTATATAGAACGGCTCCCGGCAGACGAGCCATGCGCCAGACCTGCTGCGCAGTTTTCTGTGTCGACACAAAGGCTACGCGACACTGCGACCCCCTTCCCTCCCCCCCCTGCCAAACTAACTTCCGAATTCAAGTGCAGCATTCCATTATTTTCAATCGTCCTTCAAACAAAGTGTTTTTTTTTAATTTGTGCAATGCCTTTTTAAGTGTTTAAAAGTTTTTACGTAACGTTAAATGAGTGTAGTGACTATGTCGACAAAATCTCGGACCTATAAAACACTCACTTTAGCGGAAAGTCAATGAGCGTGCAATTGTCAATGTTACACGAAGTTAAGTTGGTAGCTTGTATCAAGTTCAGAAGTAGCAGAACGTACTGAATTTTTTCTAGCAGAAATGTTTCTTTGTGTTATCGTACGTCGCGTCGTATGTAGTTTATACTTTAAGGTAGTTATTTTTGTTTTATGATTACAGTTTTTTAACCCTTATTTATAATTAGCGTTTGATGATGAATTTATTCTTTTAGAGTGTCAATTTAATAAAGAGGTTAAATACACAATGTGGAATTTTAATGGTTTGGCCCCATTCTTTACAACTTCTTAATTCGAATTTGAATTTATGGATAATTCAAAGTTTTTAGCTGGTCCCTTGAGGTTCGAATTATCCAGGTTCCACTGTACCTAAAAAGTTATACAAGGATTATTAAGATCAAACTAAAATTAACGGAGTTATTGCAATTTTTTTAACAGAATACATGCTTGTTTAAGGCGGTTGTAGCAAATTTTTGCAGAGATAAAATAGGAAATAAAATTGAGCAACTTTCTCGTTTTTTGTACAATTTTTGTAATTTTACGGTTTTTAAGATATTGAGTTTTAAAATATAATAATGGATGTTATTTTTAAATAGTACAAAGTAGAAACTTGATTCTCCGCACCAAAATAGGTCCCATTAATTAAAAAAGGTTACATACCTTAAAACTGTCTTTAATTCACTGTCAATCTTACAGATTTATTCGAGTTTCAGCATTGATTTGCCGTTTTCAAAATCTTCTATAAAGAATATTAACTGGTTGCCAATAGTTTAAAACAATTAAAATACATACATTTAGAATTACACAAAACACACGGACACAGGCGACATATTACCAGCAGGTACGATACGAGCTCCAGACTGAAGACTGATGAGTCATTGCTAACCTACCCCACTTGACCTTGACTGTCATTGTTCATCCTGGTCAGCTGTTGTCGACTATTAGGAGGTTTTGAGGGTTCCACAATCCAGTCAAATAAAATATTGGATCCAAATTTTAATTTTCCATTTAGAACCTTGTCAGGGGAGCTTTTTATCGATTTGTAAATTTCATACGTCTCTAATGTATTCATCATAGGGCCTTTACTGCATTTAAGTAAAATTTGCATGTTATTTTCAATATTGTTAATGTTATGATAAGTAGAAACTAGGTGCTCGGCAAACTGCGACTTTTGGGGTTTCGTTTTGATTTTTGGTAAATGCTCTTTAAATCGGGTCTTAAAGGATCGTCCAGTTTAGCCAGTATAAACTTTGTCACAATCAGAACAGTTTAATTTATAAACCCCGTCCCATTCAACTCATCGGATTTAATCTTATTACCTCCTAGGAGCTTTTCAAGTTTATTGGAAGTTTTACAGGCAAATGTAACGTTATGTTTTTTTTTCAATTTGCTATATATTTTATTTCAATGCTGAAGTGCCGAATATTTTGTTATATTTATTTTCAATGTCGAAAGCGCGATCAATGTAATAAATAACGATGATTCTAAGATTGTTGTAAGACATTCCATCAACATTCTTTATTTATAAACGCCTTAAAAATGTGCAATGTATAAAGAGAGAAGTTTTGTAACCTTTAAGAATGTCAAATTAACTTAAAATAATTATAACTTCCAAAACAGAAATATGTAACCTACAGTCAAATCATTTTTAACTGGAAGCGGTCAAGATAAGTTTGAGTATCTTTGTTTGCAGTATAATCTCACGTGTACCTACTTGTCAAGAATTAAGGTTTGGTTCAGTCAAAACAAATAATAAGCCATTGTGTACAATTGTTCATTTTTTTACAGTAGTACCTAAACAAAGGCATGACAAAATAAACAGAAACGAATGAAGAAGTTCACAGTCAAAGAAATTCCACTTTATCGTAAGTGCTTCTAGTTTAAAAAATCAAACTTTAAAAAAAACTTAACACTTCATAAAATTACATCACCATTAATACAATACACTGAATGTAAAAAATAATAACATTAATTATGAATGCCAGCTCGCTTGTAAAAAAATATAATTCTAACAAATGTGATTGGCATCTCTGCAGAATCTAATCACTTTGTTTTTACATACAGTTTTTGGTGTCAATTATTAAAGCAAAATGTTGTGAACTTAAATTCATAGAGTTCACAGCATATTATTACTAAATGGATATTTTAAATCAATTTATTTAGTGATTTTTAAGAGTTCATCCCAAAAGTGGAAAAACCATTAGAGCCTATGCACATACCATAAAAATTGTGCACAGTAAAAACATCTTGAGCCTTGCTAGAAAAATACAAAATATCTTTGTGATTAGCATAAAATGTTTTGTTTTGTATACTGGATATAAATAAAAATATGTCTAACAACACTTAAAATGTATTATGTGTGTGCAGTATAAGTGTAAATATATTTTAAGTGTTGTACGATAAATTTTCATTTACATCCAGTAAAATACAAAATCTAACCTGCAGAGTCCCTCAGGTATCATTTCCAAATGATTGTTTGCTGCTGAGAAAACTTCCAAATTAACCAATTTTCCAATGCCTGATGGGATTCCCTCAAAATCCAGTTGATTGTTGTTCAAGTAGAGACGACGCAATGAAGTCAGCTTACACAGAGATGCAGGCAGACTCGTAAGCTGGTTGCAGCACAAATTCAGCGTTTCCAAGTTTTGCCAAACCTCTGGAAAATCAAAGATTAATTTTTGGTAGAAAATAATGTCTTATTGTTTGGTAAGTAAACCTAAAGTACACAAATTTGTCAAGAACCTCATTGTGAGGGATTGCTCTAACAATCTGCAATTTTAATCTATTACTAATCTTGCTGTAACCATTTACAAACATGCAAATGCATTTGTGTGTGTAATGAGATTACAATTTTGTTGAGTGGCTAAAAGGCTTTAAAATAAGGAATAAAAGGCAGACATTTTTATGACTTCTAATTACTTACCAAGCGCCATTGCTAGCTCAGTGATGCAATTACTGCTAAGGTTTAATCTTCGCAGGGTAGGCAATGTATAAAGGGCATCAGGCACCTAAGATAAACATTTTTCTTTTAATAAAGAATGCTTTTATAACTCAGGTGATATAAAAGATTAAAATCATAAAGACTAGACTGCTGTTTTAAAAAACTCCTACACATAGCATATTTTTCACATATTGCTACACTGTGAATGTGAAGCCACCAAAAGGCTATAAAGAAATAGAATTGAAGAGTTTTGGGCAGGAAATCGCAGTTAATTGGCAACGGAGGGAAAAATCGATTCCAGGGTTTTTTGTTTAAACAGTTGTGGAACAGACTTATTCTCTTGACGTTCTAACTTTGCATGTCCAAAAATCATATTAGCTTATGTTTAATATACAGTGATCACAGCCTTACAAAATATCTTTTGATAAATGTAAACAAAAAGTTTTTAGTTTGTTGCTTCTTGGTATTTTTTGATAAATCCACATTGTAAATTTTTCCTTTTATCTGTGATTAGTATTATTATACTAATATTAATTGACAATGCACCTGTTTGTTTATGTTTAGGTACAATTATTGTGTAATGCTTAACGTTATGTGCAATAAAGAAAAACAGATAGTGATAAAGATAAAAGTTAGTTTGCAATAATTTATGACCAAGGCTGTATTAGTATGAGAGGTGTTTTTATTCACAGTCATTACTCAATAACGAATGGTCAGATTTTAATGATTGAGTTTGAGGTACCGGTAATATAAAAGGAAATTAAAGGTATTTTGATGTAGATTTGCCAATATGTCTCAGAATTTTAAATAAAGGTATCCACTTAAGTACAGTAGAGCGCTGAATTTTCAGAACAGTGGCATTATCTCTCGACCTTGAATCAAACTCTATTCCCATTGTTTACAATTAAACATATTATGAACATGCTTTGAAACAGTTTTACAGGTTAATGATTACAGCACTTTTATAAAAAAGTCAAAGGAAGGTACAGCTTTAATAATCTAGTAGTAATTAATCCATAAATTATTGATAAAGTCTGAATTATCTCTTGATATCTTGAGTGCTTTGCCCAATGTTGACCTTGGGCAGGTTGTTGAAGCTGAGGTCGAGGTCCTGCAGGTTGGTCAGCATCTCCAGACTGTTAGGCAGGTTGGCCAGCGTGCGCTGAGTGTCTCGCATGTGCAGCGTCTCCAGTCCCACCAGGCTGGGCAACTGCCTGCCGACACAACCACACACTCTGTAGGCATACAACTGTTGGGCAGGTTGGCCAGCGTGCGCTGAGTGTCTCGCATGTGCAGCGTCTCCAGTCCCACCAGGCTGGGCAGTTGCCTGCCGACACAACCACACACTCTGTAGGCATACAACTGTTAGGCAGGTTGGCCAGCGTGCGCTGAGTGTCTCGCATGTGCAGCGTCTCCAGTCCCACCAGGCTGGGCAACTGCCTGCCGACACAACCACACACTCTGTAGGCATACAACTGTTGGGCAGGTTGGCCAGCGTGCGCTGAGTGTCTCCCATGTGCAGCGTCTCCAGTCCCACCAGGCTGGGCAACTGCCTGCCAACACAACCACACACTCTGTAGGCATACAACTGTTGGGCAGGTTGGCCGGCGTGCGCTGAGTGTCTCTCATGTGCAGCGTCTCCAGTCCCACCAGGCTGGGCGACTGCCTGCCGACACAACCACACACTTTGTAGGCATACAACTGTTGGGCAGGTTGGCCAGCGTGCGCTGAGTGTCTCGCATGTGCAGTGTCTCCAGTCCCACCAGGCTGGGCAACTACCTGCCAACACAACCACACACTCTGTAGGCATACAACTGTTGGGCATATTGGCAGCAAACGAATATCGTTGACCATAAGAGCTGAAAGTATACTAATGATTACAGAGCATACGTGTTTTTACTTCGGACATAATTTGAACTTGGACCATGATATCAAATCAGTGTTTTATTTCCATTACGAATTAATAATTAATTTAAAAAATAATACAAAAAAAATTGAATTTGGTTTGGAATAATTTAATTGATAGTAAAAATGTTCCATTGGATGCCAAGTTTGCCTGCTTTTTTGGTGTTATTATATCAATTGTTTGTTACGGGGCACAAGTTTGGGGATACTCAGAGAGTGATAACGTGGAATTGGTGCAAAGATTATTTTTGAAGCGAGTTTTTTGTCTGCCGTTTAATACTCCTACTCATGTTCTGCACATAGAAACTGGGCTAGTAAAACTTAATTGTTTTGCTAAATTGTTGAATTTCAATTATATTCTTATGAACCAGCCCCCAAACAGATTGCCTAGGATTATAGCTAAGGAAATTATAAGTAAGAGAGCTAGTTGGTGTAGGAGTTGGGAAACACAGGCTAGGAAACATGATGTGGTGTTGGACTGGGGGGAGGGGGAGGCGGGCGCGGCAGGCCTGGGCAATCAGCTGATGGCGATATTGGAGGCAGAGCGGGTGGCGTGGTGGAGTGAGTGCGTAGGTTATGCACTGACATCGCAACATTGCACGCAATATCTATTGCTGGAATTTAACCTTGGTGATAAGAGCGTTTTTGCATCTAAAAATGATATTTCCACGACATCTTGGGCAATAAAGGCCAGGGCTGAATTGGTCAATCTAAATTATAAACCTCGGTTTGCTGACAATAATTACCTCTGCTCTTTACATCAACCTGGAACTGTTTTTCATTTTGTTGCGGTTTGCTCGTTGCTTAAAAGTATATAAGAAATTTCTATTCTGGCCGTGATATTTTCTGTACAAAAGCTTTCTTTGAATATCTTAGTGGGAAGGATTGGCAATTATTCGGGAAATTTATGTCAGACGCTTGGAAATACCGTTGGGACTTAGTTAGCGAATTTAATTTTTAAGACGTCTAAAAAAATGGAAACAATGTTAGGTTTGTTTGGGTGTTTTTTTTTTCATCGCTAGCTGAAGGCTCGATCCATATCAGAAATTTGATGTTGTTTTTAGACGGTAGGATATTTCAGATTTGGTTTTTTTTTACCTTAGGTTAGGCGCAGTCTTGTAATCGAATTGAATTTTAAAATTTTGGGTTAATTATTTTTTTTATTTGTAAGTTAATTTTTTTTCAGTGACCAAAAGAAAAGAGCAATGTGGTCCTAGCCAGGCAGACGGTCTAAGGGACCACTGCTTGTTTGTGCTGTTAAGAGAGATGTTTTGTTTTTGTGCTGTTGAACTGCACTGATAAAACAGATTATAAAAATGTACTGAGTTAAGTATTTTCTTATATTATTTTGTAAAAATAAAGCACTTTTTCTTCTTTTCTTCTTCTTCTTCTTCTTCTTCTTAATAATAATTGAAAAAAGAATTACAATTATCAAAATTGATTTTGATTTTTTTCTCAGCAGCTTAAATGTTTGCACCCATTTACACTATGCACTGGGCTATATAGTTTTGTTTTTACTTACTGAACATAAATAAATAATAAATTTTATAACTTACTGAATGTAAATAAATAAAAAATACTACATTTAAAAAGGTGGTTATTTTCATGTAGGCTACCTTTTGAGAAATAGTTAATTAGTATATTTAAAGATAGGAGTCAGAAATTATTAGGAAACATTTTAAGGTTCCCAGCTGCAGGAAATGTCAAGGGTGTAAACATTTTCTGCACCTCAGCCCGTTAGACCATTTTTCCAAATCAGTTGATTTAATTTCAACACTATACCATTGAATGTCTACATATAGTTCGCACAATATTGGCACAACAGTGCGGCTGTGGCTAAGTCAGACGATTCCAAGGCACAGAGGGGAGAAGGGATTCTTTTCTGAAAACATTGCTCTTCAGCCCTGCTACACCTAAAACGTGTTTATTACTAATATAATATGTTGAAAATATCATATAATGTGGCAAGTAGCAAAGTAGTCATAGCCGGAGATATAACACGTGAACTTAAGGTGCAGTTTACGCATTATACCGCAGGGCTATGGCTACTACGCTACTAACCGTATCATGTGATATTTTGGACATATGGTATTGGTAAAAATGACATTTGACAAGCAGTAGTGTTTTAGAAAAATGTTTCCTGAACAGTACTCTCTCTCCCCCCGCGCATAGGGTGACCAGATTGTTTCCAAATAAAAACGGGACACTTTCAAACAAAACTCACCCCCCCCCCCATCACCAATACAACACACCAAGGTTTTTAATTATACGGCGGTCTCTGTGATTTATTAATTTTGTAATTGAAGAAATCAAGTATCAACCTTTTTTTGAAGCTTTTAGACCATGAATTTTATTTTACATTTATTGCACTTATTACAGCGCACGATTGTTACAGTTTTTCTTTAAGAATACAACAAATGGCATGCAGCCATGAAAGGTAATTTTTTGAATCGCCACAAACTGAGAATTAAAAATAATCAAGTCACATTTTTAAGATCTTAACATTTTATTATAAAAGAAAAAAAGATTTCCTAACAATAAATTATGTGGATGGTAATATATATAAAATAGTAAGACCAAAAAAGTATCATGATTATCTTAACCTTTAAGTTCTTCGTTAATTGTTAAGCTGGAAAAACAGCTATACAAAAATTAAACAATAAGTTCATTTGTAAGGTGCCTTTTTTTGGAGGGGGGTAAAAAGTAAATGACTAAGCTGGTAAACATACGCTATTCGACTCACCCGTATGTCTAGGCCTATAGGTTAGCCTAGGATAGAGGTTGGACCTAGGACCGCCCTAAGTTGCACAGCACTGAACTACCACTTTACGAAATATCTTGGGTAATAACACATTTACCAATTCACTGTGCACCACAAAAGCACTTTAATCACGCTGACAATGACAGCTATAAATTACTTCAGACCACTAAACACTTTGCTTCGTCTTGCATCACCCAAACATAACCCCATAGCGTTTGTTGACAATCATTGAGGGTAGCCATCTTGAGGCTTCTTTTCTCCAACTGGCTACCCAGCGATCAGCTGTTTCTTACGTCACGGGGTGAACAGCTGATTACCCCTACGTCGGGAAACCCCGTTGGAGGGGAAGGACTGGGCTCCTTTTCCCCTGAGGCGATTATTCGATGACCAGCCGCCGAGACGTACACGACTCGAGACACGATACTCGACGCGACGACGGTCAAACACGATACGGAGGTACGAATCCCTCGCCATTTACGTTTCGTTGTTTAACGTTTAGCTTTACTAACACGTTTATCGACCCGACTCGCGGGAATATTTCGATAGAGACGAAATTACGAACTTTTAGACGACTTTACGACCCCACGAACCTGTCCGAGTTTGTCGTAGGCGATTATTCTCGAATAGACGCATAGATTAATTCACATTCTTGTTAGGCCTGGCCTTTCTCGCCTTTACGAAAATATCGTAGCATGAAATACTAGACGATTTAGTCACATTTACTCAGTGCAGTAACTTAATTTTTCGTCTACTCCGTACTTGCACTCACGTCGTGACAAGTTACGGAGCACGTGCTACGCCACGGTAACCCAATTAATAAACTATTAATTGGGTGACGCACTGAGTGGTTACGAACAACGTTCGGTTAGGCCTTACGCCTACGAATAAACCACGGGAAGATTTATTTATATTCTTCACGATTCCCGTGAAGGGTCACAGATCACGCTACGGCTTCAAGCCTAGCCCGTGGTAACCCAAAACGTGTTGGGTGAGCCTCTTGCTCATAGTAACCCTTTATCAAGCGAGGGTGTGAGCAGGGGCTAACGTTAGAGCGATTCCTTCGCGCGACTTAGGCGTTTCGTCGTTATAGGCAAAATTATCTCATCTTACGAGGGCGAGGATGAGGCAACTCGTTCTTTGAACTGTATCGTTGCATCCGGTTGCTCTGAGCCCTGCGTAAAGTGGTTGCGAGAGAGTTGCCCCACGATTATTTTTCCGGAGACTATAACGAACCCTGGAATTAGCTCCTTCTGAGCGATTCCGAGTCTCTCTCACGGTGACTAATTTCTCGGGGTAGGAGATCACGTGAATATTTCCTTTGACCCCCGAAAATTACGTCACACATTGAACATTTAAAGTGTTGTTATACTTGTCACTTGCTCCAGTCTTTTTTCTCTATTATAGTTGTACAACTGGCAACAATCCATTTTGAAGTTATATGATGCTTGAAGAAGAGCTTCAAGTATGAGGCGTAAAACTAAAATCTTGTTTAGCATTTGGTAAAAGTTTGTAATATTCTTTCATAACCGTAAGTAATGTGAGATGCCTCTAAATTTTAAAGATAACATTAGGTATGTTTTTTATATATAGCCTACTTTTTTAAAAAAACGGGACATTTTGACGTCCCGACAAAGTTTCTCGGGACAACAAAACGCAACGTGAAAAAACGGGACTTTTCCGTTTTTACGGGACGTCTGGTCACCCTACGCGCGCACCATGTAACCAGCTGACTCAGCCTTAGCTGGAGATGATATGCGCAGACTTTAAATGCTTTTAAATAACCTTGCTTGCACAATTATCTCAGACATGACAATGAGGATTATCTTGAAATACTGGAAAAAACATTTTTTTGCTAACAAAATTTTTCTAAACAGGTAACATTACCAGAAAAAATCGAATTTAGAAAGAGAATTTAAAAGTTTTTAAATTTTAGCTTTTGGTTTATTGGTTGCCATATTAGCAACCAAGTGAACGACTAAAATAAAAAACTAGTAATCATAACAGCTGTTTGTGAACTCAGGCATCACATCACTATATGTCAAGTAAAATGGTATTTCAGTGTGCTAAAAAAAAGTTAACCTGGCAATTATATACACTAATTATTTTATTTACTTACGTCGTTGCAATCTCTTGATATTTTTTACTTTTTACTGGTGCTTTTTACTTTTCACCAGTAAAAAGTAAAAAATATCAAGAGATTGCAACGACGTAAGTAAATAAAATAATTAGTTATATGCAATCAGTGCTACATCAAAAATTAATTATATACACTGTAACTAAATTTGATTTGTTAATAAATTAATCACTGAATGTAAAAAAAACTTGTTACATTTTCATTTGATGTATTTTCTAAGAAAGTACCTCATCACTAAAAATAATAAAAATCCCACCCACCCAAAAAAGGATAGAAAATATTGAAAAAAGAACAATACTTTCTCCATATACTATGAATATGGGGAAAAAGTCAAGTAATGAGTGACACTCTTCTTGTACCCATCCATTGCCAACTGTTTAGAGTCAGACCACCCCTAGTGGCTTTAAGGCCAAGCCACCACTGGTTATATCGTAGGCTTTGCTACTCTTGAGTTTCAGCCGTTTCAGCCCAACAATTTATTTACTACTGGAGACTTGAAGGTAGTTTTCAATTTATGTATTCCTCATTTTCTAAAGAATTTAAAGCTATTCCATATTTTTCCCAAGTCTCTGGCATCGAGACCTTCGATTTGAGCTCACTACAATCATCGTGCAACTTCCCAAATGCCCAAAGTTTTGGCGCAAAAACTTTGCTTACATAATTATAAATATAGGTATCAAAAATTGAGTACCTAAGTTGAAAGTGTCCCAGAGGGTTGTGGTTGAGAACAAGCGTCTGGAGATTGGCAAGCCTACGCATTTGAGGAGGCAGGGTCTCCAGCTGGTTGTTGCTCAGGTCCAGAAACAGAAGATCCGTCAGGTTGACAAACAGCGTGTTTGGGATTGAGGTAATGCTGACAACAGATGAAATTCATAGGTTGATAAATTAACACTTTTACCGGATTACATTTAAGATTTTAAGTGTACGGTAATATATTTCAAACGGATATTATGGTTGCACTGAATAAGTTCATTCACATGAGAGCAATTTTTTTCATTCAATAAGATTTTGCTATCTTAGCTTTAGTGGAATCTTTAAGACTACTAAAGATGCATACAAAAATAAATGTTCGCTCAACAACCAACTCTAACACTAAATTCACACAGCTAAAAACCTACAATTTTTCTTTTTGGCAAACTTCCCCCCTGCGGCACCTCCTTGAGCGTGTTGTTACAATAATAAATCCAGACAGATTGTGTTTGCTCACTTGTTGTGGCTGAGGTTGAGCACAAGCATGTCCAGCCCCTGCCGCACCTCCTTGAGCACATTGTTACAAATAACATACAATAACAACTACAGACTGGTTGTGTATGCTCACGTGTTGTGGCTGAGGTTGAGCACAAGCACATCCAGCCCCTGCCGCACCTCCTTGAGCACATTGTTACAATAACAACGACAGACTGGTTGTGTTTGCTCACTTGTTGTGGCTGAGGTTGAGCACAAACACATCCAGCCCCTGCCGCACCTCCTTGAGCACATTGTTACAATAACATACAATAACAACTACAGACTGGTTGTGTTTGCTCACTTGTTGTGGCTGAGGTTGAGCACCAGCACGTCCAGCCCCTGCTGCACCTCCTTGAGCACATTGTTACAATAACATACAATAAACTACAGACTGGTTGTGTATGCTCACTTGTTGTGGCTGAGGTTGAGCACAGGCACGTCCAGCCCCTGCCGCACCTCCTTGAGCACATTGTTACAATAACATACAATAACAACTAGACTGGTTGTGTTTGCTCACTTGTTGTGGCTGAGGTTGAGCACCAGCTTGTCCAGCCCCTGCCGCACCTCCTTGAGCACACTGTTACAATAACATACAATAACAACTACAGACTGGTTGTGTTTGCTCACTTGTTGTGGCTGAGGTTGAGCACCAGCAGGCTGCGAGCGTGCTCCAGCCCCTGCGGCACCTCCTTGAGCACGTTGTGGCTGAGGTCCAGCGTGGTCAGGTCCTCCAGGTGGAAAAGCTCTGCGGGGATGCCGGAACTCTTCACCTTGTTGTATCGGATGTTGAGGGTGCGGAGTGATGACAGCTCTGTAAGCTCTCCGAACAGCTTCTCCAGTGCGTTGTGGGACAGAGAGAGGTGTTCCTACAAATTTAATGTTAATGTGTTAGGCCTAGGTAGGTTATCATATCTAAAACGGGTTCACGATTTGGTTTTATGCTCTTGGTTTATTGTTCATCCGATGATAACCGACGGATAAAATGTCAGTTCACGAGACAGAGCGTAGTCTATGAAAATGTGAGTTTATCAAAATCCGAGGGCAACTTAAACCATTGTTCAATAGCAGGAATTCGCGGGAATTTTCGTTATATAAATCTGTCATGACTTTAATTCCAGCCACCTCACTCCACCACTTTAAAATAATACGGTACGATAAGTTCGCCCTAGAAGTGACTTAGGCTACATCAAAATTGTTAAGTCTGCTCTTACAGAGAAGGCCTGCATCATCATTAAGAGGGTTATGGGATCTTGACCCACAATGGCTCTAGAAGTAATCCTGGACCTTTCACCTCCTATACGTTGTTGTGCAGAGGGCAGCCATAGAGGGTCTGTTGAGAATCTAGAAAATAGGCATGGAGATCAATTCCAGATCCTGTGGAGATTTTCTTTTCTTGTACTTACTGTGGAGCAAATCACGCAAGCTAATAGATTGATGTCTGTCAAAATTTGATTTACGGAATCAACATTTACTTACTAGTTTCATCAAGTTCCCCAGCTCCTCAGGAATCTGATTCATGTTGGATCTATCCAGCTTAAGCCACTGGACACCTGACATGAGTCGTACTGAATTAGGAAACCTTCCATCCTAAAAAAAACACCAACCATATTAAAATAGAAACAGATTATGATAATCTGTATCTAACTCTCGTTTATCTATACAGAGAGGACTAGAACAATGAAATGGTTGGTAGGCCACTGGCTCTTGGGAGTCGGGTATTTCCAGGGGGAATTTTTCCCTCATTTATGAAAACAACCCTATTTTTGGGGCGAGAAATTCAATGGAACCATTGCCGTCCCCCTACGACCCCCCTTTTTTTAAATAGGGGTTTTGGTCCCCCTAATTCAAAAAAAAATTTTTTTACCTTAGATCATTTCCTTTTATTCCCCTGAATACAAAAATACTGGGTTTGTACCATCTATCTGCCCCCCTTATCGAACTAGGGGGCAAGAACCCCCCTTGAACCACACAAATAGGGGTCTTGGAAGTCTGAATGTTCCAGTTGCGCTGTGTTGCTGAAACTCGGTATGTACCCTATTTTTGGGGCAAGTAATTCAATGTAACCATCGCCGTCCCCCTACGACCTCCCCTTTCCTATCTAAAGGGAGGGCTCTGCCCCCCCCCAATTAAAAAAAAATTACTTTTTACCTTGGATCGGTTCCTGTTATTCCCCTGAATACAAAAATACCGAGTTTGCACCCTACCCCCCTTACCGAACTAGGGGGCAAAAACCCCCCTTGAACCACACAAATAAGGGTCTTGGGAGTCTGTATGTTCCAGTTGCACTGTGTGGCTGAAACTCGGTATGTACCAAACCTTTGGGCGAGAAATTCAATGGAACCCCTACGACCCCCCCCCTTTCCCATCTAAAGGGGGGGGGGCTTTAGACCCCCCCCAGATGGCCATAAACACTGAACATCTTTTCACTTTAGTTTAAGCAATTAACCTTTTACTTAAATATTTAATTGTGCTGGAAAGGCAAAATAGTAACCTGCTCTATATGTTGCTAATTACGTTGATTTGAATAGCCTACTTTAGGCTATATTTCATATTGAGCTGTTTTGAACGTTTTTGTAAGTAGTTCATCAGCAACATAAGTTAATTGAATATTGAGGTGTTTTTTGATTACTAGCTCAAAAAATACATTTTGCATGCATCCAAGAAAGCTAAAGGCAGCCTTTCCAACATAGCGTCAGTGCGCTCAACACCGATGTCGGCGTCATTGCGCTAGAGGGTTAAATGTGAAGCAAGCAATGGCGACCGTTTCCTAGACGCTAGGCCTACGTGTGCTGATTGTTGACGCAGAAGCAATCACTATTGCCCACTTTACATTTGACTATAGCGCAATGACGCCGACGTCGACGTCGATCGCGCTGACGCCGTGTTGGAAATGGAGCTTTAACCCTTTTAGTGCCGTAGGGCCCGGAGCGGGCCATTCGTTTTATGTTATTAATGTGCCGGTGGGACCGGAGCGGGCCACCACATTTCGGTCACTAATTTACCGCGGGACCGTAGCAGACCACTCTACATTTTTATACATATAATATTTATTTCTTACTTTAATGGCTGCAAATCGTGCCGAACGCCTCTCTACTAACCAGTCTTTCGTTTCATATGACTTTTCTCCTGTCCTGTCTTAAGCACCAGCTAAAACATCATTCTGAAATTGCAGTCAGCTGTCGTCAGTTTCATATAGGTAACCTAGCAATTATTGTGCCGGTGTTGTAATTGTATTTGCGTTGTTATGGTTACAGTTATTGAAATTTTATTAAAACTTAATTGTTATAGCTACTTTAAAGATGTGTTTTGTGCGTTTTGTGACAGTAATATGAATGAATCTGGAATACGAAAATTGTTGGAAGCTAGGCCTAGTTGTTCGTCCATCGACAACTCATTCCTCAGTGCATCGGTCGATGGATCCCAAATTAATCTTGGTAATGTAGCAATAAATGAAGGAATTGCCTATCAAGGAATAGACAGTAATGAAGTGGAGACTAGTTTCGGCCATTTAGGCTACGGTACAAGTGCCGATACTCTACCACCAACTTATGCAATCCGAAGGTTAGGTTAGGTTAGGTTAGTAAGGCCGAAATGTAAGGTTTTGGTTTTTGTTTTTTTTATTCATAACCCATGGGAGTAAATTGATGTTTTATATATGGTTTTTATTTGTTTTTAAATGTACTTTTACATAAATTATTGGAAATTACCCAACTATAAATATAACCTAGATTTTGTAGGTTAAACAGAAAAAAAATTTTGGGTAAAATTTTTTTTATATTTATTTTTATATATGTCTACCAAAAAATTTGGTAGACATATATATATACATATATTTTCTGTTTATGTTGTCACTTTCAAAAAGCACAGATATTCAGCTGAAAAGTAAAAAAAATCATTAAAATATATTAATAAATACATTTTTAGTGAATTTTTTTCTGAACAAATTTGCCAAAAAAGCCACGGCACTTTATGCATGTAACAGTGAAAAATGGCGCGGCACTTTATGCAACAATTTTTACTTTTTGTTCCGGCACTAAAAGGGTTAAGCAGGGGGTGGATTTTGATATACGATGCACCAAAACTATTTATAACTTACTGAACCCTTGATTTAACAATATTGAATAGGCCCTAGTTAGCCTATATGCACCCCTTCCACAGTGCAAGTAGTACCATGATAACCATGATAACCATGATGTTCGGTATTTGCTGCTGTTGAGTGTTTCATTTAGGCCTAGGTTTTAGTGGTCGAGTTTGATTTGTCGTTTGAGTGGTTTTTAGTTAATTGGCTGCAGTTCCGTAAGTGGTCTACATTTTAACGATTGAAAATATCAAACTGAAACCCCGATACATGAATAACCGAAACGAAGACTATTCGATTGCATCAAGAATAAAACAAAACACAACAAAACATCAGTAAATATCCAATAACTTAAATATGATACATTAGATAAAACGATATAACTAGAACTGAATATTAAAAAAATAACTTTAGGATAAAACAAATAAAAAATGTTTTAAACTCTCGTTATTAAATTAATACATTACTGACACAACTCAACAACACACACCTTATTCACATCGTCCACCATTTTGCATTAGTTTTGGATTTTGGTTTTCGATGACATGGCACTGACAGAAAATGATGATCTCTGTTACGTTTTGTTATGTTTCAGTTAGTTCCGTTAAAATGTAGACTGGTTAAGGAACTGCAGCCAGTTAATTTATTTTTTTCACCGTTATAAATTTATAACTGGAGCCAATTCTTGGGACCCACGCCGTCCATAAGACCAATGCTAAAATTAACATTAGTCTTTTGGACGGCATGGGCCCCAAGAATTGGCGCCAGTTACAGTAACCTAACCATCACCTTCACCTTGGCATGGGATACAGTGGGCCTATTGTTTTGTTCATGTCATATTATGATGATTGCATTAACATTTATATTATCAAATGAATGATTTGTTAATTTTGGTGCACCGCTTTATCAGTCTGCCCCGAGAAAGTTATATGCAGTCACTCTAACCTTGATCTACAAACGTGTCTTTTAAAAAAGTTCATAGACAAATTATTTAATCTGCTAAAACGCATTCATGAAAATAAGCAAGCCAAAATTAGTTTGAATGGGATTTTTGGGTTGTGTAACAAAATAAATTTCTTACGAGCTAAATAGGCTATGTAAATTAACTTACACTAAAGTCATTACGGCTAAAGTCCACGCCTCTAACAAACGGTAGAACACCTGTGTTAGCCATTTGACCCTCTGGAGATAATAACTAACATTAAAACTTTCACATAAGTATCAATAACATAACCTCCAATTGTCACAATTTGACAAATCGACGTCGAACGAATTACAAATAACTGGAGTTCAACCAGAGGGGTGTTTCTAAACGCGTTTCACAAATACTAGCTACTAATCACTAATCACTAGTTACTAATCATCTCCATTGTATCCTTACGGTTTTGAAACGGAATTTTTATTATTACAAAATACAAAGTCAATTTTATTAATTCACCAACATCGTTTAGTAACAGCCCCCTCAGCCCTCAGGTGACAGACTGTTTATGGCTTTTTTGGCATCAGCCGTGCAGTATTACCACATACAGGGCGAGGTTAGAACCAATACTTCCCTACTACCAGAATTGTTATTAAATTCCCGAAAGAAGGTTTTTCTTGTGGAGACAATGTACTCTATTTAGCATTTCCTACATCTCAGAAATCAATTGACTTAAATAATGATTAAAAATGCAAAATTATTTATTATCAGCGAATTTTTAATGGAATGTTGTTGTACAGTGCCGTAGACAGACCGGTTTTCTCGGGTCATTTGCCCGGGGCACGGGCCCATAAATTGTTTACAGGGGCCCGGAAAAATTATTAAATTATGTATTCTTGAATTTTCTTAACGAGTCCATGCGCAGAAAATTTCCGCGCATGTAGGGGAGGTAAAACCCCTCCCGTCATACCTCTTTCCCCTTCAAACTACAGAACGGAGTAGAGGAACTATTACTTTTTCGTATGCAACTGCTATTTAGAAACATGTTTTTAATGTTAACTGTTCATTTACCGGTTGCAGTTGCAACAGTTTCTTTTCACTATTATTCAAAAGACAGCTGTGAAGAATTAATTGTTGGGTTTTGGGCCTATTCCACGAAAGAACAAGTTACATATTCACAAGTTTATACTTTTGGACACTTGTAAAAAAAAGTTAACAGTTGTTACTTTCATAGCCACAAGTATCAGGATTTGAGGTTAGAGATACTAAAATTATTAAATCCAACTTTAATGACACTAAAACCAAGATAGATTTATTTTGTTAATATGTTAAGGAATAATCAAAGAATATTTTATTTATTATACTAAGTAGAAATTTTAATACGTCTATGAAATGAATGGTCTGTTTGTTGACAAACATTGAACATATGTGCTTGTGGACAAAAATGTAGGCCTAAGGGTAAACAAGTCTTGTTGTATCTAGTGAAATTATTTCACCTATTCACCTACACTAGTTAAAATAGCTAAAATTTTTCACCTAAGCCAAGAGTTAGGTAACTTTGATTTTTTTTCCTTTGATCCAGTTATAATTCATATTTTCTCATCCATAGCAAAGATAAGGCGTTGAAATGACATTTTACAAACAAGTTTATTTCCACTGAGGTCATCGTATTTAACACTGATATTAATTAGTAATCTTATTTTTCATAAAAAATGAGTTTTTGGCAGTTTTTTTCCTGCGAGGATTATGCATTTTACTAACAAATTAATGACACAATGTGCTTTGCCACAGTAATTGTCATTTACAACTGCATTAGCTAACACCTTTGATTAGAACTATGCTGGCAGCACAGTATCGCCGAGGCGCCTCACCAAAAAAAGCAAGGTTTTTGAAAAATGTGACTAGATTATAGGGATACAATGAGGCATGCTGAGCACACCATTATGGTACAAGTACACTTTCGGAAGACAGGGCCTTCTGGACAAAGCGAGTACGAGAGTTTTCATGGTACGGACAGCATACGTCCATTTCATTAAGGCCAAGGCTTCAATATCTTCCCCAAGATTCGCCTAGAAGATATAAAAAAGACTTGCCTAATCCCCGCGAGAGTTTGCTTATGCTGAAGACATTAGCTGGTTAGCCGAGTGGATAAAGAGCTCACATTATAACCTGAGGGTCACATGTTCGAATTATGACCACGATCGAAACTGAGTCCGGTCGTCATTTGTCATGATAGGGCTAAGAATTAATATTGCTATCCATCAAAAGGTCGCCGATAATACATCAACAGTTGCAACGGCATTGACGACCATTATATTATTTTGAATGTAGTTTCATACACATTTTATAGCTTAACTATAGAGGAAAAGTTGGTACATTGTGAAGAACACGGTAAAGCTCGGATGATTACAAGTAAAAGCGGTTATAGAACCAGATTTTTTTGGGAGTTGAAGGAGAACAAAATGATATTCAATCGATAATGTAATGACTTTTTATGAAATCCTTAATATGATTTACTTTCAATGTACTTTCCTCTTTTAATCCTATTAACACAACATTCTAAATGGCAAAGGCAATCAATCCATGTATCTAAAGTCAATGGTGTAAACGTTTGATTAAGAAATCATCCATTTAAAAACATACTATTTCATATGATAAATCACAGCTGTACTGTATTTCTTAAAATTTAATAGTTTATGTTTATATTTTTGGGTAAGTAAACATGTAAGAATTCAATGGTGAATCGGTGAAAATTTGCTGGTTAAAAAAGAAAACACCTGGGCCTGTTCCACAAAAGAACAAGTTACATATTCACAAGTTTATACTTTTTGACACTTGTGAAAAATAGTTACAGTTGTTACTTTCATAGTCACAAGTATCAGGATTTGAGGTTATGGATATTAAAATTAATAAATCCAACTTTAACGACACTAAAACCAAGATGGAATTATTTTGTTAATATTTTAAGGAATAATCAAAGGATATTTAATTTATTATACTAAGCAGAGATTTTAATACATCTATTAAATGAATGGTCTGTTTGTTGACAAACATTGAACACATGTGCTTGTGGACAAAAATGTAAGAGTAAACAAGTCTTTTTGTATCTAGTGAAATTTCACCTATTCACCTACACTAGTTAAAATAGCTAAAATTTTTCACCTAAACCAAGAGTTAGGTAACTTTGATTTTTTTACCTTTGATCCGTTATAATTCATAGTTTCTCATCCATAGCAATGATAAGGCGTTGAAATGACATTTTACAAACAAGTTTTCCACCGTGGTCATCGCATTTAACGCTGATATTAATTAGTAATCTTATTTTTCTTAAAAAATGGGGTTTTGGCCGTTCTTTTCTGCCAGGATTATGCATTTTATTAACAAATTATTGACATAATTGTGCTTTGCCACATTAATTGTCATTTACAACTGCATTAGCTAACGCCTTTGATTGGAGCTATGCTGGTAGCTCAGTATTGTCGAGGCCCTTCACCAAAAAAGGCAAAGTTTTTGAAAAAATGTGACTAGATTAGAGGGATACAATGAGGCATACCGAGCGCACCATTATGATACAAGTACACTCTTGGGAGACAGGGCCTTCTGGACAAAGCGAGTTTGAGAGTTTTCATGGTGCAGACAGCATGCCTCATTCTATACATCCGTTTCATTAAGGCCAAGGCAATGTCTTCTCCAAGATTCGCCTAGAAGATGTAAAAAAGACTCGCCTGATCCCTGCAAGAGTTTGCTTATGCTGAAGACATTAACTGGCTAGCCGAGTGGATAAAGTGCTCACATCATAACCTGAGGGTCGCCTGTTCGAATTGTGACCACGATCGAAACTGAGTCCGGTCGTCATTTGTCATGATAGGGCTATGAATGAAAATTGCTATCCATCAAAGGGTCGCCGATAATACATAAACAGTTGCAACGGCCTTGACGACCATTTTATACTATTTTGAATGTAGTTTCATACACATTTTATAGCTTAACTTTAGAGAAAAAGTTGGTATACATTGAGAGGAACACGGTAAAGCTCGGATGCTTACAAGTAATTGCGGTTAGAATCGGATTTTTTGGGAGTTGAAGGAGAACAAAATGATATTCAATCGATAATGTAATGATTTTTTATGAAATCCTTATTATGATTTACTTTCAATGTACTTTCCTCTTTTAATCCTAGTAACACAACATTCTAAATGGCAAAGGCAAGTCTACTTATGTATCTAAAGTCAATGGTATAAACGTATGATAAAGAAATCATCCATTTCAAAATATACTACATATTTCATATGATAAATCACAGCTGTACTGTATTTCTCATATGTTTATATTTTTGGGTAAGTAAATATGTAAGACTTCAATGGTGAATGGGTGAAAATTTGCTGGTTAAAAAAAGAAAACAATTGTGAAAAATAAAATCACAAGTTTATACAACATTTATACAAACTAACTTGTGAATATGTAACTTGTTATTTCGTGAAATGGGCCCCTGTGAAAAATAAAGTCACAAGTTTATACAAACTCACTTGTGAATATGTAACTTGTTATTTCGTGAAATGGGAGGATGAAAAGGAAAAATTACGAGTACAGAAAGGCTTTTTTGTCGTGCATACTATATGAAATAGCAGATTTTAAGGGCGTATTTTTTCAAGTTAACCGATTTTGTAACGTTTAGCTTAACAATCATAGAGTGTGCATGGTACATTTTTCCATTTTTGTAGTGGTGAAGATTAAAAATGTAAAGATTACTCACAATTAAACTTGGCACTGCGTGTTTACTAGGCCTAAAAACATTCACAACGAACAAGTTAAAGTTGAACGTTAGGTATCTGCCTGGTTTAGGTTTATTAGTGAACAAATTAGGTAATGCGAATATGAACCAATTATTAGATTATTATATGTAAAATATCAGAAGTTAGGATGTACTAAAAACACACCTAATTATGATACCAGATGTAGAGCCTTTTTGGTTGTTAAACACCGATTAAAAGTTTTTGAAAAAAGCCTCTTTTCATTGATTAAACAAATTTTCAGCATGGATCGTTCCTAAGCGCTCTTTCAAGGCCTCAAGCAGCATAATCCGCCGAATGCTTGCAGGGCAAGTCAGGTTTACCCTGGTTCGACAGTAGTGAACTCCCACCATTTTTGGCGTTCACTCCTGCTCGATGTAGATCGCATTTGCACTCGTCAGAACTCGATCTAGTAGGCCTAAAGCCCTAAAGATGAACTAGAGCTTACATCACGTATCAGAAAATCCCGCACCGTTTTGCAGATCAACGTTAATTTATCCCCTTAACACTGATGCCTTCTTTTATATATTTATTGGTTCGCGAGTTTGAATCGTTAAACTAGTGGCACTTTACGTTGGTCTGGTGTGACTGCACCCATTCTCATGCATGAATGCTAGCGAACTACAGTGAGCGCCTGAGAACATAAGGGTAGGCTACTGTTACTCTTACCGAGTTCTAGGATCAAATAGTTTGAACCCTATCGCATCATTATATACGATCTGCTAAACGCCTAGTTAACTTTATAATTAAAAATATAAACTAATAATAGATTAATTAAATGAAAAACCTAATATAACTTAATACTTGAGTTATGCTCTGATTATTTTCGAGATAAGAATTGTAACAGTCATTGTGTACAAAACATTATCCCTTAAAAATATACATTTGCACAGAATTTTGTGTTTTTACTTTAGATATTAGGCGAATGGTCTGCAAATGTGGCAAGCAGTATTACTCGTTATCCTACTGCGGTAGAAGTCCACCTTTCTGTATCGCAAGTCTGCCCAAATTTTCATTCACATATACAATGTGTAAATAATCCATTTTTATAACATTGTTTTGTATTCGGCTGTAGATATTTCTTTTTTTTGCCGATAGCCTTAATTTTAAAAGCTATCAACAGCTGTTTTATTTTGAAAACCATTTTATTCTTCTCCCGACGATATGAAAACAAATATTCGTTACTAATACAAGTTACAAAGTATAGGGTTCAGGGATTATCGTATCAAAGTGACGTATGTAACATATGACACGAAACTGTTAAATTAAAAAAAAACAACAAAAAAACATATTTGCTTCAGCCAATCGTGATCGAGCATGTCACCACTAGGCACCGTGAATGGTTATCACTTCCCCTCACAAGATTCTCCATCTCTCTCGCACAGTATCTCAAAAAGTGGTCCCGTTAAGAAAATCGGACAATAGTAAGTTTTATCTTCATCAACAAAAATGAAAAGTTTTCAACAATTGATTTGTAATCAGACGGGCCCATAATTTTTTACAGAGACCCGGAAAACGCAAGTAAGCTTTGTCTTTCAGCTACAAAGAAAATAATAGCTTGAAGAATTTTACTAAGTGACCGTTTATGCGTGTATTTTACGGCTCGATAAATTGTTATTCCTGGACGGCAAACTTTGCGACGCGCGGTCTCGGCTATTGTTAGGTTAGCTCAACTTAAGCCTTAATGTAAAACACAAACTTGTGTTAGTTTTGTAAACAGATATATTTCACTAAATTTAACGTATTGGCAACATTTATTTCGCTAACACTTTTCCTCTGACCAATAAATAAAAAATGTACTCAGTAATGACATCCTTATTCTTGGTTCTCACACTTCGCAACCAATCGACCGAGCGAGTACGAAGGAAGCCGAGTGAATGAAACCGATCGTGTTCTGATTGCCGATCCTGTCATTCCGTCACATCGTCTATGTCGCTGGCTTCGTTCGTTTTAGCGAATTTCCCCTATAGGGAAGAAGCTATTACCGTAGGTCTCATGGTAAGACCTAAGCTCGGGACCACTATAACTTTTCGTTTAGGGGCCCCCAGAAGCAAAAAACACTATTTGTTCGAATTTGTATATATATATATATATATATATCTATATATATATATATATATATATATATATATATATATACAGGGTGTCCCGAAATTATGGTAAAATATTTTAGTATATGATAGTACAGGTAAAAATAAGAAAAAAAGTTCATATAAACATAGGTCCAAAAGTGCTTCGTTTTCCGTCTGTGTGTCTGTTTGTGATTTTTACATATTTAATCATATCTCATGAATCTCTTAACATACAAACTTCAAACTTGGTACATGGATGAATACTATTAAGACCTATTTTTGTATGTAGTATCAAATTCCTACTTTGTACCATTTCAAAATGGCGACTGTTTTTTGTTTTCAAAGCTAAATATTTTAAAAACCGTAAATTTTAGAAAAATTATACAAGAGACAAAAAAGTTGTGAAATTTAATCCAATTAACGCTGATATTAAGATTATGATGATCGGATTACTAATAACGGAGAAATATTAACTTTTCTGAATAAAAACATGGTCCTTTAGAACAAACTGTCAGAAATTTCCATGTTTTTATTTGGAAAAATTAAAATTTCTCCGTTATTCGTAATCCGATCATCATAATTTTAATATCAGCGTTAATTGGATTAAATTTCACAACTTTTTTGTCTCTTGTATAATTTTTCTAAAATTTACGGTTTTTAAGATATTTAGCTTTGAAAACAAAAAACAGTTGCCATTTTGAAATGGTACAAAGTAGAAATTTGATACTACATACAAAAATAGGTCTTAATAGTGGTCATCCATGTACCAAGTTTGAAGTTTTTACGTTAAGAGGTTCATGAGATATGATTAAATATGTAAAAATCACAAACAGACACACAGACGGAAAACGAAGCACTTTTGGACCTATGTTTATATGAACTTTTTTTCTTATTTTTACCTGTACTTTCATATACTAAAATATTTTACCATAATTTCGGGACACCCTGTATATATATATGTGTCTGTAAGCACGATAGCGGCCGCAAAAATGATCCGATCTTTATGAAATTACGGACATGTAAAGTGGTAATCAATTGGACGAGTTCGTGAACCAGTCCGATCGGACCACCGGAAGGGGGGGGTAAAGGGGGATAAACCCCCCCAAAAATGGATTTTTTGAGTTTTTTACATAGAAAAATAAAATTTATCGAATTTTTATGGGCACCATTGAATTCAGCTCAAAAAAACAAACAATTTAGTATTTTGAAACACTGCTCTATGTCCATTGGTTACCGAGATATTGAAAGTGGTAAACACAGTACGTTGTCCCAATGTTAACCTTATGGGAAATAAGTAAAATTCTATATCTCGCTTATTTCTCAACAAATCTCAATAAAACTTGGTAAATGGCTTATTCTAGTTCAGATCTACTAAATATTGAATTAAACCCACCCAGTTTTAAAATACCTGTAGCAGCACACCTGCATACTCATTCCCCATGTTATTCTTATGGAGCTTACAAAAACATGTCAAATCTCGCTATGTTGGATTAAAATATGTTGTTTTACATTTGAAATTCGCTGAGTATGCAGGTCTGCTGCAACGGGGGTATTCATTCTTGATATTGTAGCATTAGACTGATAAATGATCCATGGAATATTTTTAGTTAAATTATGGCCAAAACTTGTGTTTTTAAACACTGAAATTTCAATTTTACCGGGGGAGGGTCCCCGGACACCTCTTTTCCAGGCGTCGGGTAGGAGATGTAACATTCTGCATATTATGTATAAAAAAATACTACGAATATTTAACATTATAAGAATATTATTAAACTTTACAAAATAAAAATAATTGTTGCAAGTAATTTTTAAATTGGTCTACTTAATATCATTGTGATTGTTTAAAAAACAGTAGTACCGGTAGGCTCATAGTTTTGAATAAAATTTATTTTTGTTGTAACAGCAATCAGGGCCGGCTCCACCATATTAGGCGAACTAGGCAACCGCCTAGGGCGCCAAAGCCCAAGGGGCGTTAAAGGGGGCGCTGAGTGGAACGTTTATCAAAAAACAAGACGCAAATAAAACACTTTTATTTTGAAAAGGAAAATTATAAAGTAAAATAAACTCCAATTTATATTAACATTTTGTTAAATTGTGGGTTTATAATTTGGGAATGCTGTTACTTACATGCTCTGCATGTTACTTTTTTTAAACACTTTTTAAAACCCTACCCTTCCAAACTTATGTCTATATATAATATATCAATATTAAGGATGCGAAATTAACTATACTCTCTAGGCTCCCTTGCCGTTGTAGTTTAGGTTTCTTATTAATCTTGACAGCCAAATTTCAAGACCGAGCCAATTTAGTTCAACTTCCGGGTATTTTTCCCAAAGAATCAACTCCATCTCAATTTTACGAAGCTTCATTTTATGAGCACATTTTTTAAATGGTGCTCGTGTCTCGATGTGCAGTCTTATTATGAACGAAAAACAGTAAAAACATATGAGGGGTCTAGATGCAAAACCGGACATGTCCACTTTGGAAAATTTTCGGTAAACCAAAAAAACCTCTCACATTGTGGTTTATATATATTTTAAGACGATTTTTTTTGCTCACAAACTTTATTGACCAACAAAATAAATAAATAAAAGAGATTGGGACTAGAGTTTAGCTGTAATTAATTATTGCAAGTTTAATTTTGGAGATGTCCGCTTTTGCACTTGAAAATTGAAAAGTCCATATATTGCGAAAGAAAATGTCCACTTTTGCATCTAAATGAGGGGTCTAAATGCAAAACCGGACATGTCCACTTTGAAAAAGCAGTACTCTCATTGGCTGAGTACTGCTGGTTCTCTCATCTGATTGGTCCCGGGGAAATGTCCACTTCTGCTTCTCAGTTGAAATGGAAATGTCCCAGATTTGCAGCAAAACCCAATTTTTCCTATTAAATAAATATTAGAAATATTTGTTTTTGCTTCTTAGTTCGAATACCACTGGATGCAGCTATATCTAAAGTATTATAATCAATTACTAACTCAATTTGGCCAAAAAGTGGACATGTCCGGTTTTGCATCTAGACCCCTCAAAGAGCTGGAAATTTACAGTTAATTATACAGTGTGTAAAAAAAGTCCGTCCCCCCTCTTTTATTTTTTTGTTTGTTCAGACAAACAACTAACCTTTTGGGAATGATACTAACTCAACCCAAATTATTTTTGACATTATCAAATATTTTGAGTGTCCCCCAAAAATGGGGATTTTTGGGTCAAATCAAAATTTTCAAATGCAAACCCCTTTTAAGTGACCCCTCATTTTAAAGAGCTTTCAAAAAGTAGATGAATGCTGAAGGTTGCAGGTCTCTAACGTGTTTAAATCGAAATTAACAGCTTATCAAAGTTTTGAATTCAACACATCATTAAAACCTGGCGTCTAGGACGTTAGGAGTTTTAATTCACCTTTGGTGACAAATTAAACAACCCTAGGAAAAATGTTACTAAATGAAAAAGTGGTCTCTTTTGGTGATATTTAAAATTTTGAGTGTCCCCCAAAAATGGGGAATTTTGGGGGCAATTCAAATTTTTTAAATGCAAACCCTTTTTAAGCGACACGTCATTTTAAAGATCTTTAAAAAATAGGCGAATTCTGGAAGTTGGAGGTCGCTAACGTGTTTCTATCAAAATTGGCAGCTTTATACGATTCTATCAAACTTGTCAAATTTTGAATACGACCCCTAGAAATTTTGAAAAGCTGCCATTTTCGATAGAAACACGTTAGCGACCTCAAATTTCCAGAATTCACCTATTTTTTAAGAGCTCTTTAAAATGAGGGATCGCTCGAAAGGGGATTGCATTTAAAATTTTGAGTTTCCCCCAAAATCCCCCATTTTTGGGGGACACTCAAAAATTTAAATATCACCAAAAGATACAACTTTTTCATTTAATAGCATTTTTCCCAGGGTCGTTTCATTCTCAAGTCACCAATTGTAAATTAAAACTCCAAACTTCCTAGACACCAGGTTTCAAGGATGTGTTGTATTCAAAACTTTGACAAGCTGTCAATTTCGATAGAAACACGTTAGAGACCTCCACTTTTTACCATTCATCTACTTTTTGAAAGCTCTTTAAAATGAGGAATCACTCAAAAGGGGTTTGCATTTGAAAATTTTGAGTTGCCCCCAAAATCCCCCATTTTTGGGGGACACTCAAACTTTTCGATAACGTCAAAAAAATAATTTGGGTTGAGTTAGTATTATTCCCAAAAGGTTAATTGTTTGTCTCAACAAACAAAAAAATTAAGGAGGGAGGACAGACTTTTTTTACACACTGTATAAGTACTTATAGCCCAAGAGCACACGACTGCCAGACCTTCGTTATTTTTTGTAAAAGCTGAAAGTTTCTCTGAGTAATGTTCCGAATAGAGGTAACAAGAATCAGCAACTATGAATTTTGGCTAGTGGACGGCCACCCTTGGCTAGTGGTTGCTTTGCCTGATTTTCGCAGATTCATATCATTGCAACCTTCGAAATTACTTAAACAGCTGATACATCCCATTAAAATACAAGGAAGTGAACAGCTGTTTTAGTAATGTTGAAGCTTGCAATGGTATGACTCAGAGACAATGCGAATGAATTAGCACAGTTTACTTCATATTTTCTTTGGATTACTTCATCTAAATATATAAAACAAAGTCGTGTTAGTTACACCATTTATAACTCGAGATCGGCTGGACCGATTTTAATGATTTTTGATTTGTTGGATTCGTCTCTGCCCCGGTCAACACATAGGCATATTCAGTTTTGTATTTAACCAAAGGGCTAAGTCCCACTGGCCTGTAAAGTTTGTATTTTACGCTTATGAAGAAAAGAATGATGCATTTTGATCACATATGTATACACCAATTTAAATATTTTCCCAACAGCTGATAATATGTCACTTTATCTTCTGTAGTTCGCGAAGTGAAGTAGTAGAGAGGACTTGCTAGTCCTAACTTCGCTTCGAAAATAAAGTCATTTTTCATTTCATTTCAGTTGACAGCTAACGTCATTGAGTGTCATTTTCAGCTGTTTCATGTTGTCTGTGCTTGTTTTGAAAAAGCATATATATGTTACCGGTTGATTTGTTTAGAGTAAGTTTTATAGTACATTTCGTCACTAGTCCGGAAAGTGGCTGTTATCGGTAGGAGATAGTTTCAATTACGAGGCGAACCCGAGTAATTGAATTCTATCGAGTACCGGTGTAGCACTTTCGGACTAGTAACAAAATGTACTATTTTGTTATTTTTTAAAATTTTTCTTTGTTTTGTGCGAGTGTAACTAATAAATTCTGCGTAGTTATTACAAACAATGACGTGATCCAGAACATCTAACTTTTCTTAACAATGCCGTAATGCAGTTATAGGTTCCGGAACATTGTAAATCAATCCACTTGAGATTTGCTTGTTTTGTGGGAATATTATTAAAACACCTTATCGTATTAGTATTATAATTAACAATGCCGTGACCCAGAAGATCCAATTTATCACAACAAAGCCGTAATGCTATTATAGACTTCGGAACATTGCGAATCAAGCCACTGAAGAAGAACGAGAAATCGCACGAGAACAGCGCCACAGTAACATGGCCCAACTTCATGCTTCTCAAATACAAGAACAAAGAGTAGCATCCAGAGAAATGGCTCGGTTGGCAATGAGAAATCATCGAGTTATTTGCACAGATCAGCAACGAGTTAATATTCGACAAGCTATAAGAAATGCTTCAAGTGTTGATTTGAATCGGGCAGCGTTTCTATATACGATTGCACAAATTATTACAGTTCGCATCCTATAGCTCTTATTGGTCCAATGGACGTTGTTTGCGAACACTGAAGCACATTGAAGTTTGCTGGTGAAACGTCGGGATTGTGCTACCTTAAAGGCAAAGTTAAAATACAATTTTTTTTACTCAGCCACCTGAGCCATTGCACTGCATTCATTGCTTCGTGGTGAAACACCAGAATCTAAACATTTTCTAGCCAATTCAAGAAAATACAATACCTGTTTTCAAAGAATTTCAATTGGAGCGGGCATTATCGAAGAACACGGATTTTATCCGACTTTTAAGGTAACCTATGCTGAAAAGAGTGAATGTTAATTTTTTTTAAATAGGCTATAAGATAAAAAAACTTGCTCTGATTTAGGTTTAATAGTTTTAATACCCCCGTTGCAGCAGACCTGCATACTCAGCGAATTTCAGATGCAACACAACTAACGGTATTTCAATCCAACTTAGCGAGATTTTACATGTTTTGTAATCTCCATAAGAATAACATGGGGAATGATTATGCAGGTTTGCTGCAACAGGTATGTTAAAACTGGTTGGTTTTAATTCATTATTTAGTAGATCTTAACTAGAAGAAGCCATATACCAAGTTTTGTCAAGAAATTTTAAAAAATAAGTAAGATATAGCATTTTTTTATTTCCCATAAGGATAACATGGGGGATGATTATGCAGGTTTGCTGCCACAAAAACTGAAATTTCGGGGATTTTAGCCTAAAATACATTAGATTTCATCTAGATGAAGCCACAAACCAAGTTTTATCCAGATATATTGAGAAATAAGCGAGATAAAGAATTTTACTTATTCCCCATAAGGTTAACATAGGGACAACGTACTGTGTTTACTACTTTCAATATCTCGGTAACCAATGGACATAGAGCAATGATTCAAATAACTAATTTGTTTGTTTTTTTGAGCTGAATTCAATGGTGCCAACAAAGATTCGATAAATTTTATGTTTATATGTAAAAAACTCAAAAAATCCATTTTTGGGGGTGTTTATCCCCCTTTACCCCCCCTTCCGGTGGTCCGATCGGGCTGGTTCACGAACTCGTCCATTCGATTACCACTTTACATGTCTGTTCCAAAGTTCATTAAGATCGGACCATATTTACGGCCGCTATCGTGCTGACAGACTGACAGACACATATATAGATAGATAGATAGATGGATAGATATATAAATACCCCCGTTGAAGCAGACCTGCATACTCAGCGAATTTCAGATGCAACACAACAAATGGTATTTCAATCCAACTTAGCGAGATTTTACATGTTTTGTTATCTCCATTAGAATAACATGGGGAGTGATTATGCAGGTTTGCTGCAACAGGTATGTTAAAACTGGTTGGTTTTAATTCATTATTTAGTAGATCTTAACTAGAAGAAGCCATATACCAAGTTTTGTCAAGAAATGTTAAAAAATATGTTAGATATAGAATTTTTTTATGTCCCATAAGGATAACATGGGGAATGATTATGCAGGTTTGCTGCCACTAAAAATTGAAATTTCGGGGATTTTAGACTAAAATACATTAGATCTCATCTAGATGAAGCCACAAACCAAGTTTTATCCAGATATGTTGAGAAATAAGCGAGATATAGAATTTTACTTATTCCCCATAAGGTTAACATTGGGACAACGTACTGTGTTTACCACTTTCAATATCTCGGTAACCAATGGACATAGAGCAATGATTCAAAACACTAAATTGTTTGTTTTTTTTAGCTGAATTCAATGGTGCCAACAAAGATTCGATAAATTTTATTTTTATATGTAAAAAACCCAAAAAACCCATTTTTGGGGGTGTTTATCCCCCCTTACCCCCCCTTCCGGTGGTCCGATCGGGCTGGTTCACGAACTCGTCCATTCGATTACCACTTTACATGTCTATTCCAAATTTCATTAAGATCGGATCATATTTACGGCCGCTATCGTGCTGACAGACACACACACACACACATATATATATATATATATATATATATATAGATAGATATATAAAAATTCGAACGAATGGTGTTTTTGCTTCTGGGGGCCTCAAAACGAAAAGTTATCATGGTCTCGGGTTTAGGTCTTACCATGAGACCTACGGTAATAGCTTCTTCCCTATAGGGGAAATTCGCTAAAATTCGAACGAATGGTGTTTTTTGCTTCTGGTGGCCCTAAAACGAAAAGTTATCATGGTCTCGGGCTTAGGTCTTACCATGAGACCTACGGTAATAGCTTCTTCCCTATAGGGGAAATTCGCTAAAACCTTTGCTACATCTCTGTATTTGTCTCTAAAATACAGTACTGACTTTAACTTTCGACTTCACAGATTCATGGCCAAATTCACCATAGAATTGGATCATTGAAACCTCTTGAAGATGCACAACATAAATTCTTACAAATATAGTTTATGTGAACATAGAGGAACAACTTGATCGGCGTATAGAGATTAACACAAAAATGAATAGAGCAATTCTTCAAGATCTGCAGCAACTACCTCATGAACATCATGCATTGGCTAGGCCATTTAAAACTGTGTTGGAGCGCATCCCTATTGATGACTACAAAGTTGTGATCATATCGGATAAACGACCAGTTGAAACACATGAATGCAGATTTAATGTCCAAAAATAGATGAAGTTACAATCTTGATTGTTGGTGAAAACTTGGAATCACGCGATATTGTGATTATACAGGGTGTTTTTTTTAACGCAACCCAAAACTTTATTTGTTTATTTTATCAGTTACAGGTTATTTCCCCCCAAGATCCTCAGATTTTACCCCACTACATTATTTTCTTTGGGGATACTAAAAAGTAAGACCTACGAAAACAATTCACAGGACAGTCAGCAACTCAAAACAAACATAATAAATTTCATGCAAGAAGTTCAAAGAGGTACTTAGCAACAAGTGTTCGGGAATTTTATGGAGAGAGCATAACTTCATACAAATTCCAGGGGCGGATTATTTGAGCACATAATGTAAAGTAAATGTGATCAGACTTAAATAATAGGTTGTATAAAATGTAAAGATTCATAAAACAATACTAATTTCGTATGTATATGTGCATTATTCAATATTAAAAATGGGTTGCATTTAAAAAAAAAAACATCCTCTACGTCGAGGTACTAAGCAACTGTCACAAATTTATAAAACACACCGTTCATAGGCCTATGACAATTTGCAATACCCGTTGATGTTTTGGCGAGGAGACAATGGATATCACTTCAATATCAAGATGATTAATCCATTGGAAAGGCAGTACAAAGTTCGCCGGGTTAGCTAGTATATTATAAATCAAGTCATTCACTGCCAGACATTAAGCATTGCTGCTATATTTTTTTCTTGACATCTTTAAACGTTTTACGAAGGGAAATTATACTAACTTTATAGTAGGCTATAAAACCTGGATTTTACGTATGATACATGTGGGAATAACACAAGATGTTTCCTCAGTAGCCAGACAGTTTCAATGGGTTTAACGTTAGAGATAGCTTGAAAGGGGTTTGCATTTTAACTTTTTTTGTAACATTTCGCCATATAACTCTACAAATCTAAGGTATATTTGGTAATGTATCTTTCAAAATTTTCCACATTAAGAGAGTAAAGAGAGTTAAAAAGCGGAAATCATTTAAAAAGTAAACATTATACTTTAGCGCAGTTTTAGCGAATTTCCCCTATAGGGAAGAAGCTGTGACCGTAGTACTCATGGTAAGACCTAAGCCCGAGACCATGATAACTTTTCGTTTTGGAGCCCCCAGAAGCAAAAAAAAACTATTTGTTCATTTTCATACATATATATATATATATATATATGTGTGTGTGTGTCTTTAAGCACGATAGCGGCCGTAAAAATGGTCCAATCTGAATGAAATTTGGCACAGCCATGTAAAGTAGTAATTATTCGGATGAGTTCGAAAACCAGCCTGATCGGCCTACCGGAAGGAGGGGTAAAGGGGGGTAAACCCCCCCAAAAATGGGTTTTTTGAATTTTTATATAGAAAAATAAAAATAATCCAATTTTTGTTACCACCATTGAATTCAGCTCAAAAAAACAAACAATTTAGTATCTTGAATCACTGCTCTATGTCCATTGGTTAACGAGATATTGAAAGTGGTAAACACAGTACGTTGTCCCAATGTTAACCTTATGGGGAATAAGTAAAATTCTATATCTCGCTTATTTCTCAACGTATCTTGATAAAACTTGGTAAATGGCTTCTTCTAGTTCAGATCTACTAAATATTGAATTAAAACAACCCAGTTTTAATATACCTGTAGCAGTACACCTGCATACTCATTCCCCATGTTATTCTTATGGAGCTTACAAAAACATGTCAAATCTTGCTATGTTGGATTGAAATATGTTGTTTTGCATTTGAAATTCGCTGAGTATGCAGGTCTGCTGCAACGGGGGTATTTTTACTTGTTTTGCGTGCTTTTGGGCCCTTGTTTAGCCGTTTCGGGCCCTTTTTTGGTGTTTCCGGGCCCCCTGCGAGCCCAGGCCCCTATGCATTTGCCCCCCCCCCCTGCCCCCCCCTGTCGCCGGCCCTGGCCAGCGATAATCCAAGCAAGATTGTAGAGCCGTATCAGTGTTTCTCGCCCTGAACAAGGGTGCCACAGATTTATGAACCAGTATTAGTTTTTTTCTGATCCCTTACTTATTCTAACCAAATTTTATGCACATTGCAGTAGACTCCTGCTTATCCGGACCCCTCGGGACCGAGTCCTGTCCACATAACTTTTTTAGGGAATTTCCCCTATAGGGAAGAAGCTATTACCGTAGGTCTCATGGTAAGACTTAAGCTCGGGACCACTATAACTTTTCGTTTTGGGGCCCCCAGAAGCAAAAAACACTATTCGTTTGAATTTATATATATATATAAATATAAATATATATATACATATATATATATATATATATATATATATATGTGTAATTTCATAAAGATCGGACCATTTTTGCGGCCGCTATCGTGCTAACAGACACACACACATATATATATATATATATATATATGTGTGTGTGTCTGTTAGCACGATAGCGGCCGCAAAAATGGTCCGATCTTTATGAAATTTGGAACGGACATGTAAAGTGGTAATCAATTGGACGAGTTCGTGAACCAGTCCGATCGGACCACCGGAAGGGGGGGTAAAGGGGGATAAACCCCCCCAAAAATGGATTTTTTGAGTTTTTTACATAGAAAAATAAAATTTATCGAATTTTTGTGGGCACCATTGAATTCAGCTCAAAAAAACAAACAATTTAGTATTTTGAAACACTGCTCTATGTCCATTAGTTACCGAATATTGATAGTGGTAAACACAGTACGTTATCCCAATGTTAACCTTATGGGAAATAAGTAAAATTCTATATCTCGCTTATTTCTCAACATATCTCAATAAAACTTGGTAAATAGCTTCTAGATCTACTAGATCTAAATATATCTAGTTCAGATCTACTAAATATTGAATTAAAACAACCCAGTTTTAATATACCTGTAGCAGCACACCTGCATACTCATTCCCCATGTTATTCTTATGGAGCTTACAAAAACATGTCAAATCTTGCTATGTTGGATTGAAATATGTTGTTTTTCATTTGAAATTCGCTGAGTATGCAGGTCTGCTGCAACGGGGGTATTTATACATTTTTCTGTTTTCCGCTTCATAACATTGCAAGCTTAAATATTATTTAAACAGCTGTTCACTTTCTTGTATTTTAAATATAAGTTACCAGCTTTTAAGTAATTTGTAAGCTTGCAAATACATGAATCTGCGAATATCAGCCGAGTATTATTAAATACTGATAGTGCAGAACAATAAATTGTTTTTCTAGATCAATCTTGTTCAGGCTGATGCTGACACATCGTCCGAAGTTTTCTTGGCCTGATGAGTAAGAAATAGAGTCGTAGATAAGGCAGGGTTTATTTATCAGGCGTGAGTGATGTTTACCGAGAAGGCTGGATGGTTAGTGTTGTGGCCGGGAGGGGGAGGGAGCTGGATGGAGGGTGTGGCAACACTGGCGGCACGACAGCAGAACGCTCCAGCACGCTAGTGTCAGCTTACACTTCGCCAGCTTCACAACAGGTGTGCCAAGGTAACAACAATGCATTACTCATCGACCGCGACAGTAGCTATTAAAAGGCGCTCTGTTTAAAGCTGCTTACATAAATTTAAGCGTTCCATATTATTTCAATTAAATTTTATTCATTACTTATACGTGGTATTAAAACGTAGAAAGTATTAAATAGGTACCACATATATACCAAATAAATATAAACATTACCAAAATATATTTTCTTACATTAAATTGAATAATTTTCGCATCAATACTATATGCAATAACATTAAGCTGTTGTAATTCTTACGAAACTAGTAATGTTTCTAGAATAATAAAATTGTTTGGTATTTTAATTAGTATATATGGCATGTAGGGCCCTGACTGGGACAGAAATCACAGACATACAAATTTGTTTCTATAACATCACCTTCCAGAATAAACAATAACTACACATTTAGTGTTATTTAAATTTTAAGTCAAGTTATGAGCAATTAATTACTGTTTTCAACCTTTTTCTGTAATTTTATTTCAATCAATGTGTGAATAAACTGTTCGAAATTTTGTTTTCGTTTAATGTCGTATCATATACCCGCAATTAAAATCGAATATCCATTATCGGTAACTATACTATGTTTTGCTGCTTACGCGTTGTGAATATCTCTCAGTGACAATCTGCGAGGGACATCTGAAGGTCGAGAACCACAACATTTCACGTCTCCACCTCGAGGTCCTGAGTCACCGCGTCCCCGCCGTCAGGCCGGTCCCCTCGCCTTGACCCCACTCTCTTGTTTACATACCACTTGTGGGATACCGGGACACTGCAGTACGGGCGTGTCCATGCAGCATCTTGCAGCATAAGCTTATTAAAAAATTGTGTGAATACTGTTTTGTAAAATTATTTGTGTTCAGAAAGTTTCTTAGAACTATGTGTTGGACTGTGGCACATTTCCCCGTTCCAGAATAATCATTTAGTATTTTTCTCGTATTGCTGTTATGACAGCACTGTCTGTAATTATTGCAATTCTGAAATAAGTACAGTGGTAAGGTTTAGTTCACCGAATCACTCTCAGGCGAAACATTACTTACCTTTCAGAAGAGGATTTGTAAAATTTTAGATTCGATTGTCTCGTCCCGGTTCCAGCGCATTTGATCCCAATTAAAAACAACATGAATGGCATTTCCTAAATAGTTTCCCAATACTGAAATAATTTTCACTAATTTACTTACATTATAGATGATTTCTCTGATAGGCCAACATGTCGTTTTTAAAAAACTACTAAAATCCAACTTCCTCAACTTCCAAGCGTTTTTTTATATAAGGGTTTACATTTTGTTCGGTGCACCGATACAGGCGCACTGTACAGTACGACATCCCCTGTTGTTCGGTGTACCGATGCAGGCCGCACTGTTCAGTACGTACGATATCCCCTGTTGTTCGGTGCACCGGCGGAGGCGCACTGTACAGTACGACATCCCCTGTTGTTCGGTGCACCGATGCAGGCGCACTGTTCAGTACGATATCCCCTGTTGTTCGGTGCACCGGCGGAGGCGCACTGTTCAGTACGACATCCCCTGTTGTTTGGTGCACCAGCGGAGGCGCACTTTACAGTACGACATCCCCTGTTGTTCGGTGCACCGGCGGAGGCGCACTGCACAGTACGACATCCCCTGTTGTTCGGTGCACCGGCGGAGGCGCACTTTACAGTACGACATCCCCTGTTGTTCGGTGCATCAGCGGAGGCGCACCGTACAGTACGTCATCCCCTGTTGTTCGGTGCACCGGCGGAGGCGCACTTTACAGTACGACATCCCCTGTTATTCGGTGCACCGGCGGAGGCGCACTTTACAGTACGACATCCCCTGTTGTTCGGTGCACCGGCGGAGGCGCACTTTACAGTACGACATCCCCTGTTGTTCGGTGCACCGGCGGAGGCGCACCGTACAGTACGTCATTCCCTGTTGTTCGGTGCACCGGCGGAGGCGCACTTTACAGTACGACATCCCCTGTTGTTAGGTGCACCGGCGGAGGCGCACTGTACAGTACGACATCCCCTGTTGTTCGGTGCACCGGCGGAGGCGCACTTTACAGTACGACATCCCCTGTTGTTCGGTGCATCAGCGGAGGCGCACCGTACAGTACGACATCCCCTGTTGTTCGGTGCACCGGCGGAGGCGCACTTTACAGTACGACATCCCCTGTTGTTCGGTGCATCGGCGGAGGCGCACCGTACAGTACGTCATCCCCTGTTGTTCGGTGCACCGGCGGAGGCGCACTTTACAGTACGACATCCCCTGTTGTTCGGTGCACCGGCGGAGGCGCACTGTACAGTACGACATCCCCTGTTGTTCGGTGCACCGGCGGAGGCGCACTGTACAGTACGACATCCCCTGTTGTTCGGTGCACCGGCGGAGGCGCACTGTACAGTACGACATCCCCTGTTGTTCGGTGCACCGATGCAGGCGCACTGTTCAGTACGATATCCCCTGTTGTTCGGTGCACCGGCGGAGGCGCACTGTTCAGTACGACATCCCCTGTTGTTCGGTGCACCAGCGGAGGCGCACTTTACAGTACGACATCCCCTGTTGTTCGGTGCACCGGCGGAGGCGCACTGCACAGTACGACATCCCCTGTTGTTCGGTGCACCGGCGGAGGCGCACTTTACAGTACGACATCCCCTGTTGTTCGGTGCACCGGCGGAGGCGCACTGTACAGTAAGACATCCCCTGTTGTTCGGTGCACCGATGCAGGCGCACTGTACAGTACGACATCCCCTGTTGTTCGGTGCACCGGCACAGGCGCAATGTATAGAACGACCTCCCCTGTTGTTCGGTGCACCGATGCAGGCGCACTGTACAGTACGACATCCCCTGTTGCTCTTCCATCGTAAATTTATTGTCAACCGATTTGCATTCCCTTTACTATAGGTAAGCTAAATGAAGGCAGCGAAACTAAAACCATCGGTCTTATAGTTGCACGTAGATTTACAGTCCCCATGCTGAATCGATTAATTTTAGGGATTACTATCCTACTGCAATTTACTAAGATTGGTTGAAAATATGGTCGGTTTTTCAGCAATCGTGGGTAATTTCCGTCCTTCCCAGACTCGGGAAAAAACAAAAGATTAATTTATAACTCAAGAGAAAGAACTGTTGCTCCCGTTGCCGGGACGTTTCGTTGTGACCATGGCCGCAATGAGTTCCGCTGGACAAAGGAAGGAAGTGGAAGTGGCCAGGCGTGACTGGAGAGGGGACCGCTCACGCATCACATAGAGTATTGAACAATATGCTCGCACGATCGTGCCACAGAGCAACAACAACGGGAGCAACTGGTCTTCGAGAGAATGGGACTCTGATTGCTGGTAGGGTAGGTGGAATGAGGCCGTGGACCAGCTCATCGCTATGTCCGTCTCAGTTGTACAGTCCGGGTCAAATAACGAACCCAATACGCTGATAAGACTCATGTTAATTTTAGCATTGGACTCAAGGACGGCCGTGGCCATTTGATTCTGACTGTAAATTCCTTTTTGACGGGATGCGGGAATGTCACCACCTCCTTGGACCTTATCAACTGGCATAATCATATCCGATAAGTGCCTTGATAATTTTAACTATACTAAACTGGAATTGATACAGTTAAAATTTGCTGAATTTTTGAGATCTACTAAACAAGCTAGAAAATGTAAGATATATTTGTGTGGAGTCACAGTCCAATAGTTTCAATTACTTAAATACTTTAAAGCATAACCATTTATCCAAAGTACTTTTAAAGGAGTGAAAACATATAAATGGTGGAAAATCCTTATAGTATTTCAATATTTTTTAATTCGTCGATCGCCAACTTTGTGTAGAAATTTTTGTGTTTACACTTTCAATAAAATCGAATATCACTTTTCTCCTTGGATATTGGATTGAAGAAATAAATATTCTGGATTTAAAAGCACACGGAAATAACATTTCCAGCTCTTTAAGTACACCAAAAGAAATGTTGTTTGAAGATGGGACGACAAGATCAATTAACAGCGGAATATGAAGCCAAACAATTAGAGCGACGAAACGTTGACGTGTTATCTTTTTATCTAAGAGCTTTTTTCGTGTGTCACGTATGTGTCTGAAACTTCTTATCAATAGCGGTCAATTAAGAAGAATGGGAATGATTGCTTAATAATTATTTTCCATTTCACTAATGATAATTACACTCATCCCTCTCACTAATAATAATAGCGATTCATTCATTTATTGATAGGCTACGTCACTCACACATTCGTCTTAATCTTTAAATGAATTGGGTAAATGTTAAACTTAATATGTCCCATTTGAAGTCCAATTTCAATAATTGTTTTTCTACATCCGAACAAAGACGTAGACACAGAATATTTCTGATCATAATTTATTTGACCGGAATTTTCTATTTAAATGTGCATTTAAATAGGTCCACAAGATTTCAATTAACTTGCATTAAATTAGTTGTGAAAAGTGACGTTGCGAAGCTGGGCCAAGTGCTATCTCTGACATAGGTGAAAATGTAAGGAAATGAGGAGGTAATACGGAAATTATCAGACATTAAAACCCAAACATTTCAGTAAGTGCATTTCCAGGCTTCTTATGATGATAATAATGTATCAAAAACATATTTCCTTTCCAACAAAGTCTTGCGAACCCAGACCCAGACGAGTGAAAATCACTCACAAATGAAATGTGTCAGAAAATCAAATTACTGGACCTAATGGTGGGCAGTTGGAGATTTAGCCCATATTGCATCTTGTTGGATGCATTTTCGTTTCGTTACCTGGGTTTAATAGCAACTGTACAAGGTTGAATATTATAAGTATTATCACATACTGAAAAACTTTAATATATAAGAATGCTTTATTGGGTGTTTTGAGTTTTTGTTCTTAGTACTAACTAACTGTGAACGGTACTGAGTATTGCAATCTAAAATATCCTTGTGTGTTTTTCTGTTTTGATTTTTGCGAAATTGTGACTTTAGTGTGATTGAAACACTGAACTGTAGTTTAGTTTGAGTCAAATTAGATGGCCCATGCCGTCCGTAAACTCAATGCTAAAATCAACATGATGGGCGGACAGTGCCAAAGTCTTTGACTTGGAGTTTAATCTTTTCAAACTGAAAAATGATAAGCTCTCATTTATGATTAGTGGTCGAGGCCCGGTACTCGACGTGGCTGGCAGGCGCTGCAGCAGGGCCGTACGCCGTACATGGTCCTGCGGCCTCGCGGCACTGCCGGCCGTGACATCATTTCTCGTGACGTCACCCGTTGACCTCCCCCGAGCGGTCCGGCTAACGAAACGATGAGCGGCGCCTCAGGACATCCGTGTCACACCTACCGATAACTGTCACCTGGCTGCGTTTGATATAATCCAAAAAGAAATATTGAAAGTACCAAACTGTGCTGAAGGAGTGTTTCAGCTGGCATTTGTCCCATTTCTTCCCAACTTCACCAAGCGATGAGGGTGAAGGTAATCGTTTTTCCTCTCGGATAGGTGATTCTCTTTGCCCTCAAAAAGTTGTAACTGAAGACATCACTCTTTAGGGTGATTTTGAGTCAAAGGGCCTACTTATAATTAATTGTTCATGTCATGAAGTAACAATTTTTCTGTCTGAAAATAAAATTGTATGGGCACACAAAATGACTCAATATTGTAAAGATAAAATTATAAACCACAAGGTTATTACAAATATACATAGTTGGTACACTATCCGGAACTCGTTTGTGCAAAAAAATAAAGAATACACCACCCGATAATATAACTACTTGATTAGCATGATACGTGTTGTTCTATATACTGGATGGAAATAAAATACGTCTCATAACACTGAAGATACATTTAAACTTATATAACACTCATATGAAAAACGGTAAATGTACATAAGAGATGGAAAAAGGCGATCGATTTCGATTGGTCACACCAATCATCATCAGGCTCAATGAAATACTGGTAGGATCAAGATCATATCCTATCCTATTGAACGCCGGAAGTTCTACCGAAAACAGGTTTGTGTTCCTGTCTGTATTTTGGGAAAATTGAGACAAGATCATGAAATACATTTATATTGCAGATTTGCGGACAATATTCTTGTCATATTCCATGAAAACGTTGACTTTAAAAGGAGACTGCTTATACTTATTTATGTTTTGAAGCCGGAAATCGAGCTCTCACGAAAATAGTTCTGCATTCGTCACTCTCACTGTCACTAGAGATTGCGCCTGGAGTGTGATTTCACGCCAAGATTTTCATTCTTGAAATAAATAATTTTTGCTTCTACTGGGCAAAAATATGGTACAGGGTTATAAAAAGGATTTCATGAAAAAACGCCGAAACTAGGAGTGCTAAGGAAAGGATAATAAAGGTAGGCTATTTTTAATTTCTTTAATACCAAGATTCTCTACCAGAATTCAGCACAGGTGATCAAATGTTGTTTGGTTTCAAATTCAACATTGCTTGGACTATCCATATTTTCTTTATAATCAATGATGAAACCGAAGAAAATGAAGCCGATAAAATGATGAAGATCTTCAATGACCACCACCTAAAACTTGCATACACAACACAAAGTAGTCAAAGGAGTTTAAAGAAAACAGCAAAATAAATTTCTTGGACAATAAGAAGAAAACAAGGTCAAGATGAGATCAAATTCGAAATATAGGCTACAGAAAACCTACCCAGACAAGCACAACAATAAACTCCAAATCCATACATCCCACAGGTCACAAGACCGCAGCATTTCGATCTTTGTTACATCGAGCCTGAACAAGATTCCTAGGAAGAAAAAAGAATAAAAAATTGAAAACAATAAAAATTATTGCCAGAGAAAATGGATTTCCAAGTAACATGGTTGATGATACCGGAATGAAAGTACAACGGAAGGTAAAGAACCAAGAAAATCTTCATAGAAAAACCACATTGGATAAGGAAGAAGAAGACACAGAGAAATTTGCACTATTTAACTCCACGGGAGAAAATAAACAGAAAGTAGCAAACAGATTCAAGAAATGTGGGATCAACATGACCTTCAAAACGCAGAACACCATGAATAGAATATTGAATCCCAAAATAGAAAATTGTAACAGGTTCAATACACCCGCAATATACAAGGTCAACTGTAGCGACTCTGATATAATGTAGGCCTGGAGTGAATTTCACGCCAACAATTTTCATCCCTGAAATTATTAATTTTTGCTCCTACTCCTATTGGGCTAAAATACGATACGTGGTTATAGAAAGGATTTTATAAACAAAAATATTAAGTTGTCGTCTAATGACCTAAATACCAGGCATAGTAGCAATATTATTGTATCATTACTGCAATCTTCCCGTTTCGTTCCCCGTTTTCTTGTTAACATTCCACGTCGCGGCGTCGGCCTACGAAGTATCGAGCTTGTGCTCGCATATTTCATTGAAGTTGGCGCTCGCATGGGGGTTATTCGCGACGATGACAATTACTTCATTTCTATTTCCAGACCGTCAGAGTTGAAATGACCAGAGGCCTGCACTGCCATTGGCTGGACTGACCTGCTGGTAGCTGGACTGACTCTTTTAAATTTGAAAGAGAGGAGTTTATAAGCAGTAAATTAATCTAAGGCTCTCCTGAAAAATGTCAACATGTGTCTTTTGAATATCGGAATTTTTCACTAAATCGTTCAGCTCCAGATTCACCTTTCTCGTAAACTCTATGCTGAATCTGGATTGCATTAGGTTGGAACTTATTCAAGTGACCGCACCATAGGAGCTATATAAACACGCAGAGCTATACAACCTCTCCAAACCTTTAAAGATAGGTAACTAATCAACAATTGTAGTTCCAAGCTACCTGACTAAAGGAAACAAAATCTTTTAGACTATATGGGATCGGGTGAATCCCTAGGTTTGCCGTACACGTGGTCCCACCCAAGTCAAGCAATACCAATGTCTTCGTCATACGTCCCCAGCATTCCTGTGTTGTATGCTGTGGGTGTCGGAGCTTTACATTGCAGGCGCGCTTCTCGCTTCCTTGGTCATGCCGCTTTCGCCTTGACTCTGATGCGTGATCAATTTAAGGTGCATTTTGTGAATATGCTGTCATAGTTGTCCATAATATAATATTTTGAGTCATTATCTTCAAATTTCTTTGAATAAATACTACTTGAAATGCATGAAAAACAAAATGCGTCAATGCGTCTACTAAATGCCGCGAAGGAGTTTCTTCTCCTTAGTGTACTTCGCAATTTCGGTGCGCCGGACATATCCAGCGGGGCAGGTAGACGACCGACCCTAATTAGTACGGCTCATTGGTTTTCGTTCATGTGACGTCTTTGGGTATGACGAGCTCAGAGGGGACCGTTCGCGTATGATCCGCCCTGCGTCGGAAGAGTCCTGTCTGACGAGGCTGCGCTTGGGGTCATTTGGTAGGTCCCCTTTGCTGTACGAACAGGGGCAGATGACGTGAACTGACTGAATAAAATATGTTGGTTGTTGTGATTCAAATTAAATAACCATTATAGCATGCATTGCAGTTTTCTTTATTAGTTTTCTTAATTTTCTTTCAAATCCATGAAAACGAAAAAATTGTGTCGTGTTGTTTCATTTTCAGTCGAATATGCAATGTAATAAATAGCTTATTTAACGATATTTTGGGGGGAACTCAAGTAAAATTGGACTGTGAGGTTTGTTTAAAAAGTTCTATAAAAGTATCAGGCACACATAGAAAACATGTCTCGCCTTATAATTTAAGATGACTTTCTATCACATTCGCATGACGAAATAACTATATAGCATACCGTTAAATCGTGGCGGTTGCTTTATAAAATAATACTGTCTCTCCCCCGAGCGTGCTCAGATCGAGGAGACGCTCTGTGGGGAGGGGGAACAGTAACGGGTCATTGGTTGCAAGTTGCAAGTGCAATATCACTCTGTGAAAGTGCTGGCAAACATGGCCGCTAGAATGCAAGTGAGTTGTGCTTTGACCTCTCATCAACAATAAACATTGTTATCATTTCGTAAGGCCATCAGTGTCAATCAAAACTGCTGTATAATTCAATATATGGATTAAAAAGTTGAAAGTATTTTTTAAATATATTAACAAGCTTCCTTAATTATTTGGGCGAAATAAATTAAAACCTCAATCGAACATTGACTGTATTGTAAAAATTAGTATAATTAGGCTTAAATCGAATTTTAAGTATTTTCTCAAGCGGGAAATAATCTTAGTTGCGTGAGTCAACTCCCGGCGCCAGCCTGTCGAAGCTTTTACCGATCGATGATTGTCAGGAAGAAAAAAGGGCAACGCCCCCTTCTTTCTTTATTGGGGATTGAAAATAGACTGTGTTCAACCAGAATTTTGAAAAATATAATCATAATTAATCATAATAAGAGTCCGACAGAAAAATTATGTACTCTCATTTATTTTTGGTGATTTTAAATGTTATGTAGGCCTATTATCAGACCTGATTCGTTGATAAACACTTAATACTTTACATCCTTTCCTTATGTTCTTATTTTTATACAAAAATCATAATAATATGAAAATTAACTAACGTATACCATCTTCCATAAAATATGATAAATATCCAAATTTATCTCACAGTCACCTTCTCTACCCTCCTCCTTATCTTATCAACTCCCCCGCCACAATAGTCTTCTTCAGCGTGGGTTGACCAGTGTTTGATACTGAGTGCATGTTATGTTTACCCAAGTTATTTTGGTTCTGAAGCTCGGTATTGGTACGCGTCTGGCTGTGACTGTACCGCGTCATATGTACATTCACTGATGTCTTGCTCATTTGTGACGTTGTTGTACTTGCAACGCTATAGGAATGATTCATTCCTTATCAATTATTCTCAACTGGGAGTTTAGGTATAGCTACAGCGATGCGCAAGTTGCTAAATACGACAAATTTCCAGAGTAGATGTCTAATCTTGCGAAATGGTAAATTCAAGTTACATTTTTATAAAATTGAGATTTAATACTACGTTAATGTTATTAGCTGCTCTACTTATTCATAAATTGAACCGATTGTTTGCATTGCATTTACGTACAAATAAAATAAATTACTTTAGCACCCATGGCGAATTACACAGAAAAATTCAAAGACATAATGTATGAATGGCTTGTCTGCAACCATTTTTCACCAAACGTAATGATAGTAATGGAACTCCTCGCTTCTGGTTCACAATGGCCAAGGCGTAAAACTAAGTGTTGAGCCATACTCAAACTTCCATTTACAAGTTTTTGTTGCGAGTAATCAGCGCACTGGTCGCCAGGCGCCAGGCACGTGAAGTTTGTGAGTGAACAGTTTGTTTTGCAGATGTCCCACACGGTGACGGTGACCCGGACGACCACGTCCACGACGACGTCGGCGATCATCCTCAACACCGGCTACTGCAAGACCGCGCCCGGCCTGCTCAAGATCGCCGAGGTGGTGAGTACTGAGAGGAAACCCTTCAACAGGCCCGTAACGAATACACATATTGCTGCAAGGAATTCGTAGATGTTAAATTATAGTATCAGAGCCCACTCTTTACCACCAGACTTTCGTCATTTAAAAGCTGAACGTTTCTCCGAGGGACTGAGTGGTGCCAGTCGTGCGGAAAGACTAAGTCACAGTCACAGGGGGGTCATCTGAGAAACATCTCGCCTAAAACCCCGTTTTTTTGGGGATGATAAATATGTATAAAGTGGAGGTAATAGCTATCCTGTGGAAGGGGTCTGGGGGTACTCCCTTGGGAAATTGTTAAAAACTAGAGAACTATAAACTCGTATTTTTCGGTAATCGTGTAATCTTTATAGAGGCTTACAACCGTCCGTATTGCTAAACTACTTGAGGCTCCTTCTGGTCGGATTTCAGTCATTTTGGGTTATTTAGAGATTTTAGTAACAAATAACTACACAGTTGAGTACAAATCTTAAGCATTTAGCTACTTCCGTCGTTTACCCGCCATAAGTAAATGCACACGAGCGATGTTCTTTTACGGCCGTTCTCGTCTTTCGCATTTGCTTGTTTGTGTGTAGGTGGTAAACATAATCTGTAATTGTCTTTAACGACCGTTCTTGATATTACAATAGCAGTTTTTCCCGCCAGCGCCGGTAAAGGCGCGGTAGTTCGCACATTGCCAACGTTACACTCCCGTCGTTTATGCTGGATCGAAAAACACGCTCAGTTGATGTCAACGGCCGTTTACATCCAGATTATTAAATTTGTACGCCTATCTGTTTTTTGTTATTAGTCAATATAAGGCAAAAGCTTTATTTTAAGAGGATTGAAATTTTCTTTTTTTTATTATAGACTCAAAAGGCGATATTTATTTCATCTGCCCCACGGATCTAGGCAACTGATTCCCAACATAGGAAGAGGAACCAGCGACTTATGATCTGCGCAGAGAAACTGTTATATTTTCATGAAAGGCAAAAAGGTCTAGCAGTGATAAAAGTATACATTAGGTCCTACATCTACATCCCATACAACGTATGAGATAGAATTAAAAGATTGTTATCGTCTTCGGTGATCAAAAGCCGCGTTTTAGCGAATTTCCCCTATAGGGAAGAAGCTATTACCGTAGGTCTCATGGTAAGACCTAAGCTCGGGACCACTATAACTTTTCGTTTTGGGGCCCCCAGAAGCAAAAAACACTATTCGTTTGAATTTATATATATATATATATATATATATATATATATATATATATATATATATATATCTATATATATATATATCTATATATATATATATCTATGTGTCTGTTAGCACGATAGCGGCCGCAAAAATGGTCCGATCTTTATGAAATTTGGTACGGACATGTAAAGTGGTAATCAATTGGACGAGTTCGTGAACCAGCCCGATCGGACCACCGGAAGGGGGGGTAAAGGGGGATAAACCCCCCCAAAAATGGGTTTTTTGAGTTTTTTACATAGAAAAATAAAATTTATCAAATTTTTGTAGGCACCATTGAATTCAGCTCAAAAAAACAAATAATTTAGTATTTTGAATCACTGCTCTATGTCCATTGGTTACCGAGATATTGAAAGTGGTAAACACAGTACGTTGTCCCTATGTTAACCTTATGGGAAATAAGTAAAATTCTATATCTCGCTTATTCCTCAACATATCTTGATAAAACTTGGTAAATGGCTTCTTCTAGTTCAGATCTACTAAATATTGAATTAAAACCATCCAGTTTTAATATACCTGTAGCAGCAAACCTGCATACTCATTTCCCATGTTATTCTTATGGAGCTTAACAAAACATGTCAAATCTTGCTATGTTTGCTTGAAATACGTTGTTTTGCATTTGAAATTCGCTGAGTATGCAGGTCTGCTGCAACGGGGGTATTTTTTATTTAAAAGGCAGGTTTTTAGCGAATTTCCCCTATAGGGAAGAAGCTATTACCGTAGGTCTCATGGTAAGACCTAAGCTCGGGACCACTATAACTTTTCGTTTTGGGGCCCCCAGAAGCAAAAAACACTATTCGTTCGAATTTTTATATATATATATATATATATATATATATATATCTATATATATATATCTATATATATATATATCTATATATATATATATCTATGTGTCTGTTAGCACGATAGCGGCCGCAAAAATGGTCCGATCTTCATGAAATTTGGTACGGACATGTAAAGTGGTAATCAATTGGACGAGTTCGTGAACCAGCCCGATCGGACCACCGGAAGGGGGGGGTAAAGGGGGATAAACCCCCCCAAAAATGGGTTTTTAGGGTTTTTTACATGGAAAAATAAAATTTATCCAATTTTTGTGGGCACCATTGAATTCAGCTCAAAAAAACAAACAATTTAGTATTTTGAAACACTGCTCTATGTCCATTGGTTACCGAGATATTGAAAGTGGTAAACACAGTACGTTGTCCCAATGTTAACCTTATGGGAAATAACTAAAATTCTATATCTCGCTTATTTCTCAACATATCTCAATAAAACTTGGTAAATAGCTTCTTCTAGTTCAGATCTACTAAATATTGAATTAAAACCAACCAGTTTTAATATACCTGTAGCAGCACACCTGCATACTCATTCCCCATGTTATTCTTATGGAGCTTACAAAAACATGTCAAATCTCGCTATGTAGGATTGAAATATGTTGTTTTGCATTTGAAATTCGCTGAGTATGCAGGTCTGCTGCAACGGGGGTATTATGTCTTTACTTGGTACGGTACTTTATCCAGCCAACGGTAATCATCAATTATTGGGTATTCATTGCACTTTTTCATAATTTTTTTTATAAAATCAATTATCTTTTTCAAATGGAAAAGTTACAAGGTTCTGTTGAAATAAATAAATTTCACATCAATATCGTAAATTTAACGAACATAACGCGGATGAATGTGTGAAGGGAGCATTCCAGCCGCCATCTGTCGCGGACGCGGGCGCGGGCAGTTGACGGTTGGCCCAGTTTACGACCGAGGAGCGGCGTTGATCGTTGGACGACCTCCAAACGTCTCCAATCATCCTCTGCCCCTTTACTTACCCTCGAGGAATTACCCCAAGTGCCGTGAAAATAAATGTGGACGCTACGTTTGAGCGTCCACATTTATTGTGAGCTAACCTATATCTGGAGCTAGCCTATATCTGGAAAAAACTAAAAACCAACTACGAGTGGAAACAGAAAAAGGGGGGGGGGAGAAAAACGTGATTTATACCCAACTAACCATACAAACTCTTTAATGTAGAGCGAATTGTTATTTTACGACAATTCAACCAAGACATTAGCTCATGTGGGCTGACCTTACTTGATAAGGTATCAGCGCAGAGCGCACCGGAAAAACACAGTTTATCGCCACTTGCAAGAATAGTAAATACGTGCTGTCCTACTTCAATGCAACTCAGCTGCACAGCAAATTAGGAAAGTACTTTACAACCAAGATGAATAACAACTATTAAGTACTGTGCTTCCTAATTTGTTGGTTAAATTTTATGAAGTCAGTAAAAAATTCTATAGAATATTTGTACAGCGGATAGTCTCGAGTTATTATTATAATATAGTTGGTGATTAGTTAACAAAGGATTATATATGTTAGGCTTTTAGAATTTTATTTGTCATGTAAGTACAGTATGAAACGGTTCAATCCATTTCAGCCGGGGGTACATAAATTACATAAAATATTCTTTGTTATCAAGATTATTGTTGGCTGGAGGGTGGAGCAGATGCACATCAATAACAATGAATACACAAACGTTTGTGTATTAATTTATATTGTTCATATATACACTATAATTTATTACTTATTTGAATCTCGGAAAATTGTTTTTAATGACTTAAAATTATGAAAATATTATTTTACCGTCATATTAACCATATCCATAATATTAACGTTTGCCGTTTATTTTTAGTTTTAATTTCTCGTCATAAACTATCGCATACTTTATTTACTGTTTTAAATTTGTATTCAATTTAATTTTTAGCAGATTAATTCATAAATATTAAAAATATTAGAGTAATTAATATCTGCCATCAAAAAAGGGCTGTGAAAAAATGACAAAATTATGATAAAGTTTAAAATGATAATTTGTCAAAAACTGTTTTTGAAAGAGAGAAAATGACCTCAGGTCAGGGTTGGATGATGACCTTCTAAAATAAACCAGCGACCACTGATACTGTGCTGTCTCACTTGAAGGTTCAATGCGACCTACCACCTGACAGCGATTTATTATCAATAAACGGTATCAGGAAACTGACACATACTTTCTCCCTTCAAGTAATTTAAAACCAGAAAACATATTTAGTGAAATAAAACAAATTAACAATTAATTATCACACAAATATATACCAAATGTTATCAAAATCGGTTAGTAAATAACGGAGATATCGGTTTTTAAATATTTGCCATAAGAATAACATTGGACAACGTACTGCGTTTACCGCCGAACTAAAATATCAATTATCTCCGCAACCAGTTGACGTAAACTAATGATTCAAATACTAGATTATTTAGTTTTTCAAGCCAAATTTAATGGTTGCAAGTATATTTTCTTTAGAGGTCACAGATTTTGTGAAATTTGAAAAATATTAATTTTTAACACTTAAACCCCTACAACTTCTGAACCTGAATTTTTACAGACATGCGGGTGGTGTCATTTTGTTTGTCATCTTAAGCACTAAAAACCATGAAATTTTTATCAAAATCGTTAGAGCCGTTTTTGAGAAATTTGGATTTTTGTAATTGTTTAGGGGTTTTTATGGGGTAAATACCCTTAAAAATCAAAAATTCAAAAAAGTGAAAAATATGCCTGGAGATACCACGGCTTTATACCTACATGCCAAATTTCATGAAAATCGGACCACTTGTGTCGTCTCTAGCTTTGTTAACATCCACACATACATCCACACACAAACACGCGCGCGCGCGCGCGCGCGCGCGCACACACACACACACACACACACACACACACACACACACACACACACACACACACACACACACACACACACACACACACACACACACACACAGACAGACAGACAGACAGACCCCAGGCCGAAAACCACTTTTTGGATTCAGGGAGCACTAAAACGAATATATCCACTAACAACTCAAATTCGAAAATTTTGACGAAAACAATACTTTCTCCATATACTATGTATAGAGGGGAGCAAGTAAAAATTGCGTTTACATAAACATAATAAAAATATTGCCAACATGTTTGGAACTTCGGATGTCGTAGATATCGTAAGAAAATAATTACCCGCACACAATGATGAGATACCCGTGAGGTTGTCGGTGGGTGTGGGGGGGGGGGGATGAAAGGTCATCGGCCGGGTGTACACGTGGGGAACGCTGCCCCAGTTTTGAAATGGGTCAGCTTCGAATGCGTCCAGAAATACGCACCCTTTGTAAACATTCTGTTCTGCCCACCGCTAATGCTATCATAAAAACCAGCTTATCTGCAACTCGTTATCAAATTTACATTTTAGCGAATTTCCTCTATAAGAAAGAAGCTATTACCGTAGGTCTCATGGTAAGACCTAAGCCCGAGACCATGATAACGTTTTGTTTCGGGGCCAACATAAGCAATAAAAAACACCATTCATTTAAATATATATATATAACCACATATATAACACAGTTATATAAGATATATAACTCGTATACATATAACACAGTTATATCAAATATGGATATGGTATTGTGCCACATAATTTCATACTAACTTTTTACGCCGAATTCAATGCCACAACCCGTTTTTAACTATAAAACTTAGTTTTTCGAAAATTCATATTTTTGAGATTTTTATTAGAAACTTGTCAATATCGTGAAAACCATATACAATAATTGAATTCGACGTGAAAAACTAGTTAAAAATGATGGTTCACAATACCAACTTCATAATTAAAATAACTTACTGTACTTCATTTCAAAATGGCGGATCCAAGATGGGGGCCAAAAAATTTACATTGGTGAAAGTTGAGTGGAAATAACTCCACAATGACTGATGGTGGTTATTTGTCACTATCTAGCATTATTTTGTGGTTATTTGTGGCTATTTTATCAATTGGTAATGTTAAAATTGGTTGAAAATAAATGAATTAAAAGTACTCATATCTTGAGAACCAATCGAGATATTAAAAAACGGATTACGGCATTGTAATCAATGAAAAAATCTAGCCCGAAATGATGGGTCACAATACCACTTTTACATTTTAAAAAACTATTTTGGATCCAATATGGCGGACCCAAGATGTCGGCCGAATTTGGGTACCTTCGTTGCAGCAGACCTACATACTCAGCGAATTTCAAATGCAAAAAAACATATTTCAATCCAACATAGCGAGATTTGACATGTTTTGGTAAGCTCCATAAGAATAACATGGGGAATGAGTATGCAGGTTTGCTGCTACGGGTATATTAAAACTGGGTGGTTTTAATTCAGTATTTAGTAGATCTGAACTAGAAGAAGCTATTTACCAAGTTTTATCAAGATATGTTGAGAAATAACCGATATATAGAATTTTACTTATTTCCCATTAGGTTAACATTGGGACACCATACTGTGTTTACCACTTTCAATATCTCGGTAACCAATGGACATAGAGCATTGATTCAAAATACTAAATTGTTTGTTTTTTTTTTAGCTGAATTCAATAGTGCAAACAAAAATTCGATAAATTTTATTTTTCTATGTAAAAAACTCAAAAAACCCTTTTTTGGGGGGGTTTATCCCCCTTTACCCCCCCTTCCGGCGGCCCGATTGGGCAGGTTCACGAACTCGTCCAATTGATTGCCACTTTTCATGTCCATACCAAATTTGATAAAGATCAGACCATTTTTGCGGCCACTATCGTGCTAACAGACACACACATACACATATATAAATATATATATATATATATTTATATAAATTCGAACGAATAGTGTATTTTGCTTCTGGGGGCCTCAAAACAAAAATTTATAATGGTACCAAGCCAAGGTCTTAACATGAGACCTACGGTAATAGCTTCTTCCCTATAGGGGAAATTCGTTAAAATCCAATTTTTGTTAGCACCATTGAATTCAGCTAAAAAAAAACAAACAATTTAGCATTTTAAATCATTGTTCTATGTCCATAGTTACCAAGGTACGCGGTATTGAAAGTGGTAAACACAGTACATTGACCCAATGTTAACCTTATGGGAATTAAGTAAAATTCTATATCTCGCTTATTTCTCAACATATCTTTATAAAACTTGGTTTGTAGCTTCATCTGGATGAGATTTAATGTACAATAGTCTAAAATCCCTGATATTTCCATTTTTAAGGCTGCAAACCTGCATACTCATTCCCCATTATCCTTATGGAAAATAAAAAAATTGCTATATCTTCCTTATTTCTTAACATATCTTTATAAAACTTGGTATATGACTTCCTATAGTTCAGATATACTAAATATTGAATTAAAACCACCCAGTTTTAACCTGTTGCAGCAAAACTGCATACCCATTCCCCAAGTTATTCTTATAACTTAACATGTCAAATCACGCTATATTTCAATAATCTTTATTGTGACAAGAAGATACCACAGGTACATTTCACAAACGTCATAAAAAATAAATAATGTCATCTTAGAAAAAGTCAATTTTAACCTAATAACTATTTACATTTTACTTAATTGATTCCAGTTAAGTATTACTATACAACTTAACCTGTATAAGCACCCTGCAGTCACTCCCCAACCCCAGCTAAAAACTCCAATATGTTCTTTTGCATTTGAAATTCGCTGAGTATGCAGGTCTGCTGCAACGGGGGCATTTTATTTTGGTATTACTTCACGAGTTGCAACTTTCTGGGGTTAGATCAACTGGGCACAGTGTTCAAGTTTTTGATGAGGTCAGTTTTATGGCCCCCCGAGGTACGATTCAAGTCCAACTGGGCACACAATCACTATATAATTCGGAAACAATTTTGCCACTGGCTGGCACCACTGATGCTCAGTGACTAAGTTCATTTATAGAAAATAATTTGGCATTGATTTTGTAGTTAAAACACCTTTATATTTTTTTATTTTCAAAATAACGGCCTGAACTTTTATTAAAATAAATACCACACACGCGACACACCATATTACTTTCCACTTACAGTAAAATTTGTCTTTATTAATATCAGTCCTAATAATATCAGTGTGTTCAACAATAAAACTATTGTCATTGGACATCCTGAATACGGCATTAGAATCAACTATTTACATTCCAAAAGTTATGATTTTGTTTGGAAATTAATTGATGTGATTACATTACATTACATTACCATTAAGATGCCGACCACCAGTAAGGGGTATTTTAAGGCGAATATGAGTGAAGGATGAGTGTTGGATGATTCTGGCGTGATAATGCATAGTCTTGTATCTAAGGCTGACTTATGATCGCCAAAATATGTCCATTGTTGTACATGTTCAGTTCTGCTTACTATCTGTTGATTTTATACAAGGTTCTATATATCAAGTTAGGTTACATCTCAAGGTACATTGACTATATATCTTTGTAAGACTACATCCTATACTCTTATATGAGCAATGTTATCGTCCGTGCATGTTTGTTTGCACAATTATCTCTAAAACGGCTCCGAGGATTTCCTTCAAAGTCTTAAAATAAGTAATTTATGACTAAAAAATGTTTTCTATGCAGACTTCTCGGCCAGAGAAAATCTAATAAAGTAAAAAAATGAATTTTAAAGTTGTAAAATTTTAACATTGGCCTTATGAGTTGTCATGATAGCAACGAAATAAACAAGGAAAGTGTAAACAAATGAAGTAATCATAACAGCTGTTTGGAAACTTCAGCCATCTAGGAAAATACAGTGAGTGGGATAAAAATTGCATGGAGTAATAATAAGATTCTTATTTATCAATTTTATGACACTGAAATATCTGATAGTAATTGGATGAACTGGTAATCATGAAAAATACCGAGCAAGGCTTGGTCCACCAGGTACTAATATTTACTAGAGAAAACCCACATTTTTGCTAAACTTTTACGAAGACATCAAGTTTTTAAAATTATTTAAACAAGCTCAGTGCCATATTTTGTGCCTCATAAAGCATTGTTGTGATACACCTATTTAAGGAATTGACAATTTACTAGAATAATAATCTCTTCCGGGGTATAGGCTACTGCAAGGCACTGTATTGTGTAACAGAAGATAAGCCTCGTGTCATTGGTCACTATTGACCGTGTGTCCAGTTGGACTAACCCCGACCGTAAACCCAAGTGACCGCTGTGTCCTGTTGGACTACCCCCGTCTGTAAACCCAAGTGACCGCTGTGTCCAGTTAGACTAACCCCGACCGTAAACCCAAGTGACCGCTGTGTCCTGTTGGACTGCCCCCGTCTGTAAACCAAAGTGACCGCTGTGTCCTGTTGGACTACCCCCGTCTGTAAACCCAAGTGACCGCTGTGTCCAGTTAGACTAACCCCGATCGTAAACCCAATTGACCGCTGTGTCCTGTTGGACTACCCCCGTCTGTAAACCCAAGTGACCGCTGTGTCCAGTTAGACTAACCCCGACCGTAAACCCAAGTGATAGCTGTGTCCAGTTGGACTAACCCTGACCGTAAACCCAATAAGTGACCGCTGTGTCCAGTTGGACTAGGGGTTTTGATAGTGTTCTGACCGTTGTGCCCAGTTGGAGTAAGACCATTTTTGTACAATTTAAAGAACTTTCATTTGGAACTATTTATGTTTTCTAAAATATGTAACATTTTCCCACAGTCAAACTGTCAAAATGCTGATTTAAAATTAACCGTCATATTTTTGTCACCACATAAGGCCAAAATTTTTAAAAGCATTATAAGTTTTAAAGTATGAACCTTTTACATAAAAATACCGCATGCATTAAACCACAATGACATTTACCCATAAGAAATAAATCACAAGATATAATTAACAGGCCTGTTTAACTTGTACATCCTGCTAATCACAAGTTGACTTCTTCTGAAAACAATAGTAGCTGAACTACTTTTCTTCATTTGAGGCGCTCTTCCGGGAATAATGCGGTGTAAATTGAAAAAAACAAGTAGAATTATTGTTTTTGCTACAAAAATATCTCATTTAGATAAATTCTGTCTACATATAAATTTTTATTTATTTTAAACAGGAGTTACTTGGCTAATTAAAATAAAACCGTGTCAAATATACAAAACATTTTTGTGTATCGTTGTATTTAAAAGGTATAGTGATTTGTTTAGAAGTTGCTTTGTTGCAAAGATAAAGAGTCATGAAGTAACCTCATAGATTTTTGTTTCTGGTAAGTAGATTTTTCATTTTATAAATGTTTAATGTATAGGGCTATATTTAAACCAAATATGTTCAATTCTACTTTCATCCTCAATCAATGTAATTTTCCCTAAGTTATCAGCTACAGATATTTTTATCCAGGGTTTTTTACAACTTAATAGTAAAAATTATTTCATAAAATAAAGTTTGTAATTACAACAATAGGAATGATAAAACTGTTAAATTATTAGCAAGGGTAAATTAGGCCTAGTATTTATTTATTTCACTTTATGATTGTTTAGGAAGTTCAATCAAATTGTGTATGTATAAATTAAAGTATGTTTATGTTTTTGCATAAATTATTAAATCTAAAAAAATTCTTTACTATTTGACTTGACACCAAACTGATTTTGGTTTGAGTAACAAACTTGCAATAAAAAAAAAACAGTTGTTTTAACAAGCCAAAGTAACCCCTGTTTTTAAATTGAATAGTTACTTTTATGAAATTTGTTACTTTTTAATTATACATGGACAGTTTTGACCTTAAACATTGATTGCTGAGAATACGATATTTATATTTACATAGATACACACATTTTTAGTGGCTCCATGAATTATCAAACGTAAACACATAACATTGTTTTGCAGATAATTGGGCTGGTGATATTCATCCTGATGAACATCTACTCGGACTCCTTCTACCTGTCGGAGCTCACGGCGCACATGTACCTGTTCCTCGTAGTGTTCGCTTGCCTCGTCTCCAGCGCGAGTCTGCTGCTCGCCTGCCTCTTCTCGCTCTCCACCTCCTCCATCATCTCCAAGACTCTCTACGTGAGTATCTCATACGTTGCTAACTCGTGTGCTTGTTCAGTAGACTATCGATAGTTCAACACTCTGTACTGTTTGACATGGGTCTGACACTCAACAAATATTCAAAGACTACCAAACATGTTGTTCAGTGATATTCATTGAAACTTAGATTATGATCAAAGTTAATAAAATAGCTGCACGTTGGTTTTGAGTTTATCATATTTAATAAATTTAGGATATGATACATTAGATACATTAGTTGAAATGGCGACCTACCCAGGTAGGTATTTTAAGCCAAGTACAGGGTGTTTTTTTTAAAACGCAACCCATTTTTAAGATTGAATAATACGTATATAAATCTGTATTGAGTATTGTTTTATTGATCTTTACATTTTATATAACCTAATATTTAAGTTTGATCAACATTATGTGCTTAAACAGTCCGTCATTGGCATTTGTATAAAGTTATGCTCTCTCCATCAAATTCCCGAACATGTGTTACAAGGTACCTCTTTGAATTTCTTGCATTAAATTTGTTATGTTTGTTTTGAGGTGCTGAATATCTTGTGAATTGTTTTCGTAGAATAATACTACTTTACATATCTGTGGCAAATTTCAATCAGATCGGACCACTTTTACGCGAGCTATCGTGCTTAAAGACACACACATTAAAAACGCAACCCAAAACTTTATTTTATCGGTGAAGGACTATTTCCCCTAAAATCCCCGGATTTGACCCCACTATATTATTTTATTTGGGGATGCATAAAAATTAAGGCCTACGAAAACAATTCACAGGATATTCAACACCTCAAAACAAACAACAAATTTAATGCAAGAAATCCAAAGAGGTACCTAGCAACATGTGTTTGGGAATTTGATTGAAAGAACATAACTTTGTACAAATGCCAATGGCGGACTGTTTGAGCATGTAGACTAAACTAAATGTGATCAAACTTAAGTAATAGTTTGTATAAAATGTAAAGATTAATAAAACAATACTCATTTCATATTTGTATGTGCATTATTCAATCTTAAAAATGAGTTGCGTTTTGAAAAAACACCCTGTATATGTACATGTACAACCTTCTTCTATGAATGTAAAATCCTGAATACTGACTAAAGTTTGACATTTCCGATTCTTCGACACCCCCAAAGTCCACTAAGTGTTGAACTATCGAGCGTTTACTGTATCTCGTATGTGTTCGCATGTTGATCGCTTGCCTCGTCTCCAGCATCCCGTTCTTAACCAGGATTAAGGTATTATGGCTACAGTGTCATTTTCATAATTTTAACCTAGAGGGGGAAATAAAACAGTTTAAATTTTATTTATTTATCTTAGATGAAGTTGCGTATTAGAGTTTAAGAAAAGAATACAAAAAACTATTGAGAAGTTAAACTAACAAAGATTGAGAGTAATGTTGACGGTTTTTAAACTAAAGCCATGGGCGGGTTTGTAGTGATGCTAGGGAACTAGAGAGTGCCTGGCACTTCCTAGTTTTTGGTAGATTTTTGGCAGGGGAAGGGGGAAAATGTTTTCGGGTGCAACTTTTTAATTGTTTCCAGACTTTTAAATTATTTAGGTTAAATTTTAATTTGTTTTTGGTTATTTGGTTCCATCTCATTATTTACTTTCAACCATTTACTTGTATAATAAAGTAGCTTGATTAAATTTGTCATGTACATTTTAATTCCTTTTCACTTTCTCCCCCATATGCATAGTATATGAAGACAGTATATTTTCAAATTTTCATTTTTTATTTTCAAATTTGATTTTTTAGTGGGTATATTTTGTTTTAGTGTTCCCTAAATCCAAAAAAGGGATTTTTGAAGTGGGATGTGTGTGTGTTTTTGTGCATGTATGTAAACAGAGCTAGAGACAACACCATTTGGCAGTAAACACAGTACATTGTCTAATGTTATTCCTTATGGCAAATATTTAAAAACCAACATCTCCGTTAATTAGCAACCAATTTTGATGAAAATTGGTAACATCTATTTGTGAGATAATGGTAGGATTTTTTCATTTTATAGAAGGATTTCTTGCTTTAAACATAGCTTTAAGGGAGGAAGTATATGTCAGTTTGCTTATACCTACCATATATTAACCAAGAAATCAAAAATGCTTATTTGTTGAAGTAAGCTTCCAAATAATCTGCTGTGAAAACAAAAAATACATTTTAAAGGCCTGAGACACACGGGGCTATTTTTATCACTGCAGTGAAACTGCTGCTCTCCAGTAGTGCATAGATTTAAATGGACCGCGGCATTGTTGTCACGAGGTATTCCTACCGCCCTGTGTGTAAATGTCCATTTAAATCTATGCACTAGGCGAGCGGCAGTTTCGCCACAGCGATAAAAATCGCCCCGTGTGTCTCCGGCCATAGATTCTTAAATTTTTTTTAGTATTAATCAATGATAGGATTCCAGTAGTTATCATAATCAAAATATAAAGGAATCATTTGCACTTTTCATATCTGAAATGAGCTAGCTAAAAGAACAAATATAAAGGAGTTAATAATTTCTTAAAATAAGCCTTAAAATGGACCATTTAAATAGGAGTTTGAATTTTGAATTCAAGCTCATTCATGTGTTAGGTGAGCTGGCACCCCCTAAGATTTTGACCTAAATACACCCATGACAAAACCGTCCAAAATTGTAAACTTTTCTTATGACCAAAATTACCACCTCAATACTATTTGTTTAGATATATTTGATCAAATATAAATAATATTATGTTTTAAACCGTAACAAAATAAATCATATAATAAAAAAAAAACAAGTCGTATTATAACCTTTTTTAAATGTGACATATATCACATTACATCAATAGTTCTTTAGTTATAAAATTATGATCAAGATTACTTTTTTTATTACAGTTTATAGCAAAATCTTGTTTAATTGAAATTTGTGTTCATATTGCAGGAATTCATCTACCATGGCATTGCTTTCCTGCTGTACCTGGTTACGATGATTTTGTACTTTGTCAAAGACAGAAACAACAGGAACAGCCATCATCCGAACTCTACTGTTGGGGTAAATATAAGCTATTTAACACACATATGTTGCTGAAAACATACATGATACTCATATATGTTTTTTAATGATTTAAGAAATTTTGTTATGTTGGTCCTGTTCAGAAACGGTCACTGGTGACTAACTGGTTACCATAGCCTTCAATAGGCAAATCCACCGCAACTTGACAATCAACAATGTCCAGTTACTTGCTGAATCCACCGTAAAAATTTGTTGGTGGATGCACAACAAGAATCGGTAGTCGATAGGTGGTAAATCCACCACTACTTTTCACTTATTATAGGTTAACTAGTGACTGTGGCTGAACGTGTGTGTTGGCTGAACAGGGTAAAAAAGTTATTCAAATTCATTTTTGAGGGGTAGGGGTGTCTTAGCCTCCAGTCAGAGTCCTGAGCTCCTGCCAGTCCAGCAACATTACCCAGCCAGTTTTTAACATTACCGTACCCAGCCAGTTTTTAACATTACCGTACCCAGCCAGTTTTTAAAGCCAAAGAGTAAAATCTTGTATTAAAATTTACCTGCTGTCCAATAGCATTTTTAGATTAAAAAAACTTAAAATGTGACCCGCCAAGGGAAAAACATATTTTCTGATATTTATTGTTTCTTACTGTTTATATGTTTCCAAACAATATTTGGTCCATCTTACACCTGAATTTAACTTTTAACCTGGTTAAATTGTTTTTTTTAACCCTTGCAATCTGGAGAAAGGGGCCTTGACTTACCCGATGCTATTTTAACGCTCTGAGGTTAAAGAAATCCGAGAGTTCTGTGAGGAATAAATGCAGGACTTGCTAAGCTCTTATCCAGGAATCAGATCATGAAAATGTAAAGGATCTTCAAAAATAAGTAGTCGACAACGTATCTGGTCCATGTGAACTTTCAAAACAAACCAAAATGTACTAGAAGGTCAACAAATAAAAAAGTGAAACTCAGACACCTAATATAATGTCATAATTTGTTAAGATTTTTATAATAAATTCTTATTTAAGTATTAAATTAAAATTAACTTTTGTTTGTATCATGTAACAAGACAGTTACATGATAAAAACAAAGTCCTGTCTTTAAAACGTTGTGTTTTTTTTATTACTCCCATCTATTTAAGCAGCATTTGACACAAAATACAAACAATTGACACAAATTCAATCGTGGATTTATATTCAGCTTTAAATGTCTGACAAAATGATATATAAAACATGACCAATAATGTAAGTAGTAACAACAAAATTGAAGTTAGAAATTTGTAAAACTTTAGACCTCGATTTCCTAAAATTGATGTTTTTGAAATTTCAAATTCAACAATTTATAAGTCAGGCATTTTTTAAGATATTTTGAAAATTATTTCACCAGTTTGTCTGGTGTTTGATGTAGATTAAGGATATACTAATAACTCAATTTCGAAAAAATGGAAGTTAAGGTCTCTTTTCCCTTGGCGGGTCACAAATGTCTTTTACTGTTTACTATAAAAGATACAAATTTATCTGAGTGTTGCTAGAGTAATAATTGCATTAAATCTTTATGGTGGATGAAGCATTTCAATGACTGAATCCTCATTTTCAAATTCTTTGCAAGAAGTAAAAAAAAATCTTTTCCACAATTAAAATTTAACAGGAATTACTATGGTAGCACTCAGGCCAATTTATACATTTTGTAGTTTATATTAGTGATTCAGAGATCAAGATACCTAAATGTAGGTTTATTGTTTATTAATTTAGTTTGCCTTATAAGTATCCAACATAATGCTTTTGTAATTCATGACATAAACTCACTATTGCATATTACATAACATGTTATCTTGGGACAGCTCCTAAAAAAATTAATACTGAAATCAACCCTTTCAGACTCCCCTTCCCCTTTTGTCTTGGACTTGTAACAGTTACACTAACCCCCTAAGTATAATTTGTTAACCCTGTAAGTACCAGGCGAGCATGATAATCCCTGCACGAATCAGAGGTTTTTGTGCAAGTATGGTAAAACTTACTGGGTGAGTTACAAACGTTACTTTAGCTCATAATACAGAGAAAAAATAACATATTCAAATGCTCAAAGATAACATATTAAACACACATTTATTGAGGCATTGTTAATTGCAATCATCTTTTACTTACATGTGTTTCTAATCAGAAGTGTACCGTAAATTTACCGTGCAGTTATCGGAAAAGAGTCACTTTCTTACGAACAATTAGGCACGGAAAAGATGTTTCTTGTAGTGTGATGTAATAGTACGTTAAGAATAAGAACAAGAATTCGTTTATTGTCTTTCAGGCTTACAAGAATTATTGACAAAGTCATATTTCAACAGTGCAGTACTACTAAGTCCTTAACCTAAACTAATCTACCTAACACCAATATCACAGATAATAATACAAAAGAACATATAAACATCATACAAACAAGACATTGATACATAAACCTTGGTAGGCCTACTATTGATACATAAACCTTGGTAAACCTAAATTGGGCAAACTAAGCTCACAAATCTATCACCTAGTCACAATATTAGACCCGTAAGTACTGCTTTACACCAGACGAGCATGATAGTTCCTGTGCGAGCCAGAGGCGATTGGGGGATTTTTATGCAAGTACGGTAAAATTTACCGAGTGTGTGACGTACGATACTTTTCGCAACACACTACACTAGTAAGTAGCCGATTTCCGCTTCGGTTTCAGTGTGGGAAGTCGCCGTTTACAAAAGAGTACGGCAAATAACAGCTGTAGTGAGGTAACAAATCAGCTGAAGTGCAGTAAAGAGTTTGCATTGAGCATTTTCCGCACACGTGCGGTAAATGCTCAATGTTGCCAACTCAAAAAAAAATGTATATCACACAATTTACATACATTATACATAAACACAACATACAAATTTTAACTCTGACGACCATATCACAATTGTAACTAAACTGGTTTCCCAGGTTGTGTCTACGTACAGTTAATAGCAATAAGTTAATAAAGAGCAGTATTATTTAATCAATTGTTGACATCTATATGACGATAAGACGGATTCCTAGAAAGGCTTACTTGGTGCTGAATAGCAGAGATAACGCTTTTTGTTATCTCCCCCGCACAGAGATAAATATAGTTTTGTTCGTATTTTCCCTCTACAGTTTATTTAATATTTTTTAAATCTTTTAACTTTCATAGAAGTGTTGTTCTTTACTTACCCTGTATATTTGTTGCTGGTAGTGTCGCGAAAACTATCATACGCATCTCATCCGGGAAGGCGTTTACGTTGCTCGCATAACATTCCCGTGCTCCACAAGCGTTGCGCGTGAACTATCATGCTCGCACGTAAACACCTACGTCCCGCACTAGTTGCGTAATATACTATTAATCATACTACTCAGGAAAAACATATTTTTAATCATAACTTATGCCTTGGATAAACCACAAAGTTTCTCAATTCTTCAAACTTATAGCCTATAGTAGACCATTTGCTACTGCTACCAGTGCTGCCAACACATTCCTCTGAAGTAACCAATAAAAATTAATGTATAGTCGGTTTGCTGAAATCAGCTGATTGTTTTCATTGTTTAATTCCATTGTTTCTGATTACTAGTGCACAGTAAATTTCCGTGCAGTTATCGGCAAAGAGTAACTTTCCAGCCAAGAGCAAGACACAGAAAACAGATGTTTCTGTGTAGTATGATATAAAAAATTAGTACCTACCTAACACTGTTCTAAAAACACTAAATAGTATGGCAATATTTTCAATGTTTTTTTATGAACCGTATTTCCTCAATGTATTAAAATGATAAAGCATATCATAATATATAAAAAAAGGGATGACAGGGCATTGAATGATTATTTAGCATAAAATTTATCTTTTACACCGCATTTATGTATTTTGCAGGAAAACAGACACATTTGTTTAAATATTTAAGGAATTAATTGTTGAGAATAGTTATACAACACCGTCAAACCTCCTCCCCACATCCCTGCTTGTAACGGTGCATAATGCTGTTGAAATCCTCAGTCCCTCCAGGGCATGATATATTTTAGGGTCGGACCCTTTATGCAAGAGTGTTAAACTCTCATTGTTATATTTGCAGGTTCTTGGAGTCATCATGGTTGTATTGTATCTTGCCAGCACGATCCTTGCCCATCGGGCTTACAGAGGACCGTAAAAACCAAACAGCTTCATCCTCCAGAATTCCTAGCTGAAAAAACCATTCAGTTGTCTCTAAATCATTATTATTTAATCATTGAATCATCATTATTGTATGTACTCTTCAAATGTGTGTATATTAAGTGTTACCATTTCAATAAAACTAAATAAATCCTTACGGTTAGATTAATTCTCACAATGTACTGATAAATATGCAGAGAATATCTGTCCCAGAAATGGATATCTCAGCTCTTATAATGTAATGTGTAAAAACTATTTACAGGAGTCTAATATATGTTCAAAAAATCAAAAATAGTATATCGTATTTTATCATTTTACATATATGTTTACATGGAAATGTTCCCTTTCATTTTAATTTGTTTAACTCAGTTGGTGTTAACAGCATTTGTGATGCAGGAAGTGAAAAGGGTCCTAAAGTCGCTGGAGTAAATTTTACAGCATGCGCATTTTAGTCGAACCGGGTCAAAAATATTGATTTTTAGGTTTCGATTGGATACGATTCCTTAATTTCCCAGTACATATTCATTCGGTTATTTTAGTGATAAGAATCCGAGAAATATTAAAAAATAATCGATTTAGCACTCTGTGTCGTGCATACGAAAAGGTACCTCAAGTCGCTTAAAAATGGGAAATAACATGGCGGGCGACTTCAGGTCTCATTTCCCAAATTTGCAAGCCTGCACTGACAGAGTCGTCAGGGGCATTACAAAACTAGTCTCTCCTGACATCTATTGGCGGATAAGTGAACTACTTCAAGTTTTTCAGTGTAAAAGAATATTGTCTAAATCTGAAAATCACTGTCTTGACAGTGTATTTATTTCTCTTTTATTCCTCGGTATTCTGCCTTCCGACTTAAGGTTCCTTTTCTAACTTCTCAATTTTTTGTTTTTTAAACAACTAAATTAGAAGTGTATCACGTCTGTTTTTGTTTAGATTCAAAGATCTAGTTTTCAGCTTTATTTTGATACCTAATTCATTTCTTAAATACTAATAATAAATATTCTTTGAACGTTTGAAGTTTCGGGCTTTGATTTCCTAAAATAACCATTTTAACTAGTTAAAATTAAAATGCCAACAACCAAAAGACAAAATACCTCCGTTGCAGCAGACCTGCATACTCAGCGAATTTCAAATGCAAAACAACATAATATTTTAATCCATCATAGCGAGATTTGACATGTTTTTGTAAGCTCCATAAGAATGACATGGGGAATGAGTATGCAGGTTTGCTGCTACAGGTATGTTTAAAATGGTTGGTTATAATTTAATATAGTAGATCTGAACTAGAAGAAGCCATTTACCAAGTTTTATCAAGATATGTTGAGAAATAAGCGAGATATAGAATTTTACTTATTTCTCATAAGGTTAACATTGGGACAACGTACTGTGTTTACCACTTCAATATCTCGGTAACAAATGGACATAGAGCAGTGATTCAAAATACTAAAAATTGTTTGTGTTTTTTAGCTGAATTCAA